>OX401407.1:45747604-45895104 GCA_947846245.1 Cerastoderma edule | reverse complement strand
CATATATGTGTTAAACATTTAGATTTACGTCCGTTGAATAAGTGTACAGAAGACACATGCGATTTGAAAAATAACATTTCCTTTCTGATATCTGATCCAAATCATTTGGACAAATGAGGCAAATGCTTGTAACGAGCAATTTCCATGTTTACCACTGTTGTTTTATTACATCTTCGCTACAAGTAGGTTTAATAAGTAATTATAAAAAAGAGGCTTAACTCTTTATTCACAGCCTTCCATAATTCGGACGGGCAACTTCCGGTGTCTGTTGAACAAGTGACGTCATTATCCGACACGTTTGCGGATGCTGGGAGAGAACTGGGATATGACGTCATCGATTATAATGGAGAGGAAATGATTGGTAATACATTGTATATATCTCTTTTGAATCTTTACCAACTGCAGACGGTATTGTTTTTACCTTGAAGCAGTCGAGTTTAAAAAGCTTTGTAAACATGGGAAAATCTTGACAAATCTGCTGTTATGATATGTGAATAGAAAAAGTATTGTGGCAAAAGGAGAATTTGCTTGTGACAATCAATTTCTCCCTTTGCCACAATGCTCTTGAAAGTCGTCTGATGCTATATGCAAAGATGTGGCGTAAGGTGGTAATGTGTCTAGGCATGTAGTGCCATGTTGACATTTTCTGGTGTATGCGGACTTTGTTGGTATTCTCCAGTATATTGATGGGATAGGGCTCTCAAGTGTCTAACCATACATTTCATCGAAACTAGCGCTGCCCGAAAAATTCGAACCCTGGGTCCCCAATGCGAGTAACATGTCAACCACTTTAACCATTTAGCAAACCAAAGTCATTAATCGTAAAATCGCAATATCCAAACTTTCCTATTGTATGCAAACGCAGAGGGTATAGCGTTTCGAAATCTTAACCAAATGCACGCATCTGGGACTTCCGTGACATCGTAATATGCTTTAAAAAAAGGCCCAAGGGATGAAATGAAACTAGAGAAATCCTGCTTTTATTTCAAACACATCTAGTGTTCTGTTCTTATTTCAGGGGTGTCTAAGATTCAAGCCACTCGAGAGAAAGGGATCCGAGGAAGCACATCCCGATCCTTTTTGCGACCAGCCATGCACAGGGAAAACCTCCATATATCAGTGCATTCACACGTGCAGAAGGTAAACTACCACGTCGATGACATCGATATAGAATTAACACCTTTACTGTTAGGTTAAAAGTGAATCCTTATTTATTTCACATGGTTGTGACGGAATCTCGCAGCTTATTAGAGTCACTTTCAATGACTACTTCCTGGATACACAACAAGTACTGTCGACGGTTCGTGGATTACTCCCGACAACTTCTCACCACCAACGGGGATTGTACTAGGTACCAGAGGCTTACCCTCTACTACTGCACTACTCTGCTTCGTCGCCCACTCTGTTATGTTGTGGGTTAGAGCCTGCACTGAGAATACCATGAAACAAAATGGTATTCATGGCTTTTCTTGGTGGTATTTCTGGCAAAAGGTATAAAAGGAAAGCCATTTGCAGACTAATGAGGTATCATTCATAACAACTCCGGTTTCTCCCTCACTTGAGAAATAGCAACGCTCATAAGTGTAGAGTGTGTCTCCTAGCTTACAAAACACGTTTCCTGTAAGCCTCCAATTTGAGATGCCCAAAGTGTATGAAAGCGTCTTGAACATCACCTTACATCATTACTTCATGGTCGGTCACTTTTACACGTAGGCCTAATATTGAAAAAGAATGGATAAGATGTAAAATAGTTTCTTTTTTCTTTAACAAATAAAAACCCAATAGGATTACTTTCTATTTATGCCAGAAGCGTTTTCATAAGAAATACCCAATGAGTTAAAGGCACATCAAAGGAGAGTACAAATAAATTACTGAAAAAAAATATGGACTCCTTTTGTTATGGTTATAAAAGTCATGAGCAATAGTTTGGGAATGTATTGAGACCCTATTAAATAGACTCAATTAAAATAAGTTATTTTGTGCTTGAAATATAGTTGTCTCCAATTCAATCATGTTTATCAACAACCTGATTGTTTACATATTCAAAATACCGAATTACGATTGGTCGGTTCAAAAAAGTGTGCATCAACTGTCAAGGTCAGAGGTGAAGAATCAGGAAATCTGAATTATAAAACTTGCTAATCTGGGTAATTTCTGGTTTACTTTCACATTTACGTTGTGCTGATGGTGTTTTCTGGTGATAACTATTTGAATCTGTCCAAAAGCTTACCAAATAATATAGTTTGATATAGCATTTATCTCCTTTAATGGTCCTTTAAGATTGGTATCGTAGTAGTTTTGATTCAGTACCGGCGTGCGATAATTGAAAACTATTGAAACAAACAAACTTACTTGGCCATTGATAATGTATTGTGCTGATTTTTTGTTTGTTTTGCACTGGTGCTTTTGTGTGTAATTCGTCTAAGCATTTTGTAGAAGCAAAGGGTGTGCCATTACAACCTTTCAAACCATAATCTATCTCGGACGATCCAAGCTGTAACAGGTAGAATGGAATATCTACGACTGGATTATTCGGCCTGACCATAACTATGCATAACTTTTGTTTCTCATTGATACTTTTCTGCGTCATTCCTCTAAGCATTTTGTAGAAGCAAGGAAAATGCCATTACAAACTTTCAAACCATAATCAAACTCGGACTATCAAAGCTGTAACCTGTAGAAGGAAATATCTACTTCTGGATCATTCGGACTAACCATAATCATGTATAATTTCGACAGGTTCTGATAGAGGATGGAAGAGCCATTGGTGTTGAGATGATAAAGAACAACCGGAAACACGTGATAAAGGCACGAGGGGAGGTAATTCTGTCTGCCGGAGCCGTGATGACACCACAGATACTAATGTTGTCAGGAATAGGACCAGCGGACCATTTGCGGGAACTTGGGGTAAGCTTTGTGGTTTGACCGATATATTTTGATTGCAGGCGTTCATTAACACTCAGAATGCTGGGTAATTTTTCTTAAAACTGATCTTTTGTGTCGTCTGGTTTTCAAAACCTTAAATATCTGCCCAATTTTGTTGAGGAAAGATACTCAGAGAAGCAAAAAGGTCAGATCACAGACCTGTCGCCAATTTACTTGGCGGCTGGCCTGGATCTAACCTGTTTGCATTAGCATGAGGTCGGTTCCATTATGTTCGAACTATCGGAGTTACCTTCCCCACGTATTTCCCAAGGGCCAAGACTCAGGACGAGTCTTCTCGGAAGTGGGAGTTATGTAACGTTAGTTGAACGTTTATGTAAATTATGAACCTAATGCATTGTTTGAGAGAACATGCTGGTATATATATAGACAACACAACCCCTCAGTGTACGACAGTGTTTTTCACTGATCGGATGTGTCTGTGTCTTTGAGAGGTTCATTTGCTCGGTTCGTTACAATAGATATACTTCATGGCTTTTTAGAAATACTTTATTCTTTCAAAGATCGTCTCAATGTTTTCATAGATCGAAGTCGTATCCGATCAACCAGTTGGAAATAATCTCCAAGACCATTTATTGACGGCAATAACAACAAAAACGAATACCACGGACCTGCTAACAGATTGGAATGTACTGTCCGTGTCGAATATAATGAAATATCTTCTCTTCGGTACAGGTAAGTAAGTAGCCACGGGTCCTGGCCTGTGCGTATACCCCACCCACACTAGTGCGGGCCGGGGGTATGCGCTCGGGCCAGGACCCAAGGCTAGTAAGTCAGGGGCGTATCTGCTTTTCCCTGTGTACTCATGCGTAAAAGATCATCTGACAAAGAATACATGAAATTATTTATTACCACCAGTTGGAGAGATATAACATTGATAAAAACATGAATAAAGGCATAAAATGACACAACAAGAATACAACACAAATGGAATTAATGCACAAGGCAAAATAAGATACTGTCACTAAATGTGTACTTGTGTATTTGGTTGAAATGACGTTATCACACAAAAGAATCGTACTGGATTAAAACTTGTTTTGGTTTGGAAATTTCCCAAGACTCTCTTTTTGTCAACAATGTGTCGTGGTGTAATAAAACACGGTCCATAAAAGACCCTGTTATGATCAGCTCACGGTTTCTGGTATGGTGTGTCCACACTAAAACAGAGAATGATGCAATTTGTTATTTTGGTACAACACGTTAGTCTACTGCAATTGTCGAGTGCCCTCTTTTCATAAGATGATTCGTTAGGAGCAATAATTCCTTTTCCTTCAATGTTTCCAGTGTCTTCTGCAACCAACTGCTCAAATTTCGTTATTGTTTGGTAATGGGTAAAGATCTCACAGGTTACAGGGTGTGACTATCAGCTATTTTTGATTTTGAAGGGTGGTTCGGCAGCACAGGACCCCTCTCCGACTTGGGGTTTTTCCAGTTGGACGAGGAAATGAGAAACCAGAAGCCGGGTCTGCCAGATATCCAGTTCCATGTGTTGGCGTCTCTCACGGAATCTAAACCAGAGGACACCATAAGAATGTTTCCATCAAAACCACGTGTATGTATAGTTTAAGTTTGTCTTCGTTAAGGCAGTAACCATGGTTACGTAGCATTTCAGACTTGTGGTCGCTAGCGTCATCATCATCATCGCCATCTTCTCCTTTATCATCATCATCATCATCATCATCATCATCATCATCATCATCATCATCATCATCATCATCATCATCATCATCATCATCATCATCGTCGTCATCATCATCATCATCATCATCATCATCATCATCATCATCATCATCATCATCATCATCATCATCATCATCATCATCATCATCATCATCATCATCATCAACAACAACATCCTCATCAACATCCTCATCAACATCCTCATCCTCCTCATCCTCCTTATCCTCCTCATCCTCATCATCATCATCATCATCATCATCATCATCATCATCATCATCATCATCATCATCATCATCATCATCATCATCATCATCATCATCATCATCATCATCATCATCATCATCATCATCATCATCATCATCATCATCATCATCATCATCATCATCATCATCATCATCATCATCATCATCATCATCATCATCATCATCATCATCATCATCATCATCATCATCATCATCATCATCATCATCATCATCATCATCCTCATCATCATCATCATCATCATCATCATCATCATCATCATCATCATCATCATCATCATCATCATCATCATCATCATCATCGTCGTCAATAAAATCATCATCATTACCATCATCATGCTAATCATCATTACTTTTGGCACTTCAGGTAGTTAAGGACTTGGAAAGGTTAAGCCGTGAGTCTGATGGTCGCCAAGGATTCGGATTTCTTGTCACTCTGATTCACCCAAAGAGCCGTGGCACTATCCGGTTAAAGAGCAGGGACCCGTTCGACCACCCGATTATCGACCCACGCTATCTTGAAGACCCTTATGACGTTAAAATGTTCATTAAAGGTAATCGTTACTATTTCCTTCTCGTTTTTTATTTAACTTCGTACTAAAGAACTCAGTAACCAAAGCGGTCCAGAGTGATTGCTGGGTATACCTCAACTATAACACTCTTAACCCTTAGATTGACATAGATTATTTGTGTCGTCTGCTTTCCAAAACCTTAAATATCTGTTCAATCTTGTTGAGGAAAGATACTCAGAGAAACAAAAAGGCTAGGTCACAGGCCAGCCGCCAAGTCACTTGGCGGCTGGCCTGGATCTAACCTATTTGCACAAGCATGAAGTCACAGCCAATGAAGACTGAGACAAGCACATGGAGAGGGGTTAAGTGGATTTTTGAAAAAAATGACCGCCGAACGCTTAAAACCCACGTTCGACTAGCCCTATTGTAGGCGTTATACGATGAAAAACAAGGAAGTTATAAGGAAGGTGTACCTGTTTGAAAACGGGAAGCGAGGGTTCGGCGGCCTTTTTTTCTCAAATCTAACCACGTAGTTCCCCCAAATTGTGACCAAAAAGAGGGTAGTTCTGATTGTGTAATAGCAAAGCCGCGATACAAGTGCAGGATTTTGAAAACGGGATGAGGCCTCTTTGAACTAGAAAGACAGGGGATGGAGAGAGTATGTATGTTATGCACACAATGCGTGGACCCTGTGTATGGGAGGTTACCTGTTCAATCCTCACACTGGTTATAACAAGAAAAATACACGGAATAAACTGCTTTCTCCGTGGCATTGTGAAAGATGGAGTGTGTATAATTACGAGTGGGGAGGAACAGTAGATCTACCAGGTAAAATACAAGTACATTGCACATGTACTTGTTTGGTCCAGGGAAGTGCAACATGAAAATTTGATAAACCAAAATGACATTTACCAATTACCAGGTATTCGGGAAGCGCTCCGGTTCATGAACACAAGCGCTATGCAACGTCTTAACGTGGACCCGCATGTGGAGGGACGAAGACATTCCGTGTGTAAGGTCGCGCATGCATACGACTCAGATGCGTACTGGGAGTGCGCAGTAAGATCAATGGCCGTTACCGTCTATCATCCAACGTCTACGTGCAAGATGGGCGCAAAGGATGACGTCACAGCTGTCGTAGATCCACAATTAAGGTAAAGAGATCAATAAGGGATTTACGTTGCATTTGTACGGGTCCTAGTGGTGGACTAAGAACTCGGGGTCCCGGGTTCGAGCCCTTCCTCACCCCTGGTTACGTGGAATTGGTCTTTGGCAAGGCACTTCAGAGCCATAGCCAAGAACTGGTGGATCCAGGAAAGTTAATGGAGATACAATTAGTTAGGCATTTATCCTGTACCAAACGGTAAACGGTGCCAATGCTATGTCAACTGTCTCGCGTTGAAGTGGATAACATACACAATTATGAAAATAAATCGTTGGTCGAACTGATAGTGACACCAATTACAATGTTTATCAAATATAGCAAGTTCAACTGGCTAGTTTATGTACATATGAAGGATATTAATAATTGTGTTTTGTGACGTTAGTTAGTCTAAATCAAATATATGACGCTGGTTTGGTTCGAAAATTATTGGGTTGAGTTGAAGGTTTTATGACATGTTAGAAAGATTTGTCGTCGTTTTCATGGCTTTATCATTTCATCAATAGATCAAACTACAATTGAAAAATTGTCAATATACATATCTTCGGTTGAATGTAAAGTTGGGACGCTTGTCGTCTTTAACCCTTTCCCAAACAACAAATTTTCGACTGTCCCAAATTGAAAGAGTTTGCTGACGACATTTTAAAATGTGATGAAATTAGAAAATAATCTTCTGATAGGGCAGGAATCATTGTGGGAAAAAGGAGAAATTGCTCATTACGAGCAATTTCTCCTTTTTCCATTATGTTTTCTAAAGCCGTCTGCAACAAAGTGGTCAAATGCCGTTATTGTTTGGGAAAGGGTTAGATAATGGCAAGTCAATGTATACTACCGTTGATTCACAGCTTAGAGATGTAGCGATGACTAAAGTATGGATATAGTTGTTGCAAGGAATGTACATCATCTTACATGCTACTCTGGACTAACAAGATTCGCTTTAAAAAGAGACATAGCTTTCCCAGTGGTGTTTATCACTCCAATCCTAACAACCCAGTGGTGTTTATCACTCCAATCCTAACAACAAACTGAGCCTTTAAACTCTATAAAACACGGCTAATCAATGGCGAAGGTATTTTTACCTTACACTAGTATTCATAAACAAACGTATTGTTTGCTTACAGGGTTAAAGGCATCAAAGGACTGCGGGTAGCGGATGCGTCCGTCATGCCTGCCATAACATCCGGTAACACGAATGCCCCTACCATTATGATTGGGGAGAAGGCGGCCGATTTGATCAAAGATGTTGATTCTGTTGCGCAAATACGTGAAAGGGTGCGAGGTTTATAAACGCTTTTGACGTGATATTAAAACGAATGACGTGAATACGTTTTAGACGTTGACGTCGTATGAACAACGTTATCAATATGAACTCGTCTAGTTTATCCAACGAAATGACCTCTGAAGTAATACGAAACCCGCCATATTGTTAGAAATTATGATTTAAAATGATGTTCAACACCTCCATATACATTGAACTCAACGTGGATGAACATAGGAAATGTATTACAAGCTGAGGACTATTAATCCGAAATATGGTAACCTTACACTTACGTACGAGTTGTATTTTCTAGCTCACGGAAATACCCGAGTAGTTACGATCACAGCGTAATAGATAAGTAGTGGCGTTTTAGATAAACGAGGACGCATTGAATTTTAATTGGATATAGCTGCTAATCAAAATTTTCGCTGGAGGCAAATATGAATACACAGAACTAATCTGGCAAAAAACTTAACGGCAAAATGGCATGCTGTTCATTACTTCTGTTTGTTCATTATCATGGATACACATGTTTATTTATTCGTACATCATGTGTATATAATTATGAATGAAAATATTAATAATCAGGAAGTAGAGGAAGACGTTATTGTAATATTACTAAATCCAACCCATTGACAGGTACTTACATGTACAAGATCAAGATTGTTAACGATTGTTCCCAAGCGAACTTTTGTGGCACAACCTTATTTTATTTCCATGTGTCTTTGTGTCACACAATTATTTGACATCAATGTGTTTTTGGAGCACACAATTATCTCATATCACTCGGTGAGTGTGGAAGAATAGCATTATGCACAACTTATATGGTCAAACTTATACGTATGGATAATTACAGATATCCGAAACAATGTTATGACATGCTTAGGCGGTTAGACTTAGTAGGGAGAAACACATGGGCAACTCATGTCAGAGATATGCTTTATCTATATGGTTTTGGATATGTTAGGGTTGCGCCTGATGTTGGAAATGACGATGTATTCATTTAAGTTTTTACCCAAAGATTACTTGATTGCTTTACTCAGAAATGGATCTCGGCTATTGATAACACCCCTAAAGCTTTAGGCTATAAACATTTTTATATCCCGAATACTATCTTAGCATAGATATGCCATATCTACACAGGCAAATTCTGTCTAACTTCAGGTGCTCTAACCACAATCTGATGATTGAAAGGGAAAGGCACATGGGGATAGATAGAAACATGAGATTTTGCCCCTTTTGTCAGAAAAACAACTTCTCAACTGTTGAAGATGAGTTCCATTTATTTTTTGAATGCTCACAATATGAACATTTAAGATTACAATTTTTCAAAGCATACTGGCTAGGCAACAGAAATAGATTTACTTTAAATGTCATATTATCATTGAAGAATAAAATAAAAATACGATTAGTAGCAACATTCCTAATAGAGGCTTTTAAATGTAGAAAAACAATTTCTGGATAGTCCCCGACTTCTTCCATGTTTTATAACTATATACTATGTCACCCACGCTTTGTATTTGTATTTATGTATATGGGCCAGAGGCCTAAGATACTTGAATAAAATATTGAATTGAATTGAATTATCAGTGTTTTTGGGGGACAAACCCTTATTTCACATCAATGTTTTTTGTGGCACACCATTATTTCACCACAATTTATTTTTGTAGCACCAATTATTTCACATCAATGTGTTTTTGTGGCACACCATTATTTCACAGCAATGTAATTCTGTGGTAGACTATTTTTTCACATCAATGTAATTCTGTTGCACACCATTATTTCATATCGATGTGTTTTTGTGGCACACCATTATTTCACATCAATGTGTTTTTGTGGCACACCATTTTTTCACATCAATGTGTCTTTGTAGCACCAATTATTTCACATCAATGTGTTTTTGTGGCACACCATTATTGCACATAAATGTGTTTTTGTAGCACCAATTATTTCACATCAATGTGTTTTTGTGGCACACCATTATTTCACATCAATGTGTTTTTGTAGCACCAATTATTTCACATTGATGTGTTTTTGTGGCATACCATTATTTTACATCAATGTGTCTTTGTAGCACCAATTATTTCACATCAATGTGTTTTTGTGGCACACCATTATTTCACATCAATGTGTCTTTGTTGGACACCGTTTTTTCACATCAATTTGTTTTTGTAGCACCAATTATTTCACATCAATGTGTTTTTGTGTTACACCATTTTTTCACATCAATGTGTTTTTGTAGCACCAATTATTTCACATTAATTTGTTTTTGTGGCACACCATTATTTCACATCAATGTGTCTTTGTAGCACCAATTATTCCACATCAATGTGATTTGTGGCACACCATTTTTTCAGATCAATGTGTGTTTGTAGCACCAATTATTTCACATCAATGTGTTTTTGTGGCACAGCATTATTTCACATCAATGTGTCTTTGTAGCACCAATTATTTCACATAAATGTGTTTTTGTGGCACACCATTATTTCACATCAATGTGTCTTTGTAGCACACCATTATTTCACATCGATGTGTTTTTGTGACACAGCATTATTTCACATCGATGTGTTTTTGTGGCACACCATTATTTCACATCAATGTAATTTTGTGACACACCATTATTTAAAACCTATGTGTTTTTGTGACACACCATTATTTCACATCGATGTTTTTTTGTGGCACACCATTATTTCACATCAATATTGATGTGGTTTTGTAGCACTGCGTTATTTTACATCAATGTTTTGTGACACACCATTATTTGATATCAATCTTCTTTTGGGGCACATCATTATTCTATATCACTGTTTTTGTGGCACACCATTATTTCACCTCAATGTATTTTTGTGGCACACCATTATTTCACCTCAATGTATTTTTGTGACACAGCATTACTTCACATAAATTTAATTTTCTGGCAAACACTTTTTCACATCAATGTGTTTTTGTGGGACACCATTATTTCACATCAATGTGTTTTTGTAGCACACCAATATTTCACGTCAATGTCATTTTGTGGCAAACCACTATTTCACAATAATGTGTTTTTGTGGGACACCATTATTTCACACCAATGTGTTTTTGTGACACACCATTATTTCACGTCGATGTGTTTTGTGGCACACCATTATTTCACATCAATGTGTCTTTGTAGCACCCATTATTTCAAATCAATGTGTTTTTGTTGCACACCATTATTTTGCATCAATGTGTTTTTGTAGCACACCATTATATCACATCAATGTGTTTTTATGGCACACCATTTTTTCACATCGATATTGATGTGTTTTTGTAGCACAACATTATTTTACATCAATGTTTTTTGACACACCATTATTTGATATCAATGTTCTTTTGGGGCACATCATTATTCCATATCACTGTTTTTGTGGCACACCATTATTTCACAGCAATGTGCTTTTTGGGCACATCATTATTCCATATCACTGTTTTTGTGGCACACCATTATTTCACAGCAATGTGCTTTTGTGACACAGCATTATTCCATATCACTGTTCTTTGTGGCACACCATTATTTCACCTTAGTGTATTTTTGTGACACAGAATTATTTCACATCAATGTAATTTTTTTGTGGGACACCATTATTTCACATCAATGTGCTTTTGTGACACATCATTATTCCATATCAATGTTCTTTGTGGCACACCATTATTTCACCTCAATGTGTTTTTGTGACACAGCATTATTTCACATAAATGTGTTTTTGTGGGACACCATTATTTCACATCAATGTGCTTTTGTGACACAGCATTATTCCATATCACTGTTCTTTGTGGCACACCATTATTTCACCTCAATGTGTTTTTGTGACACAGCATTATTTCACATCAATGTGTTTTTGTGGGAAACCATTATTTCACATCAATGTGTTTATGTGACACACCATTATTTCACATCAATGCCTTTTTTGTAGCACACTTTTATTTCACCTCAATGTATTTTTGTGGCACACCATTTTTTCACTTCAATGTGTTTTTGTTGGACACCATTATTTCATATCAATGTGTTTTTGTGGGACACCATTATTTCATATCAATGTGTTTTTGTGGGACACCATTATTTCACCTCAATGTATTTTTGTTGTACACCATTTTTTCACATCAATGATTTTTTGTTGGACACCATTTTTTTACTTCAATGTGTTTTTGTTGGACACCATTATTTCATATCAATGTGCTTTTGTGGGACACCATTATTTCACATCAATGTAATTTTGTAGCACACCATTTTTTCACATCAATGTGTTTTTGGTGGACACCATTATTTCATATCAATGTGTTTTTGTGGCACACCATTTTTTCAAATCTGTGTTTTTATTTCACAGCAATGTAATTCTGTAGCACACCATGATTTCACATCAATTTTTTTTTTCGGGACACCATTATTTCACACCAATGTGTTTTTGTGGGACACCATTATTTCACATCAATGTGTTTTTGTGACACACCATTATTTCACATCAATGCGTATTTGTGGGACACCATTATTTCACATCAATGCGTTTTTGTGGGACACCATTATTTCACATCAATGCGTTTTTGTGGGTCACCATTATTTCACATCAATGTTGTGGGACACCATTATTTCACATCAATGTGTTATTGTGGGACACCTTTATTTCACATCAATGTGTTTTTGTGGAACACCATTATTTCACATCAATGTGTTTTTGTGGCACACCTTTATTTCACATCAATGTGTTTTTGTGGAACACCATTATTTCACATCAATGTGTTTTTGTGGGACACCATTATTTCACATCAATGTGTTTTTGTGGGACACCATTATTTCACATCAATGTGTTATTGTGGGACACCTTTATTTCACATCAATGTGTTTTAGTGGAACACCATTATTTCACATCAATGTTTTTGTGGCACACCTTTATTTCTCATCAATGTGTTTTTGTAGCACACCAATATTTCACATCAATGTAATTTTGTGGAACACCATTATTTCACATCAATGTGTTTTTGTGGCACACCTTTATTTCACATCAATGTGTTTTTGTAGCACACCAATATTTCACATCAATGTAATTTTGTGGCACACTGCTATTTCACATCCATGTGGGATGCCCTATGGGCAGTTAAGTATGGGGTCTTCCTCCATCATTAAGAGTCGGGCATCGCTACATAACTGAAATACGAGTAATGTTGATGTGATGAAAAACCCATATAAAAAAAAAAATTTGTGGCACACTGCTATTTCACATCCATGTGTTTTTGTAGCAAAAAATTATGTAGCGCTATCTCAATTGCTGTATTCAATTCTAGTTTTGTGTATAACAAGGAAAGAATACCATCTAAACAATGTTGGCCCAATATACATGTTTGGAAGACTGTGAGACGCATTGGACTTGTTTTCCTCAAGAAACCAAAAACTTGATGGGATGGTTGGTGTAATATTGATATGCCTAAAAAATAATATGGATCATCAAAACGATTTGGATTTAGAATGATTGTATGGTGTTAAACGCTGCATCAACACTTTTTTCACTTATGTAAAGGATCCACCACTGCTAGGCAAGGGCTCTGAAGTGACCAGGCATGACCCTTTGATTTCGTAGACTGTGGCCACAGTACATGAATCAAATTAATCCATTAGGAAAAAAAATCGTCAAGATGTGGATGGCTAGACAGACACTCAAAACCATCATCAATGTTTGATTGCTAATCATGTTTTAACATAGCATCAGTCCATTAAGGAATATTATGATGACCGGCTTGTTATGATGGGGGAAGACCCAAAACCTGACTGCCAATACCAGCTTTTTAGTCAAGCAGGATTAAAACAAGAGGCATTTCCGTAACAGAACAAGAAGACTAGCTTTAATAAAAAAACAAACACATGTTGTTTACATGAAGCAAATGACTAAAGAAAAGCTTTATAGATCTCTCAGATCAGATGCCTGAACATACCGTCACAACGTGGTCAAGGCAGACCCAAACTATCTTGGGATGACCTTGTGAAGCGAGACAGAGCATCTCTCGGGCTGGATGGTACCAACCCACAGGATTGCCAGACCTGGAGAGGAAGGTTGCGCTCTCGACTAGACAAGCAGGCCTCACCCTTGCCAAAGGATTAATAAATGGTCTGTCAAATCTAAAGTGGATGATGATGAAAACCCTTTCAGTTCTGATATGTGAAGAGAAATCAAAAGCATTGTGGCAAAAGGGGAAATTGTTTGTGACAAGCAACTTCTTTTTTTGCCATAAAACTTTTTGAAAGTCGCCTGCCGCAAGAAGCAAGATGTGGCATTATAATAGTAATGTCTTACAGTCACCAGGATTTAAAGTCATCTGGAACAATAGGGAATCTAAAGAAAGTTCCAACAATTAAAAAACAATTCATTCAAAGTTTATTCAGGTGTAAAAAGAACTGACATGAGTTTATACACAGTTTTACTAAAACACCCATATTTAACACACCTTTTCATTTTTAGAGGTTGAATTCAATAATATATTAAGGTAGAATAGCATAACCTGCCATTTTGAAAATCTTTCCTTTATGGGAATACTTCAGTCTTTCTCAGTATACGTCTGTCAGGGTTGGAACTATTCCCTTTAAACCAAATAGTTTCGTCCATGACCGATGCATACAGAGTACGAAAAATGGGGGCTTATGGGTATTCTACCTTAACCCATTCACAAATTTGAAGGATTTCTATAGTCTTGCAATGGACCTTTGTTATGCATGTTTTTTAACAAATATACACACATTTCTCTGTTGACAGTTCCCAGGTATTAATAGTCTAAACAACATGGTAAATGATAATTCATGGTCATACTCTCTCTGAGAGCTATGAGAGAATTAGCATTTACATGCAAAATGCCCTACCAGCTTGTTAACACCCTCTTTTCAGCACAACCACTTCATTATTATTTTTTTGTGATAAGACTTATTTAAAGCACATAGAAGTTGTTACTATTTCATTGTCCTTTTGTAGCAGATGTTTTTCAAGATTTCAGCAGCACATTTCCTTTAGGTCAAACTAATGCCTTATTTTGTCACTACTACTGTTGCACTCAGTTGAATAAGCACCCCTAATGAAATGGGCTGAGATCCCTCCTTAAATCAATCCATGTATGTATCACTTAAACAAAGTGCATTTTGAACATTTTTGCACTGGTTTTAACTTCTCCATTACTTATCGCCGTTTCACGTATATTCTGAAATGATAAAAGAAAAATACATAGTGTGCATATAAGCAAGCTAGATAAACCATTGAAGAGAGGATAATAAGCAAAACAATTACATCTATATTTCAATGATCTATTCTAAATTTGTTGTTTGTCTAATAGAATGGGCAAAAGAAAGAAAATTGTATAACCAAAATTACAATGCTCTCACAGCATTTTCCCATGCAAGTGGTTGAACCAAATGAAATAAGATAACTAATGTCACATGATAAAGCAACCTTTGGAGAGAAGAACTGGCTGTAGCAAAGTAATTGACTAGTAAAAAATCTCGTTCTGTAAAGACTCAAAACTCATGAAGTAAATGCGATAAATCAACCATTTTTGGTTCAGGAGGATTTTAATCACTCCATCATCTATACCAGTTTTTACATAATTGTAACAGGAACTTTACTAACTACAGTGACAAAAATAAAACCGCACATTGCTTGATATTAACACTTCTCCGAATGTCCAGGAAGTATTGGTTCTGACAAGCTGTAAAAAGCTTTTCATATATTTATATGGTTTTTTTTGCATTACATCAACACTACATTTAAGTTGTGATGAACAAGTCATAAATGAAGGAAGACCCTGAACTTAACTGGCAATAAGGGCTGGCCAAGCCTGATATTACTAATCAGCATTCTGTAAGTCAAAAGGCTGCCTCTTCAGGGCTTTTTTACGTTATATATCAGACTCCCATAGAAGGCACCTTCCCAATTGGAAATTTCTTTAAAATGATGCAGTTTTCCAAAAAACTCAGTCATACCAGCTTTAAGGCTTCCCAATTCAGCATTTTCGGCAATAAAATTTCAGATTTCCAGATTCAACAGGCTGTGGGCTCTTCCCAATTGAAGGAACAAAAGCCCTGCTCCTACGAAAATCTAAATGCTGTCACCAAAATGTAGATCCTAATCAGAGAGGGGTTTTGTGATTCCAAGTTCTATATTTTAACCATTAGGCCACTGAGGCCCTAAGTTACTTGTCTAACAGGGAAAGATGACTCTTACTTAAATGTGTCTTGTACCTGGAGGCAGAAATGTATCCTTTTTTTTATGGGTTTTACATCACATCAACATTATTTCAGTTATGTAATGATGCCCGACTCTAAATGATGGAGGAAGACCCCCTACTCAACTGCCCACAAGGTGGGTAGAACCATCTCATGAAAATCCATATTCCTCTCAGGATTTGAACCCATGCGGTGAGGGGCCATGTGATTTCAAGTTCTGTACTCTAACCACTAGGCCCCCAGAAATGTATCATTAAAGCAGTGATTTTTTTCTAAATTAAATCAATGGGCTTTTTTGACAAAAACTTAAAAATCAATGGGTTTTTCTATAGAAAAATGATCAAAATGCATGAAAGTAATGAGTTTTTTGGAAAATTCATGAGATTTTTTGGGCCAAAAATTATCACTGATTAAAGTTTCAGCAATATCATCATTCCCTACAACTGAGGATTGAATCAAAATGTACAACATACAAAAAAAAAAAAAAGAAATGTTGCAATAAGCAGTAAAGCTATCCTATACGATAACAGAAAAGCATCATTATTGTACATTTGTATATGTATACAGGGTTGTCATTAAGTGCCAGCCACCGGCCAATTTGACCGCTTCAAATGAAATTTTGGTCGGCTCAAATAACAAAAATTATGATAAGTGGTCATAAATAGTAGTTATAACACCCAATTTTTGATGGGCATTTGCTTGATTGGCCTCCTCAAATCAAAAGTTGGCTGGCCTCTTACTCCAAAAATGACAAGTCTGTGTATTTATAAATTGTAAGTAAAAACCTTGGACCCTTACAGACTATTTGGTTTTAGCAGGCATCAACACATCAGCAACTTTTCCCTCATATAGCATTAAATAGCATCAAATATTGAAAGCATTTATAATAAATTCAGGAAGTGTCATAGCATTTTCTGTATTCAGTGCATCTTTTGGCTATTTGGTGAATAAGTCTAATAAAATCTCAGTTGGAAAGATTTTTTTAAAGACCAATGTTAAAGACACCAAATCATATTTAACTTGCTGAAAATAATGATTCTATGCTTCTTTGAAGAAAAAGAACTGTCAAACTTACCCTTTCATAATGCATAGCCGCAATGAGTAACCCAACTGGCAGAAAGTATAAAGTAACAAGGGACCATGGGCTATTTCTTCCATACTGGTAAGTTCTGGCACTCGTCATCTTGGCAGAATACCATCTTTGGAGAGCTGGATCAAACTGAAAACAAATCATCAACCTGTATCTTTAGAAACAGCTGAAAGCATCATCCTAGATCAGATTGATTGCAGTTAGAGCATTGTTATGTTATGTGAACCTCATCTTTGTTTTGTAGCAATGCCAGACTCATAATGATGGAGACCCCTCATCTATTCAAAGTAATTTGACGCGATCGCAAAATATTGCGAAATTTTTGTATTGGGCACTATCTCCGGTCACGTCAAACTTTCAGACCATTAATTTAATGGTGGCCACTTGCAACAAAAACTGCCATTGTTTGGTGGTACATACTATATAAGTTTTTTATTTATTATATCTTGTCATATCAATTGACTTTGAATGGCCATTTGTGCTTTAAATCCGAAATTTCGAATAAAGTCCGACATTAATTGGATTGTCCAAATTTCGATGTTAGATTGCCCCATCAGAAAATAGAAAGCAATCCTCACATCGAATTATTTTGACTAACCCCTCATCAAGCAGCCTATAATGGTTGATCAAGCCAGGTTGAACCATTGCTATTCTGTAAGTCAGTCGTGAGAATGACTCGTGAAAATTAAAATGCCACCACCAGAATTTGAATAAATGCTGAGAAGGGCCATGTCATTGAAAGTTCTGTACTTTGACATAAAGGCCCAGAACCTGGTGTTAACTAAATCATTCTTACAAAGTAAATATGGTGAATACGGACATGTACCAATTGACAATAAAGGATTAATTTACAACTGTGAGAAATGATCATTTGATATTTATCTCATTGTGATAATGGAATTCAAACGATGTGACAATGCAATGCAAGTGGACACCATTAAATGAATTGTTAGAAAGTTTGATGTGACCTGAGATAATGCCAAATGCCAATAGTTCTCACTAGTTCCTGACCGCATCGAATTGTTTGTTTGTTTGCATAATTTGTTTTACGTCGATTGTGAAGGAGGCTTATTAAAGCCCATTGTGTCACTCTCGATGACTGCTTCCTGAACAATACACCAGTAATTGCTCCGGTTTAGTTTTCACCTCGCCTAATGGGCATTTCAACCCGGGACTCTCGGTTCAGTAGTCATATGCTGTACCACTGTGCCACTGTTGTCCACTCAAATAGTTAAGTTTTACTAGATGGCTCCGCGTATGTAACAACTTCAAGGATTTCAGTTCATCTCTTGTGTATTGAATGAAAATTACACATTCCAGAAGCCATTGAAAGAGGCATCCAGACAAAACGTGTATGCAATTTCTTAAGAAAGTTAACTCTACTGTCAAAATCTTTGAGTTCTTCGAATTTCGACAATGCCATCGAAAGCGACAGGAACTCATTGGAAAACACTCCATCAAATTCGTGTCAGAAAAGAACGAAGCTGTTATTCAACACCAGTAATTGACTCTCAAACTAGTTCAGAAACTGATTGCAAACTTAACGTCATTAAAAGACACTAAATAGTGTGTTTACCAATGTTCCTCCTTTGCCGGTGTGATTTTTCGGGTTCTGGATCATCCGTTGGAAATCTAATTTCCTCTGTTCAAACAAGGCTTTGCGCTTGAGAGCAACATCTAGCTTCTCTTTGGAAACATCAAATGTTGTCCAAGGATCCCATTGAGGTCCGGATGTCGCTGGAGGCTTCATTTTGTGTGTTATTCGTAACCCTTGAAATGAAGGTCGACGAAATAGCCGGAAGTACAGTGTAACGAAAAGCAGGGTCTGACAGATTAATATCAAACGGACTGCATCGGACCGGATTGGTTAAAAAAAAGGTAAATTTACCATGTACTTAAAATTTCTTGATGGGCTGATTTTTCTCTACAGTTGGTTCTAAAGTATTCTGCGTCAGGTGTGTTTAGCCGACTTTACATAATGGGAAAACTTAAAAATGTAACATTCATACAAGGCTTTTTTGCGTTATATAACAGACTCCCATAAAAGGCAGTGCTAGTTTTCCCAAAAATTCTAAGTCATACCAGCTTTTTGGCTTCCCAATTCAGCAATTTCAGCGATAAAATTTCCCTAATTCAACAGGCTGGGGCCTCTTCCCAATTCAAGGAATAGAGTCCTGGCATATATTTTGAAAATACTATCTTACAGATTTAATCTTTTTAAAATGAAATGTCTTCTACAGAATGAAATAAAATGACATCACAGATTTGTAGAGTTACACAAAACTAGATTATCTATACATTTATAACTCTCTTTCATCATATATAAAATTACAATTAATGATTTATTTCTTGAACAATGATCTAAATACAAATTAGCCGTAGGTTAGTCCAGATTTTTGGTCTCAAAGGTTATTGCTATATTGACTTGCGCCTTCCAAGCGAAGCATGATTAATCTCCAAATGCTGAAAAAGGCTTTGTTCACGACTCATTATTGAGACAAGCCGTAGGTTAGCAGTGGTATATTTATTTACTGGTGGTTCCAGGAAAGTCGTAAGAGTCACAAACTTAGACCTTTACCCTGTACCAAAAATGGTAAACGGCATTAAAGCGATGCAACGGTTTTGCAGTCTATTGCATATTGGCTATAAGCATTTAGATACACTACATGTAACTGTTTGTGAATTTACTTTGTTTTCAACAGCTATTTTGAAATGTATTACAAAAAACTTTATCATTACAATGGCATTTAATTTTGACTTTCAATTTCATCTGTGAACTAGCACATTTTAGCCTTTTCCAAACTGTCCAAAATTGAAAGAGTTTGCAGACGACATTTGAAAGCGTAATAAAATTGAAAAATAATCTTCTGATAGGGCGGTAAACATTGTGGGAAAAGGAGGAATTGCTCATAATGAGCAAAATTCTTATTCCAACAATGTTTTTCTGAGTCATCTGCAACAATCTGGTCAAATGTGGTTATTGTTTGGTAATGGGTTAACAGATATTATACAAAACCAATCCAGCTACAACAGCTTATGAAACCGACCTAAAACTCGTTTTCATCTGGACCTCTGGGGCGTCCTCATGAATCTGTAGAAGTTATATTAGAGGAACCCTGGCGGGAAGTAGGACACTTTACCCCCTTTCCATACATCAAGTTTTCATCTGTCCCAAGTTGAAAGAGTTTGCAGACGACATTTCAAGACGTGATGAAATTGAAAATAATCTTCTGATAGGGTGGAAAACATTGTGGGAAATGGATGAGCAATTTCTCCTTTTCCAACAATGTTTTCCAGAGTCGTCGGTCAAATGAACTATTTGTTCACCATAATGTTTGTTTTCTAATATCATAGATTTGCTGTAAAAAGTATAAAAGGCTCAATTCACAAACCAAGCTATCAAAGTAAATGATAATCATTTTTACCATGCTACCATGACCAATAATTAATTGCGACCATATTGTTTGGTAATGGGTTAATGGGCATTATAAAAATCCAATCCAGCTTAAACAGCTTATGAAACCAAACTAAAACTGGTTTTCATCTGGACCTCTAGGGCGTCTTCATGAGTCTGTAGAAAATATATTAGAGGAACCCTGGCGTGATGTAGGACACTTTAACCCTTGAACAAAGGCAAAGTTTTCGACTCTCCCAAATGGAAAGAGTTTGCAGACGACATTTCAAAATGTGATGAAAATGAAAAATAATAGAGCAGAACACATTGTGGGAAAAGGATAAATTTCTCGTCATGAACAATTTTTCCTTTTTCCACAACGTCTTTCTGAGTCGTCTGCAACAAACTGGTCAAATGTCGTTTTTGCTTGTAAATGGGTTAATAGATGCATCTGGACTTCTAGGGTATCTTCATGAGTCTGTAGAAGTTATATTAGAGGAATCCTGGCCTGAAGTAGGACACTTTAAGTTGTGTTCAAGAAACTCCAAAATCTGGTGCCAGGCCTTCTCCTGTGCCGCGGCATGATCAACAGCATTACCACCAGCTAGAATGGCTCTTCCTGAATAAAAACAGAAAAAATATTGATAAGGTTTTTGTTTAATGCTGCTTTTGTAACAAACCAGGAAAATCTTTATCTTTATCTCCTATGATGTCAAACCCCTTAACCCTTTCCCAAACATCAATTTTTCGACTGTTCAAATTGAAAGAGTTTGCAGACGAAATTTCAAAATGTGATGAAATTGAAAAATATTCTTCAGAAAGAGCAGAAAACCTTGTGGGAAAAGAAAAGATTGCTCGTTACGAGCAATTTCTCCTTTTCCAACAATGCTTTCTAAAGTAGTCTGTAACAAAGAAGTAAAATGTCGTCATTGTTTGGGAAAGGGTTAATGGGGACTAAGACATTTTCCTTGGTGGCCAACCAGTCCTAGGCTAGGACATGAGTTTCGCCTAAGAACACTCTACAGTGAAGTAAATGGCCACCTTCGGGGATCGGACCGGCTTGCTCGGTCTCTTGTCCCCGACGCTCTCCACTACACCTCTGTAGATGCCATAATAAACCTCTTAACACCCAATCTCATCCAATCAGTGAAGAACATTGTCATCCACTGATCAGTTGTAGTCAGTTTTTAGAATTAGTCAATCTTTAAAAATGATCATACCTCTAAAATTATTTTGAAATCTTACCAATGGCTTGCGACAAGAAGATTTTTTAAGGTTTTTACCGAATATGGGCATAACAGCCATATCCTGGCAATGTGACTAATATATTTTGACAAAGCTTTCTCCTCTCAAACTAGGGATGTTCCAGATGATATTGAATTGAAAATGACACAAAGGTTTGGTAAGATAAGTTGTCTATTAAGTTGTATTTTTTACCATACATGTATATATATAGTGAAAACACGAGCACGTTCAAAGTTAAATGCACCCTGGTTTCTGGCAAGAAGATTTTCTACGATAAACAGAAATCCCCAATTTTTGATGCCATAGCCACCCAAGTTCTGCATGGAATCTATTTCTTCGAACAGCTTTTGAAGAGCATCACCCAACTGGTTATTCCTGCGAAGTTTAGTTGAAATTGGCTCAATAGTTAAGGAGAAGATGTTTAAAGAAATTGTTAACGACGTGCAACGAACAGCAAGACAGAGATCACAAACTTCGTGCCCAGGTGAGCTAAAAACAAAGAATTGCTAATTTAGCAAAGAGAGGAACATTCATTCCTAGTAAGTAATGAATTTTGGTTTACATTTGAAACTTTACAAAAGTGTTTGAAGCATATTTACCTTGGAGGTTCTTGGGCACAAAGTCTAAGCTTTCCATCCGGCCCTTTTCTGCCAATATAGATGGCACATGAGGTGTATACGGGGGATCTATAAGGTGCCCAGCTCCAGGGTAAAATAGTTGTGTAACGCTGCCCTTGAACTTCTGTGGCACCATCGCATTACTGAGTTCATGGAGTTTTGTGTCCACTTGCATGTCGTCCATGCCAGATATCTGAAGGACCTTAGCACCATGTTGCCATGCCTGAAAATACACCATTTAACCCTTTATCAAGAGCCAAGTTTTCGACTGTCCCAAATTGAAAAAAATGCAGACGACATTTCAAAATGTGATGAAATTGGAAGATTCTCTTCTGCTAGGGTAGAAAACTTTGTGGGAAAAGGAGAAATTGCTCCTGACTTCTTTTCCCACAATGTATTCCAGAGTAGGCCTCATGTGCAACTCAGATACTTTTCTGACGTATTCGTTTCCTCTTTATATTCACGTTGTCATGGAAATATATCATATAAACCTTTGTGAGCCTAAGTAACTTACGTCCCATGACAATCCAAGTCTGCTAGCATGGAGATTTTAACCCTTTCCCAAACAATAACGACATTTGACGACTGTGTTGCAGACGACTTCAGCAAACAGTGTGGGAAAAGGAGAAATTGCTCGTAACGATCAATTTTTCCTTTTCCCACAAGGTTTTCTGCTTTTTCTGAAGAATATTGTTCAATTTCATCACATTTTGATATGTCGTCTGCAAACTCTTTCCATTTGGGACAGTCGAAAATTTGTTGTTTGGGAAAGGGTTAACCCAATTGAAGAGGGGGTTTACTGAAGTAAGCATACACGCAAACAATAATTCCAATGTAAGTAAATAACAATAGCCAGATGCCATACCGGAACTGGTGACGGCTTGGAACAGTTCCAGATGTCTTTGATCACAATTCCACCTTCTGTTTCCCACACCTTGGAACCATCTGGCCTGAATTGTGAGAAAATAGTTAAATTATTCATCATTATGTGGTATAGATATTTACGAATTGAATTAGACATTGAACTTTTTTTAGTTAATATAAAGTGTAGGCCCATACAGTACTCTGTTGAGAATGGAAAAAGATGGGGACAAATGTCACGCAAGTCCAAATAGGTAGGGGACATTTTGAAATTCAGCGAGACATTACCTATTTTTTTTTATATCAAAATACAGATAAAAGAAAGCCGACCTTCACTGTAAAGCTCAAGTGCTTGCATAAACTTTGTCTTCAAATCATGATGTACGACACACATAGATCACATCACTTGTAGTTTTTTTTTAATGAAAACATACCTATAGAAGACATCTTTGTTAATCAGAAGTCTTAAATCTAATTGCTGGTTCTGCAATCTCAATTTCATTTTACTTTATTTTTTTTCTATAAGAACATATCTTGTCAGTCATGATAAAAAATATATTGATTGTTGTCTGCAGTTGATTAACTATTTACCAAACACCAAATTTTCGACTGTCCAAAATTGAAAGAGTTTGCAGACGACATTTCCGAATGTGATGAATTTGGAAGATAATCTTCTGATCGGGTATAAAACATTGTGGGAAAAGAAGAAATTGCTCATACTGAGCAATTCCTCCTTTTCCCTCAATATTTTCAAGAGTTGTCTGCAACAAACTGGTTAAATGTCGTTACTATTTGGTAATGGGTTAAAATTGGTTGATTTGCAATATGAATTGAGACGTAAATGCAGTTGAATGTAACCTTACCATGGATTTTCCTCTGCATCTTTCTCACCTTTTATACCATTCCCACCAATGATAGGAACACCGCTTATATTCACCACTGTCTTCACCTGGGAAAGAAGCTAAATAATGTATTGTTTGGCATGGCTTTGCCTTTGGAATATGTTAAATATCGAGGGTTCAATGCAAGCCTATAGTAAGTGCTTCATGTTTATGAAGCACTTACTATAGGCTTGCGTTAAGCCCTCAATATGCTCTTAGGTGTTACAACCCACCAACAAAATATAGTAGCTGGTAATTCATTTTGACAGGCCCATTCCAACAGTGAAGAATGAAGAACCTAAATGTTTCTTCATATAAAAAAAGGAAAATATTTATACTCTGCATATATGGGGAACAGCATCTGCCAAATTGCTTTTGTTGAGGCTTAAGCCTTTACCAAATTCCAAATTTTCGACTGTCCCAAATTCAAAGGGTTTGCAAACAACATTTTCAAAGGTCACTCCCACAAAACCAGAGGTGTTGGTGGGGCTTGAACCCGGGACCTTCAACCTTTAAGTCCGCCATCTTACCAAAGTAAAGTAACACTCTGTTTCCTTTATACCCAAAAATGTAGAACACTCTTAAAAAATTATGCTATGAATAGCCACTACATGCAGCAGGATGAAGAATTCTCCTCCTATCAGAAAATGTTTCCTTTCCCATGTAACTCCCATAGGCTAATACTTTGGGCGACTATTTTCAAATGTGAGACTTGTGGAATGCATATATGCAAATTGATTAGTCCACAAAACCTCACCCCAATATTCATCAAAGTTGTTTTTACAAATAGAGCCATTGAAAACAATATTTACGAGCACACATGCATTTGTTTGTCGGAGTTTTGATAAATTATAAATTTCATTGGGTAAACTGTTATATTCAAATCAAGGCGTATTGGCGACAGGTCAATTCGAGAACCTAGCTCATTGTTATAGAGAACAGACAGGTGTCTAAATAGACATCACAACTGATCAGTGTCTGACCATGCTTTTCACTGATCGGATGTGATTGTGTCTCATAGAAATTCGTTACAAATGCTTCAAAAAGATACACAAGGTAATAAAAAGTTTACAAACCTGTGGTATAAGTGAGGTAGTTACTAGACTCAAGAATCCTCCGTAACAAAGCCCAAGCATCCCTAGTCGTTCTTTATCAACAAAGTCTTGCTGAAGAAACCATTCTGTGGCTTCCTATATCAAAACAAAACAATATGTAAGAGCCTTGTTAACCCACTACCAAACAATAATGACATTTGACCAGTTTGTTGCAGACGACTCTTTACGAGCAATTTCTCCTATTCCCACAATGTTTTCTACCCTTTCAGAAGATAATGTTTCAATATCATCACTGTTTGAAATTTAGTTTGAAAACTCTTTCAATTTGGGACACTGGAAAAATTGGCGCTTGGTAAAGGGTTTAGCGACACTAAATATGAAGTGTACAGCTGCTGAAATTATGGTAAGAGAGGGGAAATCTTACTTCGACTTTCATTCATTGACAGCAAGAGTTATTGCAGGGAGTACTCTTGGAACTTTGTTTTTAAGTGATGATGAAAAATAGGGGAGCCAACTCTAGCCGACTTGATTTTATTCCCATGTGCTTCATTGAACTTTCTTTAGCACTATTTGTTCAATAATAAAAAACACAACAATGTAAATAATAAAATATTTTGATATTGCTGGTATAATGATTTCAAGCCTTGTTTTCAGTTGATTTTTTTTTTGTAGTAGTCTAAGCACTCAGCAACTTCGAAAGAATATAGTACAGTACTAGTGTGTTAATACCAGGAGCACAGACAGATTCACTTATGATTATCACTAAACTACTGTCGAAAATTGTGTGAAGGTCAAAACCAATAAACCACAGATCATAATTTCTAATCTTTCAAAACCTTTGTTTATGAGCAGTCCCAAACGGCCTTTGTTAAACACAAAGTTTCCCTTGAACATGTTCATTAATATCGAGACCATATTCATGAATGTTTTCAAAGACATTAATAAATCCATGATTTCCTTCATGAACACATTCTTGATGTTCATGAACATTTTTTTGAAATTCATGAACATGTTCAAGGACTACTTTGTGTTCAGGAACAGAACAATTTTTAGTTCATGTCTGTTCATAAACACAGTCCGTGAATCCTTCGCAGCGAATAAGACAGAAAGAGTAAACAAAAGTTATGGATAAGGTCAAAAAGTTGATTAATACAGTCTTTGAATCCTTCGCAGGGTATATGAGGAAAATAGTAAACAAATGTTATGGATAGGGTAAAAAATAAAAAAAGTTTACCTTTACATTGGTTATAGGATCCTCACTAAACTTGGTGGGTAGACCATCTGCGTACAGATAACAGAGGGCAAAGGTGGCGTACCCATGGGAGGCAAGCAGTGCTGCCCTGCTCTCTACCAGCCTTACCAGACCCCCATACAAATCAACAATAGCAGGGAATGGTCCTTCACCTGGAAAACGTCACGAGCAATTTCTCCTTTTCCCACAATGTTTTCTACTCTATCAGAAGACTTCCTTCAAACTTCATCACATTTTGAAATGTCGTCTGCAAACTTTTTCAAATTCAGACAGTCAAATGATTGGCGTTTTGAAAAGGGTTAACAAAAAATAAGACGAGGGTCAAAATAAAATGTTGAAATAATACAGTTTTCGTATTGCTGTTTGATAAACAATCAAAAGTAGCTATTGAACTAATGGCACGATTAATTAAGGAAGGAAATTATCCGAGTATCTACAGTTTATATGCGGTAAACAATGTTTAAAGGTGCTTGTTCACAGAAGCAAGAATTTGAAAGTCAAAATAAAAAGTTGTTGAAATAATACAAATGTCATCATCATCATCATTATAATCATCATCATTATAATTATTATCATTATCATTATTATCATCATTATCATTATCCTCCTTAAGCTCCTCCTCCTCCATCTCCTCCTCCTCATTATTAAAGTAATCATTATTATATAAAAAGTTCTTAACAATACAATACCTTCTGGTAAGAAGACAGTCCCCTTAAACTTATGGTTTGTTAAAGGAATTCGCTTCACAGAGTGTTTCTTGTACCATCTCTCCACAACGACTGAGGCTATGGGTACCGTGTTACTTGTATCCTCAGTGTCCACTATCCGTCCATTGTAGACAGACATCGTGTATATCAGCGGCAGTTCCACATCCTTCTTAAACAACCTTTGTCCAACTTTGGGCATCAAACTCCAAAACAGACCCATTGGTTCAGTGCCTGTAGAACAAATAAAGTGTAACATTATCTGAACGTTATGCAAATTAGGGAACCTAATGCATTGTTATAGAGAACAAGCCGGTTTATAATCAGTCTCGACAACTGATGATTGGATGACAGTGTTTTCCACTGACCAGATGAGATTGTGTCTTTAAGCTGTTCGTTTGCTTGGTTTGTTACATTTGTGGGATGAAGACTTCACTTTCTATTGGAGTTGCCTTGGGAGTTGGGACAAGGCTTCTTGGAGATTGATGAAATGTAACATTCTCAGAATGCAATTGCAAATCGAGGGTTCCATGCAAGACTATAGTAAGTGCTTCATAAACATGAAGCACTTACTATAGTATTACATTGAACCCTCGAAATTAGGGAACCTAATGCATTATTATAGAGAACATACTGGTATATAAATATTCTCGACAACTGACTAAGGGAAGACAGTATTTTTCACTGATCAGATGCGATTGCATATTTGAGACGTTAATTTGCTCAGTTCGTTACAGAAGCAACATCTTCAGAGGTATGGATAAAGAAGTGCAAATTACAAAGAAATTACAAACACAATAACCCTTTCTCCCATATGGATTTTTGGAACTGGTCCAAATTCAAACATGCTTGTTCACAGAAGAGAAAATTTGACAGTCAGACAGTCAAAATTAAAATTTGTTGAAACAATACAGTTTTAATATTGTTGTTTGATAAACAAATAATAGAAGCTATTGATAGTATTTAAATAATTCAGGAAGCAACAATTTATCTTAGTATGCACATTTTATATGCAGTAGATCCCAACATTGATGTCTCGTTTTTGGATCATATATCATATCATCATATCGTATTTGTTTTACATCGATTGTGAAGGAAGCTGAAAGCTTGTTCAAAGCCACTCTCGATGACTGCTTCCTGGATACGAAACCAGTAATCGTGCCGGTTTGTAGGTTAGTCCCGGAAATCTTCACCCTGCCTAACGGGGATTCGAACCCGGTACCTTCGGTACAAGAGCCCGACGCTCTACCCCTGCACCAAAAAAAAGTACATGTTAATAAATTGTATACATACTTTAAAAAAATAAAAAGGATATGATTTTATTTCAAATGTTTTTTCTGCAGTGCAGTGCGTATCATGCATATAACAGTACAGCTGTTGTGCAGAAATTATTTTGTAACTTCAATCTTTGCTCACGTCTGTGAACAAGCACCTTTAAGCAACATTGAGACCATGCTGATGCAGGTTTATTTCATGATCAATTATGAAAGGAGCACCTGGTCATCAATGTCATGCAAGCAAAGTGATATTTACTAATTGCCATTGGAAAGAAAACATTGTAATAAAAGAGGAAATTGCTCATGACTTACATTTTCTTCATTTTTCATGGTGGGTGTACAAGTAATTAGCTAGTGGTGTTTATATCACAGGAATCAGTAAAAAATTGTGTAGTACAATACACATATTTTTGTTGTTACTGCCAGTAACTTATGGGTACCTGTGGTTTATATCTGAAGAAAAGGCTTTGGATTTATCTAGATGTTTGTAAACCTTGTTTATATGATCATGACAACACAGATCTACAATAGGACAATAAAAGGAGAAAAGCATAACTTGCTCATGCTAGATAGGTTTTACCTTCATCAAAAGATTTTCATACTCATGCTAAAAGTTTTTCCTTAATTTACTGCAAATGATCCTATTTTGCTTCAAATGCCTAAACAGTCTAACTTGTGTTAAGCAATCACCCTTTTAAGCAGCCAACCTGCCTTAAACAACCACTACAGAAAGTCCCATTGTTAGATTTATAGTGAACATCAATTTGTGTTAAGCAGCAACCCTGTCTTAAACAGTCAATTTACTCAATCCCATAGGTTGGCCTCTTAACACAAGTCTGACTGTACTTCAGTGTGCATCATAACAGCTGATGTGCAGTTATAAAGAAATCAATTTTAAACTTCGAAATTTGCTCCCTCGTCTGTGAACAAGCACCTTTAGAGCTAGGATCTTAGGGCATGATGCTTTTTCCCAGCATTGTACTGGTCAATTACTCAGAAAGTGAACTTTTGCTGAGATATTCTTGAATATATTGTTTAAATCAGTTATGATCCTCTTTCCATTAAAAAAAGAGAGAAAAAAACAAACCCACGAACCAGTAAACGTTCCCCCAATTGATGGAGTATGCCTGTTGTTTACAACACCACGGCTATTGGCTTTAAACACACCCCGGGATTCAAACACAGTCGAGTTCTCCTTGACCAGTGTCACTATAGTAACCACCTGATATGGCCTTAGTCCATTCAGTACAATGTCCACTTGTTGATCCACCAGTGCGGACTTTGGTGTAACTGTCAGTGTCGGGTTTGATCCTCCGCATGTCGAGATCTGTAGATGACGTTGTAGCACTGACAGACGACAAATCCTAGCCATCTGAAGGGTTCTAGAGTAGAAACTTGTCTCATATTCCTCATGATAGCATAATAACTCAACTTTATTTAACCTTTATAATGCTGGAACCAAATTCATGCTTATGCAGAACCAAATTCATGCTTATGCAAACAGGTTAGATCCAGACCAACCGCCAAGTAAATTGGCGGCTGGCCTGTAATTTAACCTGTTGACTACTCTGAGTATCCTTCCTCATCAAAATTAAGCAGATTTTGGAATTTTACGATTTTGGAAAGCAGATGACACAAAATATACTGTTAGAAAATTACCCAGTCTAAGAGTTAAGAAAAAGGACAGAATGTCTTACCACATAGAATGAATACAATTTAACTTGAACCATTTTACAATAAAAACTTCATTAATTGGTAGCCAATAAACAAAGAGAGAGGTGATATATCAAATATATTTTAAAATATTTATTGACGACTTTTTTCATATAGGATTTTTACCGTAACACCATTACAAGCATCTTCAGATGACAAATTGTAAAATATGTTAATTGGCATTTTCATTTCTGAATTGTATCACAGGGGTTTATAGTTATCCTGGGGTCAATACATGTACTATGTAATATAATATAACACAGTACTGACCCAAGGATTATCATAGGCACCTGTGAATTGGATGAGCACAATTTGACAAAATGAGAAACTACTTGTCACAAGCAATCATATCCTATTTATTTTTCTTTTATCACCAGCTTCAGGCTTTTTAACCCTTTCCCAAACAATACATTTTCGACTGTCCCAAATTGAAAGAGTTTGCAGACAACAGATCAAAATGTGATGAAATAAAAAAAAATCTTCAGATAGAGCAGAAAATCTTGTGGGAAAAGGAAAAATTGCTCGTTATGAGCAATTTCTCCTATTCCCATAATGTTTTCTAAAGTCGTCTACAACAAAGTAGTCAAATGTCGTTATTGTTTGGGAAAGGGTTAAATGAATAAAATATCAAGGTTCAAGTATAAATGTATCTTTAGAATAAGATTTCAGAAACATATGTTGCAAAACAAGAAATAGCTCCCGGCAAAATGTTTTTTTCTTTAGTCACAAAAGATTCTATAAAAAATATAAGACATGGCATATTGATTTTATCTTATTATACTTTTTGAAACTATTATGACACAAAAGGGCCATGAAGGCCCTATATAACTCACCTGATTTCATATTCAACAACACCAACTTGTGACATGGCGCAGTTTTCATTAATAAACACACTTTGAATTATCCTTTCAGAAAACCTCTTTATGAAGCTATTGTCTTTAAATGAAAGATTCTGTCCTTCCAGTTTTTGAGAAGATCATGATGTAAGGGTTCTCCTGGATGTAAGCAGCTATTGAAAGCTTAATTAATTCAGAAAGAGTCACTTTATCTTAGTAAACATGTACAATTTATATGTTTAAATGTTGTACTTTTGGATTAAAATAAATGTTACTCCAATGAATATGTAGCTAAAATAATTAAAAACCATCCAAGTTTGCTTTCACCGACAATTCTTGGTTTGTATCTTAAATAACAAGTTTCCACAGCTGGTGTGCAGTTTTAAAAAAAAATGATCATAAACTTCCAAAGTTCCTCATGTCAATAACAACATTGAACCACGTTGTTGCAGACGACCCTGAAAAACCTTGTGGGAAAAGGAGAAATTGCTCTTAACAAGCAATTTCTCCTTTCCTACAATATTTTCAATATTTCTGCCCTGTCAGAAGATTATTATTCAATTTCATCACAATTTGAAATGTCATTTGCAAACTACATGTATTTCAATTTGGGACAGTCGAAAATTCGGCGTTTGGTAAAGGGTTAAGACATTCGGAACACCTCGGCCATTTCCTAAAATAACTATATCTACCGACTTGTGACGGGGATTGTCGAGTAGATACGATTGGGGTAAAGGGTTAGGCTTACATACATTCACAATGCATTTACACCGGAACTACAATAGAGCAGACGACACCCATATAACGGTTGATTAACTAAATTTTATTTCTCATACAAAATATAATGTGCTAGACAAAGACATTGCTCATTTACAGTTTGATAACTGCGACACCTTTTATAACGATCGTTCTAGTTTCTAACCTAAGTATGGTACACACTGAGAAAGACGTTTAATACGTTTAGATAGACAAGCATTTGAACTGTAACTTCATAATGATGAATCTTACAAGTAAGTTAAAAAAACACGTACTTTCTTATCCGAGAATATCTCGCCAAGACTGGAACAAAAGAACTTCGTCGGGATCCCTTTCCACAATGTCACGAAAAGTTTGACAGCGATTTAAAACTCACCGCACTCTCGTGCGATGTTTATGTTTCAATCGGACGATACCATACCTGAGATAGGGGGTGATTAGACTGTATGCGGATATCTACCTACCGTTGCATTTAGCTTATATCACCTGTTTACATGTGAACTCGGCCATATACTGCGTTTGACATAAAGTAAACCATAATCTCCATTGTAAACCAAGCTGGTACCTACCTTTTCATCAGAAATATCACTTTATCCCTTTACCAAATGCCAACATTTTGGCTGTTCCAAATTGAAAAAGTTTGAAGACGACATTTCAAAATATAAGGAAATAGGAATATAGACTACTTCCTCCTAGTTGTTTTTGCTTTGTATCATTACTGTCAAGTTTACAATCTTGTTTCAAATAGTTACGCTCAACTGGTACTTGCAGGCTCATGGCTGAGGCTATTTGAAGTTTACGCACTTGAGCTATGCGGGTCTGGAAAATGTTGCTGGGATCTTCATGCATGCTTTTCTTTATAGGCTTTAGCCGTAGGTGCAAGTTTGTGGTTTTTATAGACTTACTCATGAAATAAAAAATATTCTATTACACATCGTATTAATCCTAATATGCTCGTGTGTGTATGCATCAGCCAAAGTACTCATGGCTTTTGGCAGATGGTTCTTGGTGAGAAGTCATTCATTTTTGAATGAGAGTGGTTCTTGTGAGAGCCTCTATTGCATTGATTAAGAAAATTACCGCGCCAAATTTGATCGAAACCGGGTAGTTTGATTCGATATGCAGATATCTCTGAAATATTGGAAGAAACGCTTGAAATTTCTTTCGATTCACTGGAAACTGGCTTAACCCATGACCAAACAATAACGACATTTGACAAGTGTGTTGAAGATTGCTTTGGAAAACATTGTGGGAAAAGGAGACATTGCTCTTAACAAGCAATTTATCCTTATCCCACAATGTTTTCTGTCTTATCAGAAGATCATTTTTCAATTCCATTACATTTTGAAATGTCGTCTTCATATTTTTTTCAATTTGGGACAGTCGAAAATTTGACGTTTGGGAAAGGGTTAAGATTGTAAAATGTGATAAAATTGGAAAGTAATCATCTGATAGAGTAGAAATATTTAAATCGGAGGGATGTCGCGAGATTTCTATTTTATTTTGGTGGGTGACCACTGAGGAATTACTTCTGGAGATCGTTGTACAGTAAGAAGTAGTTCATGAAAATTTAGAAACTTACGTTGTGTGTTATAGGATACAAGAGGGAGCCTTTTTGACTGTTTTGATCTTTGCAGGTGTTGGTTATGTTTTAAACCCTTCGTTTGTTGTTTTTTGCCAGAACTGCATATTGTGGAAGGCGTAACGATATGGCAGACGCCTTTCGCCGACCCCAGCACTTTTGGATGCGATTCTAGAGGGTGGTAAAAAGACATGACCTTTAGGAAAACAGTAGCTGATCGTCGGCATGTTCGTTTGTGAAAATCTAACAGGATACGGAGTATGGAATAGTGAAACAACAATAATTAACTCCGAATCTTATTGTGGTAGGTACTGTGAAAGGGCAAAAATGGCTGTTATTATAAAGAATAAAGAAGGGCCAAAACCTACCGGTATACCACTTTATCCATCACCAACAACTCGAATAATCTAAATCGAGAATTTCTCAGATTTCTTTGGTTCCTGACGTTCTCGGCCGACCTTGTTTTATCGCTAATTGTAAACAAAACTTATCACATTTACTCTTTTCAAAGCATCATGAGAATGTGTTAACGTCTCAGTTCCTCTATAAAAGGGAATTTTAAAGTACTTTTAAGTTAGTTGTCAATTATTCTATTGAATGAGCGCTAGCATGGTTTTAAATTGAAAAACAAAATTAATAAATAAAAAAATAACAATAATAACAATAATAAAAAGATGAAAAAAAAAATATAATTAACGCTTTATCCAGTTCTCATGTAATGATTTTTATAAAAGCTAATGTAAGCCGGCAACACCGGTTAGATGTAAATGACTGAACGTTCTGATCATTGAGTTTGCTTACAAATGCACTCCAAAGCACTCATTGCACTTAACACGAACGTGACACTAAATTTATCCATTAGATGTACTCAATACAAATCCTTATCTCCTAACAAGAGAAAAATCTAATTAATGAACCTCTGTTATGAATGGGGAAAATATCGTTTTAAAATGTGTGTCTTCCGGCATGCTTACTTTGTTTTTATAATTATTTGTGTTTTATTCCAAAATTCATAATTTACCTGCACATTATAATGATAACTTAATTTCGAACCAGCTTTAGCATTTCGTTTGAATGAGAAGGATTAACTACGTCACCAAGGGAACGGCCGAGGCTTAAATAAATATTGGAAACCCATTCAAGTCCATGCTATAACCCCTGTTCGCCCAGGATAACATTCCAGGGCAATATGTTTAATTAACGATTATTTTATTCTCTGTCTAGGTGCAAAAAGCAGCCTACGAATCGTGTGATTAGGCAAATAGATAACGGTCAAAGGACATAATCTGATTATTTCATTATTAGACAATACGTATTTGTCGTTAGGTATTGTGACTTGGTATTCTATTAAATCAATATATACGCAAAATCATCGAACGTGACTTGGTGTAGAACGGGCGAATCAATTACATTGGTTTTGTAACATCCATCGACTAGAGGTGTGTCATTTGAAGAGCCCAAAGGACTAATTTTTAACAGTGAGTATGGTTATGTAACATTTTTTATCGTTGTTTGTATAATACCTTTCTATTTAACCCTTAAAATGCGGAGTGATTTTCTAAAAACATATCTTTTTGTCGTCTGCTTTCCTAAATCTTAAATATTTGATTAATTTTGATGATGAAAGATACTCAGAGTAGTAAACAGGTTAGATCACAGGCCAGCCACAAATTTACTTGGCGGCTGGCCTGGATCTAATCTGTTTGCATAAGCATGAAGTCAGTCCCAGCACTATAAGGGTTAAAAAAGAAATACTATATTTATTAATCGCAGACAACATTAACGCATATTTCATTTTCTATAAACGTTTCATATAAGCATTCTAGAATTCAACTTATTAGATTACATTGTAAATTGTATAAGATTTAATGATTAGTTTTTAGCGTGATTGCAACGTGGATGACCTTCTGGAGAAAGCCTTTTTCTAAGATGCGCGAGTTGGAAAAAGCTTCAATATGCATTTTACCATTGAATATTGTATTGCATGTAATATTGAAAGTGTTTGTTTTTTGTCGACATCTTAAGATATAACCAGGCTTAAATTTCCAGCTCGAAGTATTTGATAAAAGTCAATCTTCTTTATAATAAGAAATTTACACACATAGCTTACATGAAACTTTTGCTTTTGTCTGATATGTTAATTGAAATTGTTGATTCAAATTGAATCCTACCAAATCATTCAAATAACAGTGTATCATTTTTTATAGGTTCAACTGTTTACAGCCCCTAAATAAAACGGATACATTTTGCGTGGTGTGCATTTTAAAATAAGTGTGATGGCGTTCCAGAAAATTATTTTAAAATGCACACCACGCAAAATGTATCCGTTTTATTTAGGGGATGTAAACAGTTGAACCTATAAAAAATGATACACTGTTATACAAGCTCTTCCCGGGCGATCACTGGTCTAAGACATGCGTTTCCCAACATTCACCGAATGGGGGTTCTGCGATGCAGATTGTCTAGAAAAAATACATATGCGATTCTGCAAACAAATCTTAAATGTAAAAACTCAAACCCCGAACAATTTTATTTACGGTGAACTCGGAAGAGTACCTTTAAAAATACAGCGATTTTCTCAAATAATAAAATTCTGGTTGAAAATCACAAGAGCAGACGACCGGAAATACATAAAATCTATTTACAAACAAATGCTTTATGATATAGGCAAAAATGAAAATACGATAAATTGGGCGTCTAAAGTTAAATTTCTTTTAGATCATTCTGGTTTTAGTCATGTGTGGATAAATCAAGGAGTTGAGAATATTAACAATTTTATGAACATATTTAAAGAAAGGGTTAGAGATAATTTTATACAGAAATGGGAAAATGAGTTAAATATAAGTTCTAGAGCAACAACCTACAATATTATACGTTCTTTTACATTTCAAGGCTATCTGGATAATCCTATTAAAAGAAATTATAAAAGGGCGCTCACAAAATTTAGATTATCTAGTCACAGATTAGAGATTGAAACTGGACGCTGGACAAAACCAAATCCGGTTCCACGTCAAGATAGGAAATGTAAACTTTGTAATTCAAACATAGTTGAAGATGAATTTCATTTTTTATTAGAATGTTCTATCTATGACAATTTTAGAAAATTATACATACAAAAATATTACTGGCGCAGACCAAATTTTCATAAGTTCTCCGAGTTACTAACAAATACAAATAAACGCGTTCAGATGAAATTAAGTATCTTCTTATTTAAAAGCTTTGATAAGAGAACAAGTTTATTGGAATGACTGTACATTAATATTTTTTTCTTTGCTATGTATCAATGTCGTCACTTTCCTCCTCTCCCCTCTCTTCCTTTTCTCACCTTTCTTTCCTCATATTCCAATGTATTTTCCATTGACCAGGAACATTGTATTTTTTGTAATGTATATGCATTTACATGATAGACACTTTGTCTTATGTATTTTGAAATAAAACTTGAAACTTGAAACCGATGTCGTATTACTAAACATTTAACCATTAAAGACTCGCCTGAGTTCAAAACAACATTCACTCTTATTTCAATATTTGGTTAAGCATATGCAAAGTAACACATCACTGGAAGCGTCTCTCCGAGACGCGTCCAATGACGTGTCACATTACAATCAATGTTGCACTTTCATTCAAGATACTATCCATATATATCAGTTTTAAGTCTTAGGCAATTTTTCTCCCTTAAGTCGCTCAGTAAAACGGTACCCGGAAGTTTCCCTGGCCAAAAAGTTGGCCAATCCGAGCTCATAGTGTTCATCCAATGAAAACTCCTCTGATATAATATGGCCGTCATATTGTTTCTCCTAAGACTTACGTCATCGTACTTTCGTTTCAACATTTAGTAGTTAGATTTGAAATCTAAATTGTCATTTATTTTGACGAAGGAAACAGTTATACATATCACAACTTGTAATGCCACTATCATATACGAGTTACCAATAAACATCATTTAAAATGATGTTTTACACTTCCATATATATTGGATTTTTTAAAAAGTACGCTTATAGGAAAAGTTTTATTAGCCAGAGACGATTTACCCGAAATATTGTAACCCTACACTTATAGGTGAGGTGTATTAATGAGCTCACGGAAATACCCGAGAAGTTCCGATTGATTGTTGTCATGTTTGATTTTCTGGGCAATATCACTGATCTTGGCTCTAAGGGAAGCCATCGAGCCGGCTTCTGACCAGATAGTTTGGTATCTAATTGGTATCTATGGTACCGTTTTACTTAACAACTTAAGGAAAATAATTGCGTAGGTCAAAACTGATAAACATTAATATTGTCTAAAATACAACGTTGCAATGTGACACGTCATTGGAAGCGTCTCGGAGAGACGCTTCCAATGATGTGTTACATTGCAATATTGCTTGGCCAAAAATTGGTATACTGTTGGACTGTTGTCTTGAATCATCAAAAATGTTTTATATGGTCAAATTGAACAAATTTCTGAAATACATCGTAACATATTCAAACTGGACAAAACAATTTATGTCGTTTCGATATTGTAGATCTCTACAACCAACCAAGACCCAAGACGTGTACACGGGATGGACAGCCATGTTGAAATATCGATCAGTACGGATATGGGCTCGAAAAAGCACTTTAAAATACACGTGGATTATTGGTGAGTTTTAAACTTAAATCTCCGAACACAAGGTTCAAAGTTTGAGACTCGACAAGTGACCATTACAATGGGTCCCGATACTCATCTTGAACCATAAGGTGATTGATACACTGAGCTTTCAAAGCCTCTTAACCCTTTCCCAAACAACACATTTTCGACTGTCCCAAAAATAAAGAGTTTGCAGACGACATTTCAAAATGTGATGGAATTGAAACCTATCCTTCAGATAGAGCAAAAAAACCTTGTGGAAAAGGAAAAATTGCTCGTTAAGAGCAATTTCTCCTTTTCCCCAAATGTTTTCTTAAGTCGTTTGCAACAAAGTGGTCAAATGTCGTTATTGTTTGGGAAAGGGTTAAATGATGAGCGTTCTGAATAGAGCCAATCATATCGCCCATACAAGCTTAAACAGGTATGGTTTGATTAAAAGATGGACATATTCAGGTTATAACCTTTTTTTTTGGTAAATGAAATGTCCGCACATATCTATAAAGTCTCACACACATTTTACTGTGAATTTGCATGACTTATTTACGTCATGTAGATGACAAAATGGGTAGTGTACAATCAAAGCACTGAAAGGCTTGGAAACGCGTTTCAATCCTTTAATGCAAAACGCGTTTGATTAGGAACTTTAGAATTAAGAAGTAAACAATGACCTGTCGTTAAAGACAGGAATTGTTTAACCCAATACCAAACAATAATGACATTTTACAAGTTTATTGCAGACGACTCTGGAAAACATTGTGGGAAAATGAGAAATCGCTCGTGACGAGCAATTTCTCCTTTTCCCACACGGTTTGCTGCCCTATCAGAAGTTTATTTTTCAATTTCATCACATTTTGAAATGTCATCTGCAAACGCTTTCACTTTGGGACAGTCGACCGTATTGCATTTGGGAAAGGGTTAAATACCATTTAAACGTTTGTTACCCACAGAAAACCATCTGTGAAAAAGTCGCTTTTAATATTGACCGACAATACATGTATACATGACTCTTTCATTGGGAAGAGGAACTCGCTAATGTTTCCTTACCCAAAGGGTTAAAAGCTTTCAGCAGTCACCCTTCTTAATTTGGTCGATAGAGATATATCTTGTTAAAAAGGTATCAACTGAAAAAAGAAAAATACCTATTAGCCCTTATAGGGCTGGAACCGACTTCATGCTTATGCAAGCAGGTTAGATCCAGGCCAGCCACCAAGTGAATTGGTGGCTGGCCTTTGATCTAACCTGTTTGCTACTCTGAGTATCTTTCCTCAACAAAATCAAGCAGAGATTTAAGGTTTTAGAAATCAGACGGCATGGAAACCTGTTTTTAGAAATTAACCGAACATTTTAAGACTTGATATATCGCTCAGTATTTCACAATACACCTTAGTAGAACACTGACTCCGGGAGCACCATGTTGTCTATAGTTATTCCGCACAGTATCTTTTGAATTCTGTGAGAATTAAGAATATTGATTTTTCATTTTAAAGAAAGATATAAAGTCTCTTTTTTCATGGTAATTTTTATATATATTTATATTTTTAAAATATATTAAGTTTAACCCCAAGGTTAACCTTTTCCCAAACAATAACAACATGTGACCACTTTGTTGCAGACGACTTTAGAAAACATTTAGGGAAAAGGAGAAACTGCTCGTGACGAGCAATTTTTCCTTTTCCCACAATGTTTTCTGGCCTATCAGAAGATTATTTTTCAATTGCATCACATTTTGAAACGTCGTCTGCAAACTCTTTCAATTTGGGACATTCGAAAATGTGTTGTTTTGGATGTATTTATTCATAAGGTTCACTGGTCGTGCATCAACTTATTTGTCGTGTTTTGGTTAATTACGTTAGTAATTATCTCACACAATTAATGTTTTGCTTCAAATACGGCCTTTGTTGCTGTAGGGCCTTGGACCTCAATTCATTCGAGTAAACGAAAACAGTCCGCTTTAACTGATTACCAAATAGTAACGTCTTGTTTTGTTTTGTTTTGTTGCAGACGACTCCGGAAGGGATTGTTCGAAAAGAAGAAATTGCTCTTAAAGCACAATTTCTTCTTTTTCCAACAATATTTCCTGCCCTATCAGAAGATCATTTTTTCAATTTCATCACATTTTGAAATGCAGTCTGCAAACTCTTTCAATCTGGGACGGTCGAGAATTTGGCGTTTGGGAAACGTTTTAAATTTTCCTTGGAACTCAATTGATTCAAGCAATCGAAAGTTTGGAACTATTTCGTGACAATTCATTTAGACAATTACTTTTTTCATGCAATACAGACGTCGCTTTTGATATCGTAGTATGGTCTTCGGATGAAATAATGAACGTTGAACTATATGTGGTCTGTTGTCGGATCAAACACACGTGTGCTGCCAGTAGAGATAAAACATGTAATGGCGCCCATAAAGTGACATCAACTCTACGTAAATGGTTCATAAATTATAATGTTACAATTCCCGATAATTGGAAAATGAAGTATTAAATACACCGCACTAATTATTTTACCCAATATAGCTCAGTCGGTTTCCATGACAACTTGCAAACGAGTTGTTAGATGTTTGACCTTAATGGTCGTCATTCCAAAATTAAATAGGAAAAATAACCTGCATTCATGTCCAACCTTTTGTCTTAAAGCTTTTCAGAGTTGTCAGCGTTCGACATTTATGAAAATTTTGTTTTTTCTTTTACTTTTTTTTTATCATCGTTTGTTTAGCCATTTACCAAACGCCATATTTTAGACTCCCAAATTGAAAGAGTTTGTAGGCATTCTAAAATTCGATAGAATTAAAAAATAATCTTCTGACAGGGCAGAAAACATTGTGGAAAAAGGAGAAATTGCTCGAAGAGCAATTTATCCTTTTCCAACAATGTTTTTTCAGAGTTGTCTGCAACAAAGTGGTCAAATGTCGTTATTGTTTGGAAATGGGTTATTCCGTTCCTCAGTAACACAAACTGGCGTATTTGCTTCAGATTTCAATTGTTTATACATGGACACAAGGTAGGATTACTACGCATTTCTTATACGAGCCTAATGATTGGGGGAAAAATCTTGCACACTCTAGGCAGAAAGAGCCTTTGTCATCCTTGGCTGTTGGTACTTTTTCGGGTGTCAAAAATCTTTCTTTTAACCCATTACCATACAATAGCCACTCATGACCAGTTTGTTGCAGACGACTCTGGAAAACATTTTGGGAAAAGAAGAAATTGCTCTTGGCGAGCAATTTTTCCTTTTTCAACAATGTTTTCTGCCAAATCAGACGATTGTTTTTCAATTTCATCAAATTTTGAAATGTCGTCTGCAATCTCTTTCAATTTGGGACAGTCGAAAATTGGGCGTTTGGTAAAGGGTTAAATCTCTTTTATCTGACTTTTATGGCACGTCGCCAGAGTCCAGCGTAGCACGGGTTCAAGCCCAAATTGTACCGCTTGTTACACGGAAGTGTCTTTAGGCAAGACACTTAAGTGTCCTAGCCTAGTTCTGGTGAATCATTGGAAAGTCGTTATATTACTTAAATATTACTGAGATGGCGTTCACCACATAAAATGGTTGTCGCTATGGTTTAAGACTTGATGCAACATTTTCTATGGTGTAGACAAACTATGGTGTACAAAATGGACCAAAATCTGAAATGGTGATAAGCCTATATTTGGAATTGAGGTTAGCATATCATTTTATAGGTCACCCTTATTGATTAGGGTTAACCGTTTAAATGTAAATGATTCACTATTTTGGCTGATTTTGACCATAAACAGATAAAATTAACGGTTACTTAGGTAGATTTATTTGCTAAAATTTATAACATTTCATCGGAACAAAATAGTAAGATTGTTGATAAACCACGAATGCACAACAAATAACAAAGATAACATATAAATGGAAACGTGGTTTTCCCTTCTTTCCATTGTGGTTCTTTTTATGGTTTGTCCCCGGAACGTCGACTCGAAAGTTGTCACACCTGGGTGATTTTAGGGATTAGGAGGACCTTCAAGGGAACGTCAACAATCAATTTTCTTAGTACTGATAAAGTGTTACCATTTATTATGTGGTTTAATTGGGAACTCAGAAAAATTTAATGATTAACTTTATTTATTTATGTACACTATTTTTATTGAATCATATCGACGGTATCTGTCCCAGAAAAGTAAAAGGCATGTAGTTTATAAAAACAAGATCCAAAGAAAGAATTCACATTCTTGATTAGCATTCCTGTTCTAACTAAAGTCATCATTGAATATTCATAAATACTATTAACCTGATTGGATAAAGTCCGAAAACATGATAGGCACCATACACTTTGGAATCGAACTGTTAACCTAAGTGGACAGACTGAACTACGAAGTGCTCTGACGTCTTTATGGAATCTGTAGGCCGGTAGCCTGTGTCTTGAATGTGAGCTTAAAGTCGTACATTTTCAAAAGAGCAATTGAAGAATCATGATTGCACGACTTGACGTTTACCAGGAAGAAAGGTTTTAAATCAACGGCATCATAACTGAATATGGATGGTATAAATCTGGCAAAACTTGGTTCGAACAGGTAAATATTGTTCCGTGAAACACGCTATCACCATAGCCTCGTCTGCTAGGGGATTGTGAGGATTTCTTCCGAAAACTGTCTAATGTTAATAAAAGGATTAACAGTCTTGTTCATCGCATCTCTAGAATACTTTACGTACTCTCATTTGTTCTTTCTGTATATGTATCCATCTGGTGCCAAGTTGTGCCTACCTTTTCTTTTTGCAATGAACTTGACATCTAGCTGTGCATTCATGATGCAGTCTAAAATGAAGTACATGTAAGATAAGTTAACCATGTGCTAGCTCTACTAAATATCAACAAAACTATTAGTGTTAAACAGTTTTTATACTTAATGCTTTTAAAGAATCGAAAGCTTATTCATTGCAGCCATTGCAATCAAACCAGTCGATAAATATCGAAATTTAACAATTATCCATTCATTAATTCAGACGATAAGTTTCTACAGTTGGATTTTTCCCTTTATCGACTTTTTTTATTGATGTTATGTTCCCCATGATAGGCCCCCTAATCCCCCATTAGCAAAGGTGTGATGAAAATTCGAGTCGACGTTTAGGGAACACACCCTTTTTATGATGGCAGTAATCAAGAAGCCACGTTTTACACTTAAGTTATATATCAAGTATAATGTAAATTGAATAAGCACTAACCGTATGAACTATTGAACCAGTGCACCGTCACAAACATAAATGAAACGTTCATAGCTGTAACGAAATAAATACAATACAACACTTATTGGTAATTTAAATAAAATCATCCAAGTAATATTTATCACAAAAACTAAATTAGTCATGTTGTGCTAAAAGTGAATCTAACAATCAAGTGAAAAATGCCTCTTGAGGTAGAATACCCATAATCCGCCATTTTGAAAGTCATACTTTTGTCGGAATACTTCGGTCGTTCTCGGTAATGATCGATCGGAACTGGATCTTTTCGGTTTATTAATTCTGACGCATAGTTACGACCGAGACCGATGTTTAATGCGAATAGCTCCGATCGCGACCAATGTATACCGAGAACGACCGAAGTAAAATGACGTAGGATTGATTTTCAAAATGGCGGATTTGGGGTATTCTACCGTAATGGCAGAAGTTCCATAGTTTGATCCTAGCCGAGTACTTTAATCCCCTGCACATGGTATCGTTTGTCAGAATCCATGTGTGTTGCACTCTTTATTTTCTTTTTTTAGTACAGTAGATTAACAACGTTTCTTGTTACATACTGTGAATAAATATATACATGTATCATACATAACTGTAAGGTCATATACAATCAACATAAGCAGTTACAATGACACTACCATAAAGAGGACGAATGAAAATATGAATTGTTTAAAAAACAATTTCATGCCTTAGAAACAAAGTTTACCAGCGTATTTAGTATACACCTAACGAAATGGTTATGGGAATCTTTATTTTCAGATACGTGTGACCCGAGCACAGCCGGAAATTTCTCGAGTTCAAACTCGGAGTTCTCGAACGCTGGCAAAATGCAGAGGTCTCTGGTTCTTATTCCGTTAAAGGTATGGATTAATTTCTACGAGAGTAAAGTTTCCGCTACGTTTATAAGATGTGCGGCAAGAACGGTAACTCTGCAAAGGAGATTGGGTATGAATGCCATCACCACTTTACTTGTCGATGCAACTCAGTATACGGGAGCATGCTATGACAAAATGGTTGTCAATGGTGTTTCAGATTTGATATCCATGTAATGGGTACGAGCCATTTCGGGCTTTTAATGGATCATTTCATTGCAGATTTAACCCTTAGAATGCTGGGTAATTTTCTAAAAACATTTTTTGTGTCATCTACTTTTCAAAACCGTTGATATATTATTAATTCTGACGAGGAAAGATACTCAGAGTAGCAAACATCTTAGATCACAGGCCAGTCACCAATTTTCATGGCGGCTGACGTGTGATATAACCTATTTGCATTTATATAAGCATGAAGTTGCTTCCAGCACTATAAGGATTAAACCTTTCGGCGTCAAAGACGAGATTTGCTTACAAATGACGGTCTCGACGAATTCAACCCCCCACCCCCTCGGTTATTTCGAACTGTATTTCGATGCATGAACAAACTGTTGCAATTCATGCATATCATCATATAATACACATAAATCTATCGCACTTGTGTTTTACCTTTTGAAAATCTGTAATCATTATTTTTGAGAATACGAAATGTTACATTTCTTTCTCAAATCGCCTGGTGCTATTTCTGGAAAAGTCCGTCCAATTCTATGCACTGTAACGTCTTTTTGCCCAGAACGTTGGCGTCGAAAGGGACCGAAACGCAAAAACGTATTTACTATTTAGACATCCCTGAAGAATTCGTGTTTCGTTATACGCCTGAAATACCACAGTTTACTTACGCATGTATGCTTTCATTTTTTCTCGGATCTTGTTGAATGATGGATTTGGTCATCGTTTCTATTTTCCTTGTTCTACTTAATTCAGCACTTTGGCTTCGAGACACAGATGCAATGGTATAACGCCTTAGGTTAAATATCACGTTAACAAGTATTGATAAATGATAACAGTTGTGGTGAAGATGAAATTTGTTAGGAAAGTTAATAAACGTTCGCAGCAGATTTCAATTTGGTTCGCCGTTTTCCTAAATCCTTTTATTTTGATGTGTTTATTGACCCCTTTTTCGGTTAACCAATTTATAAAAGGTGGGTTACTTGGTTATTTTTACGATAATTTTAGAATTCCTCGAATGTGTATCCCCCATAAGTTGACTTTCAACTTCCCGCTTCTGGTAGTCTATGTTAACCCACATCGGCGTTATTTCTAACACCCAGCAGAGAAAACACATTCGAAGACCTACTGATTTGAACATGCGCGCGCCTGCATATTATTGACGTGAGACAGCAGACAGGGAAACAGGGAAACAACCAATCTGAACATATCGGGTTTATCCAATGAAAACGCCTCTGACATAAAAGGGGATGCCACCACATTGTTTCCTGCGAGACTAAGGTCAATTAAGTTTCATTTTCAAAGATCTAAAATGTGAAATCTAAAAGGTCGTTTAACTTGATTGAGGAAACAACTTTATATGCCACAACTTGTAATTACGCCATTTAGTATGAGTTACCGATCAAAATGATTTAAAAGGATGCCCAATACTTCCATATACATTGACGCGTGGACGCTTAGAGGAAATGTGTTATATTCCGAGGACGATTTAATCGAAAAGTCGTAACCCTTCACTTATATCCGAGATGTATTTCTCAGTTCACGGAAATACTCGAGTAGTGTCGATTGGGAAACAATGAAAGCCTTTCATAAGCAGTGATAAGCCCGTAGATAGAACTCTATATGTGAAGTTAAAATCCGATAAACAGATTATATAGGCATCAACACTCGACATAAAGATCGCATTAGAATAACATAACGCCGTTACATCTCGTGAAAACCACACAACAGCGCTTATATCATTAATTAAACTTCTCGCTAAACCTTATTTATTTCTCATCAATGATGTAATTAACGTTGCAGAAAGGTATCCGATAGTAAGAGGACCTTTCTCATTATGATTGATGTCGCATTTTCGCGACAAAAGTAAAGACATCTTTTTAAATATGGAAGTAAACCATATCGTGGTACTTCTTGATAAGTTTCTTGTTCGGGGCCTCGTGGCCTAGTGGTAAGAGAATTGATCCTGTAGTACAACGGTCCCTTTCATTCGGAACACCTCGGCCATTTCTAAAAATAACCTCAGAGGTAATGGGGAGCCGTTTTGAAAGTAGGCCATTGACGAAGGGCATGTCCGTTTGCAATCGTATCTACTCGGGCAATCCCCGAGACAAGCCGGAGATTGTCGAGAAGATACGATTGAGAAAATATGAAACAAAGATGTGTTGATAAAATAATCTTTTAATGAAACATTAATAAGAAAACAACTCCATTGTGATATATGTTGTAATCATGTGCGTTATCCGCCGGAAAACAGCCGAATTACCCCAGGATTTTTGGTGTATTCATGAACTACCTACGGGGTATATCTACCGACATGTGCCGGGGTTTGCCGAGTTGATACGATTACGGTCCCTTTCCGTCCAGGTTCAAACCCCCGTACTGATATTTGGACTCTCTTGAGAGGTTTCTCGTTTCAAAAACGGACTGTCTATGGTTATACATTGCTTGACCGGCGCTTATATACAGTTAATCAATTACCAAACAATAACGACATTTGACCAGTTTGTTGCAGAAGACTCTTGAAAACATTGTTGGAAAACGAGAAATTGCTCTTAACGAGTCATTTCTCCTTTTCCCACAATGTTTTCTGCCCTATCGAAATATCATTATTCAATGTCATCACGTTTTGGATTGTCGTCTGCAAACTCATTCTATTTGGGAGAGTCGAAAATAGGGCGTTTGGTAAAGGGTTAAGTAATGGGTCTCCCTCCTTCTATGGTGAATCAGGCGTCGAACCATATCCTAAAAACTGTTGACTCAATGTAAAAACTCTTTATTTTTACAAAGGATTGACAAATCATATAGAGGTAAACTACTATTTGAGAAAAGGGAGTGTATGATCTGATTCCATGTTTTCTGTGATAATCATCTCTCCCGGCTAATCCTATTGCAAAGAATTTGTTCCCTAATCACCAATTACGTCACGCTGCATTTCAGCTTATAATTTATCTTTCAAGCTAATTATTATTTGGACTGATCATGTAATGACGCAATCGGACCTACTCTGGTATTTCCGTGAGCTGAGAAACACACCTCGGATATAGGTGTAGGGTTACACTTTTTCGGGTAAATCGGCCCCGGCGTATAACACATTTTCTAAGCGTGCACGTTAAGTAGTTCAATGTGTATGGATGTGTTGGACATCCTTTTAAATCATTTTTATCGGTAATTCATACGAAATGGCGAGATTATAAGTTGCGACATATATAGTTGTGCTTTAATCAAATTAACTGACTTTTTAGATTTCACATTTTAGATCTATTTTTGAAAACGAAAGTGAAGTGACGTCATTCCGCGTGAAACAATATTGCGTCATTCCTATTATTTCAGAGGTGTTTTGATTGGATAAACCCGTTGTTTCCAGATTGGCAATAGACAGCATATGCAAAGACACCGGAAACCAATGTCAGACAGACTTCCGGTGACCATATTGTAACAGTAACCTGAATCGCGTTTTACTCTTAACCAATTACCAATCACATTTAACCGATATTTAACCACTTTGTTGCGGACGACTCTGGAAAACATTGCGGCGAAAGGAGAAATTGCTCGTGAAGGGCAATTTCTCCTTTTCCATCAATGTTTTCTGCCCTATCAGAATATTGTTTTCGTCGCATTTTGAAATGTCTTTACTCGGTTCTGCTTCTTGGGGGCGTGAAAAGGCCCTTGTAAACACACTTTATGACACTCTCCATGCACAATGACATCCTAAAACTTTCCATGCTGGTGTCATAGGTAAAGTAACAAAGACCTTGTTATATTGTAAAGGATCTCGTTTACAGATGAAAAGAAACTTTGATGCCAAAATATCATTTCGATCGAACCAAAGCTGAATCTTATGACACCACCACAAAACCGAAACGGTATTGTTTTCATCACATTTCATTTTGACTTTCAACTTTTCCCGTGTGTGAACAAGAAGCTTTAACTGTATTGTCTGTCTTGTCTCTTGTTTTAGATTCGTTTGAAGTGTATCTCAATGGCATCATGCTGTTTTCTAAACTAGAAACAAAGAATTTTCCACCCGACTGACAGGTTAGTAATAGAGGCATTTGGTCTTTTTATAGATGTCAAGACTAAATAGCAATATCCATTGATAACTACTTCCTTCCCATTAAAACTCTATTCTTAGGGTGTCTATAAGAATGGTATTGGTAAGACAATGCAAACGTAAGAAAGAAACCGTTGTGCATTAAGGACGTATTGTTGCCATAAGCAATCCGTCCTTTAGTCACGGTGGTTTCTTTTGATGTAGATAAAAATGTTGTATTTATTGAGTAATGGCATAAGATGATAATTTTACTTATAGGACCATTTTGAATAATTCAATTAAAGATGGGACCGCGGATTATAGGGTTACTGATACAAGAACCTTTAGATAAGACCGGAAACAATAGATGTGGGGCGAATGAGGGTTTTTGCGATGCTGTTATTCGAATAACCACATTTCTTTATAACTGAATGTAAGGTGTACTGATGTATAAAACGTACTGGAAAACAGAAGCTGCAAGTACAATTGTTTCGTATTTAGATATTTAGACCCTGTATACAATTAATAAATTTGTCTTCAGATCCAAAAGCGTTACAATGTCTGTGAAAGACATCGCATACTCTCTGTGCATACTTAGATATATAAACATATTTTGAATCAATTTTGGTTTTACATTGTAAACATTGATCATTTGATCACCCCGCCTGAATGTTGCAATGCTTATTTTTGATTTCAGATATTCACCGATATCTACAATGCTGTAGAGGAGAAACAAGGCGAAAACAACCGTCGAAGTTCATGTCTTTGCACTATTTTATAGACCATCGAAATTTATACTGTGAGGGAGTAAAACAACTACAGTCGGACATAATTATTGATTTGGCATTTAATTCTTTAAATGCCATTGATAAGCTATTTGCCATACTTTTGACTATTCAAAACAACAATATAATAGAGAAATTTCTTAATGTCAGGTGAGAAGTTCCTATCTGATGAATTGACGAACCATTACATTGATAATACCAAAGCCATTTTCATATATCAGTGGTAAACAAAAATGAACCGAGCCTAAGCCATCCGCCAACGAAAACAGATAAGACAAAGTAACCGATGTATTTGTGCTTTGGCATCATATCAGTGGTAAATAAAAATGAACCGAGCCTAAGCCATCCGCCAACGAAAACAGATAAGACAAAGTAACCGATGTATTTGTGCTTTGGCATCATATCAGTGGTAAATAAAAATGAACCGAGCCTAAGCCATCCGCCAACGAAAACAGATAAGACAAAGTAACCGATGTATTTGTGCTTTGGCATCATTCAATTCACATCGCATGTGTTTTGTTTGCACTTATTGGTTGATGAAATTCCACATCAGAACTACGCAATACTGTTGTCGTCTTCGGAATTTTGATTAGCGATGCTAAAGGGTTAGTTGTATATCAAGACCTTATCATAGACCGAAATGAAACGATGATTAAGAAAAAAATAAGAGTTAAGTATTGGATTTCAGAACAAGCTATCATGTTAGTCTTTATGTAAGATTGGGTATTTCGGTTACACTTTTCAAATCCAATCTTTAAATTGCTTCAAATAAAGACAAAACTGTTTTGGTACTTATAAAAACGTCTTCCTTTTAATCCAGTTCTATGATTAAACAGGTGAAATTTTTATTGGTCATGTCACAAGATGTTTGAGTTTTAAAACGAGTTAAACAACGGTCGCGGGCGAAGTGTTGCGTGTTGGCCATTTATGAATACTAGTACCACAAGTCGATAAAGGCAGGTGCGAGTACGATGTCGTGGTCATTAGACACATTCCTTAAACGTGTTTGTAAAATATTGTTGCCGCGAAAACCAAACGAGCGAATTTTCCTTCATTTAAATGAAGGAGACCCGGTTACCGTCTTGCTAAATATTTTACGCTAAATCCTGCGTAAGATCAAAACAACATTCCCTTTTATTTCAATATTGGGTTAAGAAATATTGCAAAGTAACACATCATTGGAATCGTCTCTACGAGACGCTTCCATTGAAGTGTTACATTACAATTCCGTGTTTTCATTTAAGATATTATCCATGTCTATCAATTTTGACTTACGCAAATACTTTCACTAAATTTAGTAAAACGGTATCCCGGTCTTTGGTTTTACAGCACCGAAAAAGTTTTTTCTTCCATCTTATATGTATAATAAGCCGCTATAGAACCCAAACGGTGGCATATATAGTTTATTTCAATCTATGATAAACGCCATTTTGTTTTTATAAAGTGCGCACAAATTCTCAATCTACATTATGTAACTCGATGCTCTTTAACCAAAACTTCGTATTTCTTATTCTTTAATGAGTAAAATACGCCCTTTCGGTATTACAGTAACGCGGAGAATAAGCTACATATCTATATGTTGTGTTTATTCAGGTGTTGTTTGTGTATTTAGCAATGTATATTCTATATTCTTCAATTATAAATTAATAAACAATTTTTCTTCAGGTTTTTAATTGTTCATTACTAATGTCCAATCCCTTTTAACCAATTCCCATTCATAAAAGTATTCACCGGTCCAAATAAAGTGAAGCAGCAGAAAAGATTAAACACGCGACAAATGTTTCATGATATTGGGTGAGAACCATGGTGTGACAAAATGGTAGGCAGATACTTTAATTTGTCGGTGGCAAATCTTGGATCAAGGCGACTCACTTTAAATGATATACGACAACGCCTTGAGAATATAACGCTTTTGAATATAACAATCTTAATTAGTTATACCAGAGACATAGATAACACATTATCTCACTGATAATACTGTTATAATATATTTCGCTTCTAAGTGCCATGTTTCTTTTGTAATTCAAAGCTGTTGGATCAGGCATTTTTGTATATTAAAAAGTATGTCGACGGCAATTGTCGATTCATATATTACATTTTATTATGGAAATGTGACAGAACATAACAGAATATAAACAAAATAAGCTCTTTATCATACCAATAGACACGTGATGACTTGTTGACTGCGTCTGGGATACGAGACCTGACGTTCCGGGTTTGATTCCTACTTGTAGGGCACGCTTTATAAAGTACATGTAACACAGGCGCATTCAACGCCACGGCAGATTGTGTAGGCTGATACGGAACAGAAGATAACAATCGCGAAAAGAATAACGGTGCATTGAATGCAGAGTTCAACAATAGATAACAATCGCAAAAAGAATAACGGTGCATTGAATCCCAAGTTCAACAAAAGATGACAATCGCGAAACGAATATTGGTGCATTGAATGCAAAGTTCAACAAAAGATAACAATCGCAAAACGAATATTGGTGCATTGAATGCAAAGTTCAACAAAAGATAACAATCGCGAAAAAAACATCCGTGCATTTGATACCAAGTTTAAAGGAAGATACAATTGCAAAAAGAATATCAGTGCATTTGATACCAAGTTTAAAGGAACATGACAATTGCGAAAAGTATATCAGTGCATTTGATACCAAGTTCAACGGAAGATGACAATCGCGAAAAGAATAATGGTGCATTGAATGCAAAGTTCAACAAAAGATAACAATCGCGAAAAGAAAACCATCCGTGCATTTGATACCAAGTTTAAAGGAAGATGACAATCGCGAAAAGAATAATGGTGAATTGAATGCAATGTTCAACAAAAGATGACAATCGCGAAAAGAATATTGGTGCATTGAATGCAATGTTCAACAAAAGATGACAATCGCGAAAAGAATAATGGTGCATTGAATCCCAAGTTCAACCGTTTATTCATTATATTTAGGCATCTGACCCATAAGACATTAAGCAAAAATACACCAACCGGATTTAAAAAAGACTCAAGTATAAACTTGTTTTAACGTTGAATATCAATATACACACACACTGCGAAGTTTTAATCAAATTGCTAGGGATATAACCTTGCTTGTTAAACTTTAACCAAGATTTTCAAAGATTATAAGAGGGGTAACTTGCTTAAGATCAAGACCAGAGACATGGAAGTTAGTCAGGGATCTTGCATTATTGCGACCTTAAGTGCATGTGTGAAGTTTCAAGCCATTAACTATAGATGTAAATAAGATTATATATTAATAAGATACTTAAAGGTGTGACACAGAGGCTAGGCCCGAGTGAGTAGTAAAGTATGGAACGCCGTTTGCACAATAATTCGCTTAAACCATGGATTTAACAGTTGAACATAGCGTTAAACTCTTAAACCCATAGTTTAAAAGACTTCAAGCCATGGTTTCAAAGCGAAAAAGCTGAAACCATAGTTTAAAATCTGAAACTTTATGTTTAAGTCACTTTTTTGAATAGTAGAGCTATGGAATGCTGGCCATACTTTAATTTCAAAAGCGTCTTTTTTTAAAAATACCTCCGACAACAAAAGGGCAGGGATTTGTCAATTGAAAATTTGCAAGTAAACATGTTACTTGATCTCAAAAATATCTGAGCGTCTGTAAATAGAACGATCATAAGACTGATTCCCCCTTTTTTCTCTATGCACGTATATCTTTTTTCTTCTTTACTCGCTTCTTCCGTTTTATCGGTGTCATTATGATGGACCTGGAGGATTCTAGTGGCGAGCACATGGACAGCTGGACCTTGCTGTGGATGGGCGAGATTCGAGACATGGAGGACACGCTCTCTATGGACGTACCAAACACACTGCTACCAGCCTGCATTCCGCCCGCCTTTAGCGTGTCTTTGTCTATAAAATACAGATTCAGCGTTGAATGCCTATTTTTTTTAAACGTTAATCGTGACAATATGGTGTCACGATATAATGTTGTTGCTTTTCAGATAGCACTATCGTATCCTCTCAATTTAAGTTGCTTGTTCACAGATTTATGGAAATTTAAAAATCAAGTTTAATTTCAATATCTTTAAAGCTATACAACAGCAGTAATTTTTGTATATTACGCACAGAAGAATAGTAATTAAAAGCCGAATCAGTTGATATTTAATTGTTTAGAGCCAATATGAGGTAATTTGATATGTATTTAGCACAAACGTGTTGGAAACGGTTTGGAGATCAACTGCATTTCGGCTGTGCGCAATGAAATATATTGACGCTGCTTGGATTCATTTTGCTTTCAAAAGCTTTTTTAAAATGTATTTTATACAAGAATTCAAGAACGGAAGTGTTTCAACGGCATTTTGACAGTTAACTGTTCTCATATATAAACAATTAACGTACACATGGAGGAGTCGCGACATGTGTGAAAGAAAAGCGATAGCGATACCATGTATTGTTTGAAATTTTCAAAAGAGCAACCCCTCGACTGACAGACAGAATGCCGATAGTTTTACACAACATCTTCCGGCAAAAAAATAAGTTTTTAAATAACTCAAGAAAAGGCTATTGTTGAAGTACAATTTATACTTTGACCAATCCTACTATTTGTAGGACCAAGATACACATGTTTCAAATGAAAATCGTATACAACTTTGGAAATTTGAGTACACAGGCTTCAATGTGTATCATACTAATCCTTCGAAATTGGATAACACAGGTTTTCAAAGTGTTACATACTAATCCTTCGAAATTGGATAACACAGGTTTTCAAAGTGTTTCATACTAATCCTTCGAAATTGGATTACACATGTTTTCAATGTGTATCATAGTATTCGTTCGAAATTGGATAACACAGGATTTCAATGTGTATCATACTAATCCTTCAAAATTGGATAACACAGGTTTTCAATGTGTTTCATACTAATCCTTCGAAATTGGATAACAAAGGTTTTTAATGTGTGTCATACTAATCCTTCGAAATTGGATAACACAGGTTTTTAATGTGAATCATACTAATCCCTCAATTTAAGGATTACACATACTAATCCTTCGAAATTGGATAACACAGGTTTTCAATATGTATCATACTAATCCTTCGAAACTGGATAACACAGGTTTTTAATGTGAATCATACTTATCCTTCGAAATTGGATAACACAGGTTTTCAATGTGTATCATACTAATCCTTCGAAATTGGATAACACAGGTTTTCAATGTGTTTCATACTAATCCTTCGAAATTGGATAACACAGGTTTTTAATGTGTGTCATACTAATCCTTCGAAATTGGATAACACAGGTTTTTAATGTGTATCATACTAATCCTTCAAAATTGGATAACACAGGTTTTCAATGTGTTTCATACTAATCCTTCGAAATTGGATAACAAAGGTTTTTAATGTGTGTCATACTAATCCTTCGAAATTGGATAACACAGGTTTTTAATGTGAATCATACTAATCCCTCAATTTAAGGATTACACATACTAATCCTTCGAAATTGGATAACACAGGTTTTCAATATGTATCATACTAATCCTTCGAAACTGGATAACACAGGTTTTTAATGTGAATCATACTTATCCTTCGAAATTGGATAACACAGGTTTTCAATGTGTATCATACTAATCCTTCGAAATTGGATAACACAGGTTTTCAATGTGTTTCATACTAATCCTTCGAAATTGGATAACACAGGTTTTTAATGTGTGTCATACTAATCCTTCGAAATTGGATAACACAGGTTTTTAATGTGTATCATACTAATCCTTCAAAATTGGATAACACAGGTTTTCAATGTGTTTCATACTAATCCTTCGAAATTGGAAAACACAGGTTTTTAATGTGTGTCCTACTAATCCTTCGAAATTGGATAACACAGGTTTTCAATGTGTATCATAGTATTCGTTCGAAATTGGATAACACAGGTTTTCAATGTGTATCATACTAATCCTTCAAAATTGGATAAAACAGATTTTCAATATGTATCATAGTATTCGTTCGAAATTGGATAACACAGGTTATCAATGTGTTTCATACTAATCCTTTGGAATTGTATTATACAGGTTTTCAATGTCTTTCATACTTATTCTTCGAAATTGAATAACACAGGTTTTCAATGTGTTTCATACTAATCCTTCGAAATTGGATAACACAGGTTTTCAATGTGTATCATAGTATTCGTTCGAAATTGGATAACACAGGTTTTTAATGTGTATCATACTAATCCTTCGAAATTGGATAACACAGGTTTTCAATGTGTTTCATACTAATCCTTCAAAATTGGATAACACAGGTTTTCAATGTCTTTTAAACTTATCCTTCGAAATTCGATAACACAGGTTTTCAATGTGTTTCATACTAATCCTTTGGAATTGGATAACACAGGTTTTCAATGTCTTTCATACTAATCCTTTGGAATTGGATAACACAGGTTTTCAATGTGTATCATAGTGATCCTTCGAAACTGGATAACACAGGTTTTCAATGAGATATGAACAAAATGTTTGAAGTTGTAGTTCACAGATTTTCAAGGAGTATCCTAAAAACCTCTCGTAATTTGAGTACACAAGTCCTTGAAATCGAGTTAACCTTTTCTGCGAGCTTTGGTGTACTCTTGTATTCAAACATGCAATGCCTTCATTAGCCGGCTTTTAAGTTTACTACTACATGGCACAGAATAAAGAATTCAATTTGTTCATAACACAGAACGTGATACTTACGCTCATTAGTGCAGATGTACCCAAACCGGTAATATCTATTCCTTCAAACAAACATGTTTAAATGCATCCTATAATAAACAGCCTTTGAATCAATCGTAGAAGAAGAGGGAGTTTCTCCTAATAAACAAGTACAATATCTCTTTTTGCCACAATGGTATCTTTCCGGTCAAACAAAGGACAACTCTTTTTATTGCATCAAATGCCTGTTGCCTGCGAGTGCTCAAACTGGTATTGGTCTTTAAACCTTAGAATGCTGGGTAAACGTTCTAAAGATAGACTTTTGCGTCGCTTGCTTTAAAAAAAAACCTTCAATATCTGCTTAATATTGAGGGGAAAGATACTCAGAGTAGCAAACAGGTTAGATCGCAGGCCAGTCGCCAATTTATATGGCGGCTGGTCTGTGATCTAACCTGTTTTCATAAGCATGATTTCGGTTCCAGCACTATAATTAACATGTGTAGAGGAAATGATTGAATACATGTTCTGTCTCCAGCTGAAACTGGGCAAAGAAAATCTTACCAGCAATTTTGGAATTGGTGTGACTGTAGTCAAGCTGGCCCTTGCGTAGTATGGTCTCATGGTAGTTCTTTATCTGCATGTATTCTTCGCGTTCACGCATCTTCCTCTCCCTCTCGGCTTGTACGACCTCTCGTACGGCCAGGGAAAGTTTCCTAGGAGCATAAACAATCTATCTTAAACTCTTAACCATTATTTATTATGTTTATACAAGGTTGCAATGACAAAGCGATAAAGCTTTTAAAAATCTACATAGTAACATTTGTGATAATGTAATTAAGGTAATGATATACAAAAAATATTGGGATAAATAAAAACTGATAAACATCGATAGCATCTAAAATTAAAGTACAATATTTGAATATGACATGCCATTGAAAGCGTCTCCGAGAGAGACGATTCCAATGATGTGTGTTACTTTACAATATTGCTTTGTCAAATATTTAAATAAGATGAAATTTGTATTGAACTTACGCAAATCTCTAGCATAAAATGTTAAATAAAACGGTACCATGCTGTTAAAGATGGACATACCTATAGTTGATCACATTCTTGTTGTAACCCTTACCGGACACCGAGTTGGCTAAAGCATCTATCTCAAACGGCTGTAGCTTCACGCCTATTTTCTATAAACAGAGTAACATATACAACTTAGAAACGACCATCTCACAGATTAAGATTTTATAACCTTTAAGATTGAAATGTATTCTACTGATGAATTGATATGAAAAATCAAACTACTCACTGCGTACCGAGGATTGTACAAGTCATATATAACTCACATAGCAAAATTTGTAAGGTAATCTCTTTGAAACACATACACAACGACTTCGACTTTGACCTTAGAGGTTAATTTACTACATATAAATTCCAATTACGATGCATTTATAACTCATATCTATGACCACCTGGTAGGACGTCAATAAAGTTCATATAGACCTGTAGTTTTGTAAACACGTTAGGGCAAAGGAATACATGTGCCATGTCACAATATCAGTAAAAACGCCCCCAAACGCTTTGGAAACAGGTGTTAATGAAGCCATGAATGCTTGCATCGTATAAGTGGTAAAAGAATATTGGTGACGCTTTTCGGACCTACGGAAAAACTACCCTTTATTCAATTTGATGAAAATACGATAAACTCAAAAACCATGTACCTGAACCAATCACACGCCAACACATACACGTCCATATATACAAAAATGATACAAACATAAATGCAATTTATCAAGTCGAGAAAAGCAAAATACGTCATCAATGGCTGATGACGTATTATGACGATTCATGACACAGAGTCGTGGTCACATGACTTCTCATGACCGACAGACAGCAATGAATAAGTCAAAGTAACCTTTTGGTCAAGCTTTGATACAATAATGCTTTGTTACGGTTTGAAGTGAAGCAGACACATTTTGATTGAGCTAGACATAGCTTTTTCGTGTGATTACCTTTCTATACTAACCAATGACTATGATTGAAGCAAAGTTTTTAGAGTGTATTAAGGAAACAAAGAGAGAAACAAAACAACTAAAACTAGAAATTCATTTCAAAAGAAGTTAATGCCTTATGAAAATGAATCATTAGTAAAAGTACACTTCCTAACAATTTTCGTTCTTCAGCTAACATCTATGCTTTTATATGTTCTTTGTCGTGAAATATTTGTACTATATGGACATTGCTATAAACCGTAGCTGTTTTTGCAATATAGAATAATGTAATTAACTACAGAGAACAATGATTAAGCCCTTTTGAGTGCATTGACTTCGTAATGAGGCAATGACATGCCATGTACTCATTCATTTAATTAACGACTCTTCCAATGCGCCGTTCTTACCTTAATTTGTTCAATAAATTCTTTTCTCGGAAGTTCAAATGCAGACGATGACTTATCGAATGACTTCATCAACTCCAGAGGTCGTAGCCCCAGCAGACGAAGGTATTCAATGATGCGCAACATCGGGTCCACTTCCCTGTCTGGTAATCAAACAACACAACAGAACAGAGCTTTATTTCAATCCAAGTACGACATAAACATGGGATATCTCTTAACAAAACAACACCTACACGCTGTACAGTTTCTAGACGAAATGATTAGAAATAATAGGTCAAAAAAGTTGACAGCATTTTAGGAATAAGGGAGACTCACTTTATTCATGTTATATATGTTACAGAATTTATAATCAATAAAGAATGGTTAATTGTGCTCAGTGAGCAATGTCTTTTTCCCTTACTTATAAGATAATGAAGTGAATTCTAAATTAAATCATTTCATCTCTCTTAAGTTACACTGTATAAATACTAACGGAAATTTGGTGTTTGGTAAAGGGTTAAAGACCTGTAAGGTAGTTATACCTTGCTTTTCTCCGACTTTATCGTGTGTTGTTACGATACCACCATGTAGAAACTTGAACTTCCGGCGCCGACTGATGGTGGCCGCCAACAGTTCCGCCTCGCCTACCACTGTGACTCCCTAGAAAGAAAGGATGGGTGCATAAATAATTCATCTTTGTTTGTTGCAGGTGGGGTGTCATTTTCGAAATTATAATTCAGTAATGGCGTGATACTGATTGGATTTAAAAGTGCTGGCTTGTTTGCATATTCAGGTCTCACTGGAAAGGCTTTTAACTCTTTCCCAAACAACAGATTTTCGACTGTCACAAATTGAAAGAGTTAACAGACGACTTTTTGAAATGTAATGAAATAGGAAAATAATTTTCTGATTGGCCAGAAAACATTGTGGGAAAAGGAAAAATAGCTCGTCACGAGCAATTTCTCCATTTCCCTCAATGTTTTCTAAAGTTGTCTGCAGTAAAGAGGTCAAATGTCGTTATTGTTTGGGAAAGGGTTAAAGTGGCTATCTCACAGATTGTACTCTGTAGGTAACAAACGTATTTAAAAACGATAATTTGATCAATTCTCGTCTCTTAACAAAATGTCATGTTTAATTTTCGTTACCTTCAAGTTGTTGAATCAATCGAATCTACTCGGCAATCCCAGTCACACGTCGATAGATTCTGTAATGTCAATTTACCCACCATTTCGGGAATTTTTAATATGATATGACGCCATTGTTTGAATACGTCCGAAGGTTGTTGTACGATAAGAAGATGTTCTTGAATAGCCTTTTAGATACATAAGATGCCTTATTAACTGATTTTGATATCTTGGGAGATTTAACCAAAGGAAAAATCCTTTACTTTGTTGATCATTTCCGAACTACTTGCTCTAGAGGGTGAACGAAAAATGACGGTTAACTGTGCTGACCTCTGCGTGTCGGTAAGTGAAAATGAAAGGCGGCGAGAGGGATATATCAGAATGTATTGTATTTCCCTTGCTATAACTTCTCTTGAGCTGTTGCTCTTAATTTGAACTGCTCCAAGTAAGTAGTTTCTACTTTCTCTTTCATGTGTCCCTACAAAAGATCATTTAGAAAGTTTGTCACTTACTAGTTACAATTTTTTGCATGTTGTTGCTCTTAATGTTGTTCTCAAGTAACAGTTCTTACGCTGTAAAAAGGGTAATGCATTCATTTTTGTAAAGATGTGAGATTTTCGTAACATCTATATGTCACATCTATCAAGACGATCATGTGCAATACAATACAATACAATACAATACAATACAATACAATACAATACAATACAATACAATACAATACAATACAATACAATACAATATAATACAATACAATACAATGCAATGCAATACAATACAATACAATACAATACAATACAATACAATACAATACAATACAATACAATACAATACAATACAATACAATACAACTTATTTCAGTAAATAGGAATAGCGACTTATAATGAATCTATAGATGAACCAAAATTAATATGTTTGTATAGAACAAAGAATGGTATAAAGACCAAACTATATTTCATTGGTGAGCTTACATAGCGAAAGAAATATATGTTAATCCTAAAAATTCATTGGGATCAAAATATTTTTCCTCTGCTGTGTAAGCATACAATTTAAAGATATTTTGATTCAAATGATATTGAATATAATATAATATGATATATGTTGAACAGTGAGATCGCACCGTATATAACCCATTACCAAACAATAACGACATTTAACCACTTTGTTGCAGACGACTCGGGAAAACATTGTGGGAAAAGGAGAAATTGCTCGTAACGAGCAATTTCTCCTTTTCCCACAATGTTTTCCGCCTTATCAAATGATTATTTTATCACATTTTATCACATCACATTTTAAAATGTCGTCTGCAAACTCTTTCAATTTGGTACATTCGAAATTTTGTCGTTTGGTAAAGGATTAATGCATGGTGATTCGTATACATACCGAACAATCTAAGAGGCTAATGGTGCTATCTGGTGCTGCGACGGCTTCCAGTATATCCATACAACCCGTGGTCGTCAATGGGTTATGTCCTACCTGAAACGAAAAATAAATGGATTAGCAATCTATTTAATTGAAATGAAACAAAATAGCCTTGTACTCAGCTTGTATCAAAAGTGTTTATTGTTGTCAATTGGTTATGTCCTACCTAAAAAAAAAAAAAAAAATAGCCATGTACAAAAAAATTTGAAATGAAACAAAATAGCCACGCACTCAGCTTGTATCAAAATATTGTTAACAATGGGTTTAGTCCTACCTGACAAAGAGAAATAGACATGTACTAAAAATGAAATGAAACAAAATAAAGTTGTACTCAGCTTGTATCAAACATGTTAATTGTTGGCTTTGGTTTAAAACGTTTATTTAAACTCGGAACAAACAAGCCATTTCTTTTCTAAAATAGAAACGAAACTGTTTCCGACTTCGTTTGTGAAAAGGATGGAAAATTTAATCTATATGAAAAATATATTCCTGCTACACACATCAAAGATTCTGTGCGTCATAGGGTTATGTTTTGAAACTTTCAAAATAAAGGAATATAAATTATTTTAACATTTCACCAGAGAATTCAATAGCATATAAGATGAATTTTGACATTTTTCATTTTATAAAAATCCGAGGGAAATCCAAAATAATCTAAATATAGCGTCAAGCAATTAACAACCAGTCACGTGACGCTCACGTGATACAAAGACTACACACTGAAGATAAAAATGGACGCTGACGCTAGCATCTTCTAAGTTAGGTGTACATCGTCACGTGACAGGCACTTGACAGACCATGTGACGTAACTAATTACCATAAAGCTGTAGAAACATACAAAAGTTGAGGCCGTGGGGGTTTTCCGTCAATATCTTCATTTATACCGCGATTTCGGTGATATTTTTAAATGAATATTTGTAAGAAGCATTGCTGAATACCATACGCAAATTCTACTTTTTACCTATATACATTTAGTGTTTGACGTCCAGGATCTTTAAGTGTTTATCAGGCGGTTGTTTAAGTTTCAGACGACTCTGGAAAACTCTATGGGAAAAGGAGAAATTCCTCGTAACGAGCAATGTCTCCTTTTCCCACAATGTTTTCTACTCTATAAGCAGATTACTTTCCAATTTCATCACCTCTTCGAATGCCATCTGCAATCTCTTTCAACTTGGGACGGTAAAAAATGTGGCGTTTGGTAAAGAGTTAAGAACACTGATATTCTTCAGTCATTGGACAGGCTACATTTCTTGAAAACATGTTTCAATGTCCATGTATACAAAATATATGTTTGACGGTGCAATAAATCCATTGGTGTTTTAGATGGATAGCTCAGGGAAAAGGCATTGTGCCTAACATACTGCATTTAATTAATATACAACAATATGTTCAATGATTGGGAAGTGATAACCGTTTGTAAACAATAATGAAACACTTCTGAATTGTGGGGGTATGGACTGCCAAATATTTTGAGTATTTAGAACTCATATATAAAAGTAAGGGCACAACGTCCTTTCTGTCTAAAATGTCTGAAATATTTTTGAAAAAAATGAAGAAAATACGATTTCCTTCGTATTCTTTATTTTTGTGTTTGTTTATTCGTTTAAACGGGTTAAAAGGTGCTTCTTCGCAGAAGAGAAAATTCAAAAGTCAAAAGGAAATGCTGTTGAAACAGTTTTGATTTTTTGTTTGATACACGATTCAAGAGATTTATCTTTAACTTCCAAATTTCCTCACATCTGTGAACAAGCACCCTTTATGTTGTCTCAACAATTGATCCGTATGTTACGGCTTAACTGGAGTCACCAGTACCAGGCTAGGGCACTAGTGTGTCTAACAAAAGGACACGCCCACAAAACTAGAGATATCGGTAGCGCTCGAACCTGGACACCCAAGTTCTTCGACTTCCGCCTTAGCCACTGGACCACGCATAATCCTTTACCCGCTTTCAAGATGATTTAACCCATTGCAGAACAATTACGATATTTGACTAGTTTGTTGTAGACGACCCTGGAAAACACTGCGGGAAAAGGAAAAACGAGCTCTTAACGAGCAATTTCTCCTTTTCCTGCAATGTTTTCTGCCCTATCATAAGATTGGTTTTTAAATTTCGTCACATTTTGAAATGTCGTGTGCAAACTCTTTCAAATTGGGACAGTCCAAAAAAAATGCGTTTGGTAGGGGGTTAACCTTAATGTTCGGAAAATGAGAGGAGAAGACAATAACTATTCTCGTTACTGGTGACCTACCCTTATTTTTTGGACGGAGTGATTAAGCGTTAGTCCTTCAGCAAGCAAGAAGCCCGTCCGCCAGTCCAGCCTGTTATTTGACACGTCGATATCCACAACACTCTTGTTCACCTTCAAACATTTAGACAGGGCGACCGCACCATCATAGCCTAGACCATTCCAGGAAATGTCGAGTACTTCTAGAACGTGGTTGACCTGTTTGTGGTAGAAATGACAGCGAATCATTATTAATTTCATTGGACCCAAACTTATATAAAAATATGACTCCGAAACATAATTACTTTCTATTAATGATTCTATCTATAAGGGGTTAACCATTTACCAAACGCATAATTTTCGACTGTCCCAAATCGAAAGAGTTTGCATAAGACATTTCAAAATGTGATGAAAATCGAAAAAAAAATCGTTTAATATGGCTGTAATCATTGTGGGAAAATGTGAGCAATTTCTCCTTTTCCCACAATGTTTTCCAAAATCGTCTGCAACAAAGTGGTCAAATGTCGTTATTGTTTGGTAATGGGTTAAGAGTCCCACAAGTTACCATAAATGAAAGGGTCAAGGAATAACGCCGGGTATCTACTTTCATTTTTCGAGGGTTCATCTAATATCGAACGAGTTTATATAATAAAATATTGCCATTTTCAACAATTCTAAAGGACGAGTCGTTAGATTGAGATTCTTATCTTTCTGAAATGAAATATCTGCTGCAGGTAAAATGACATCACACCTTATAAAGTTACATATAACATGACTATTGATACATTTCTAATCCGCTTTCATAAATATGTTTGTATGGTTTTAAATGCCGTGTCAACAGTTTTTCAGTTATTTAACGACTTGATCTTTCAGTAATAGGCTTCACAAATATGTGATGCAGATAAACGGGAAATTTGTGTTTAAGATGTACACCGTTTAAACAGTTTGTTTTGTAAAACAACGAATTTCCATAGGTGAGAAGAGGGTTTTGTTAGATAGCATCATCACGGGTTTTACAAGCATTTGACTGTGCATGTGGATCAGCGGTGGTCTAGTAGATAGCGCGGGGGCTAGAGACCGGGCCGGCCAGGTTCGATCCCCGAAAGCGGCCATGTATTTCACGGTAGGGTGTTTTTGGGGGAAACAAATATCCTAGCCTAGTACATTTAGGCCACGAGGGAAAATGTCTCAGTCCCCGTAAGGGGGTTGACATCATAGGAAGATAGATATATCTAGTCCAGGTATGCGGTATAATCGAAATGGGTAAGAGGTTGGTATAAAATGATGAAATGCCAGTTTATTGAAACACAGGGGTTCAGCATCTTTAGAATAAAGAAATGAGAAAGCAATATTTGCTTAGTAACACTTAGTGTTTAACCCATTACCAAACAATGACGACATTTAATCACTTTGTTCTAGACGACTCTGGAAAACATTGTGGGAAAAGGAGAAATTGCTCGCTAAGATCTGATCTTTCTGAAGATTATTTTTCAATTCCATCACATTTTGAAATGTGGTCTGCAAACTCTTTCAATTTGGGACAGTCGAAAATTTGTTGTTTGGGAAAGGGTTAAATCACCGTTTTGATGTATGTTACGCATAGAACACATTATGTGGATCCCTAAAACACCGACCAAATATTTCATCGAACGATGGATATTATTAAACATGTATTTTGTAAAACTTCTGTACCTTTTCACTATTATTGTTCAGTTACTTTCAATATTCTATATTTGAGTCCTTTATCAAAAAGTATCCATACAAAAGGGTAACGTTATTTTTGTGAAAATTTGCTTATGAAGTGTTCGAAAAGATATTTCATATTTCAGACCGAGTCATTCTTACGAATTACAATATGTGGTATGTTTGCGATTAAGTACTGGTATACTTATTACAGAAAATATCCGACCATTAACCTTTGGAATGCTGAGTTATTTTCTAAAAATTGATTTTTGTATCGTCTGCTTTCCCAAATCTTAAATATCTGCTTAATTCTCATGAAGAAATATACTCAGAGTAGCAAACAGTTTAGATCACAGGCAAGCCGGCAAATTACTTGTTGGCAGGCCTGGATCCAACCTGTTTGCATAAGCATGACGCCAGTTCAAGCACTTTAAGTTTAATGATCGTGTTGGTGTTATGAAGATTTCTCTAATTAAAGGTAAATATGACAAAGGGTTAACGAAATATCTTTACCATCAACGCTTGAAATATGGCCACGCTTCCCTTTCCGCATACTTTATTCCATGCCAGGTTCAACACCAGCAACTTTGTATTCCTTGCTGAAAGGGAAACATAAGTTGGCTTTGGTGAAAACATACAAGGAGAAAAGATAAATAGTAAAATCCTAAAATGAAATAAACGGTCTACTGAAATGTCTCTTTTGAAAAGATGCTACTTCGAAGTGGTGGTAATACAAGGGAAGGGCTATAGAATATGATACGAATGAACGAGTCGTTTTGTGATATAAGTTCAACAGTGTAAAACAGTGCCTTTTCCATTCTTCAAGGCGAAAAACATTCCCGCATTTCCTTTAGTTTCTTTTGTTGAGAAAGTGTATGAGATACATATAAACAATCATAATATAACAAAAACGTTCAAAAAAGCTCATTGGAATAATCAGAAAAATAATAAGGAAACCTATGTTCGCCTTTGGCGATTGGGGTATTTTATCAGATAAAAGCCAATCAGCTCAAAATGTTGGTAAACCAAATGTCAATTTGGCATCTTTGACATGGCTGTATTCTTGGGTTTTAACAAATACACGTCTATGTATTCTAAATCATCCGTATTAAACAACAACTCTGGCAAGAAAGGGCATACGCTTAAATTAAGACAATCTTTTTTTAACATAATAGTTTATTCCTTAATCAATTTAAGAAATCAGTTTTCATACTGTATACCTGCCTTTACCTTCTTTCTTTATATAGAACACACTCAAATTCCACATTGAAAAAATTGTACAAAATGATTCCGAGTTAACACAAGTGTACCAAAATATCACCGATGGACGGACTATTTTATCATTATCTAAGCTAATCTGGTTTATCCAATGCAAACACCTATGGCATAATAAACTAGTCACAATATTGCTTCGTTCCGAAAAACTTCCTTTGTACATTAGTTTTAAAATGAAGCTGTCAAGTGAAGCATCAAAGTAACTTGATTAAAGAAACATAAACATATTATAAATTATAAGTTTACATTTAAGTATGAGTGAAACGCAACCGATCCAAAAATGACTTTGTAAAACGACTTTTGACACTTTCACATACATTGAACTATCTAAAGCAGACGCTCAATGAAAATATGATATAAGGCGGACATATAACCCAAATCAGTAACCCCACAAGTTCATACGAGGTGTAATTTTCAGATTACGGAAATACCCGAGTAGTTACGAATACTCACCGAGTCCAGTACCAAGCAGCACACCACCCTGCTCTCCAAAGTCGTTATAACTCAGGTCTAGATGAGTAATACTTGTATTCGACTGTAAATTAGAATGTAATAAATTTAATAACAGTACTGACGTCATAGATGTCTCTTGAAATGGTTTCATCTCGATTACATACACGAAGAAAATAGCAGTTTTCCAAAAGATCACTTCCGGAATAACACCACTATTACCACAGTCAACGATTACAACAATAGAATCAACAATGGTACTATAAATGATAATATAAATGATGATATTAATGTTCATATTGAAGGCCAAAAAGATGAAAGTAATAATCTGCAAAATTGTTTACACAACATGTTACTAAAATAAGTTTAGCACGAATCATTTACAAACTCCTATTCGTACTTGAAGAGTTATTGGATTTATTAATTCAAATTAAGATTCTTAAATGTATTCATCATTTGCGACCGATTATTACAATAAAATAGAACAAGAACCGAAACAATGCTAAGAACAGATTTTTGTTTCAGTTAGAGTTTATAGGTCTAACCCATTTATTCCCCCGTTCATTGGTATGTGAGGGTCGGGAGGGGCCTTCCCTCTATATATGTTACACCATTAAACAAGTACAAAATGATAAATTCTAACTTAACCCCCAAATAGACAAATAAACGCAATTGAAGCAATTACAGCTTCTTCAAATGGAACAGAAATAAATATGTTTGTGAATTGCACGTTTGCAGTGAAACAAACATCCCCAAAAAAATCCAATTAGTGAATACAATCAGGAGTATGTCTTCTAAATTCTAACCAAAGTCTATATACACGGATGTACAATACATACCCCGATTCCTGCAGACAGATACCATGCTGAGCGGTCGTCAAACTTGTTACCTAAATAAAACCATGATGCACTTAAATTCATTTCGAATAATTGATTTCTCTCCAAGGAAATACGAAAAAATCAAATACTTTATATTGCTAACGCATTCCATGTGCGCTTGTTGTGAATGGGGGTCAACTTTGTATCAAACCGTTTTCTCAGTTTTATTATGCTAGGAATGATACATATTCAAAAATATTCCTAACCTTTTTCATGACTATTCATGCATTTACAAATTCAATAACATAATAAGAATTAAAAGAAAGCGTATGAAAATGTGTATCTTTAATAAAGAAAAGGAACAAAAGAAAAAGAAAAAAGGATATGCTAGGTCTCGAACTCACGCGGTTATCAAATGTATTGATCTTAACAAAAAGTAGCAGAGACCAGGTTGTCACAGCCACGGATTCATACGATGTGTAGATTAAAAAATTAAATTATTGTTCAAGCTTTAGCTAACAATTGAAGACATAATTGAGTCTGACTCCTTAGAACACGTTTTACACCACGGTTTTCGTCAATCAAAACTTCCCGGGGATTTTTGTGAGCTGAGTTTTCATTGGATAAACCCGATGTGTTCAGATTGCAATTTGCGATGATGACATCAAAAAGATTTTGGTTATTGTTCGTAACAAAAAGCGAAGTGGTATTGGATAAAGCACAAAAGTACACATTTATCTTTATTCTGCTGTTGAATTTCGTTTCTTTCACTTTTCTTTTCAAATATCTTCATTTGCCATTGTGAATATTGGTGGGGGGGCCAAAGTATATTCTGCCCCAGTCTGGATATTGGGGCCCCCCTGGCCCCCAGCTCCTACGCCTATGAAAATACATTTTGTTACTCAAATGTTGATACAATGCATTAGTAAATATAAATGATATACAACTGTACTTGGAAGTCTAAAAGGTGGTTTCTTAGTATCGTTCTAATTACATTATGAACTACTTTGTTTCTTTTCACAAGCCTGATGTTGTACCTTCAGCCCATCATATCAATCCAGTACACTTTTATTTCAATTCACAGGATTCTCTAACCTAGTAATATTTATGTTGTATTTTATTTATCTAATGCTAGTAACGATGGGAACTGGTTAATTGATGACAATTGCTCTTACCTGTCAAATTAATGTGGGTCAGGTTTTCTGTAATGATCATCACGTGACTTAGTACCTGAGAGGCACGTAGTCCGAGTGTATTGTTTGCGAGATTCTGAAAACAAAAAGTTCTTGCTATATTCGTACAATAGACAGGTCATGCCATTGTGTTGAAAGTGATCAACATCGATTACACGAATGCCTGTTCATGCCGATATAACTCAGGGTCATTGAGATGATATTTTGACAAAATTTCTAGCGTTAGTTCACAGACAGACAACACTGGTTTTGATCGAGGGATCAATGATTTTCAAACTGACGCCATAATATAACTGGAAAAAGCACAGGGGCCTGAAACAACACATAACTCCCATTTACATATCTATAAATATATAAATGGATCTTGGAGCTATGCATTGATTCAAGCCCAGGTTAGACATTACTAGAACCTCGCCTAACCCCAATACCAAACAATGGTGTCATTTGCAAATCAAAATACGTCGAAAAATTGGTTAATGATTTGTTCCAACATGATTCCCCATGATTCTTAAATCTCAAACGTAAGAAGGGTCACAATGAGCCATCGCTACGAATATCTATATTGAAAATTATTTTCTCTGTTTTTTTTTTTAGAAATGCGCACCGCTAGTTTTAAAGTTGTCTGTTTACACATATGCATAAAAAATAATCAAAAATAAATTAGAAACTCGGAGAAGATGAAACAAAACGCAAAATCAATTGTTACGCAACCGCCTCACTCTCTACAGTATAGCACCAATCAATCAGGACAAGTTGTAACCTCTGCGTTACTGAGCCGACTCTTTAGAACAGTGGTTATGGTCTTAGACTGTCACCCGGGAGAACCAGGATCAAATGTCCATAGGGAACAATATTTCCAACCCACAGGGGGCAATATATCCAAAGTGATTATTTCTAGCTATACTTGCGGACTTTGGTCGTAAGACAATACCCACAGGTGCACATAGCGATCACGTGATCTAGCGAAGGTCTTCAGAATGGTCACACACACAGCCCAAAAGAGCCCATGTTTTATGTCGTTTTTATACAGCAACCTGTTATAGGCCCATTAATCGCACTGCGGACAGGGTGGATTCGTACAGAATTTGTTATGTTAGTTAACCATAAGATAGTAACTACCACCTACTAGATGTGATATGGTTATATTCTCAATCAACATTTCAGCTATGTGTTGTATTCCCGCGTCCGTCACATCTGTACCATCAAGGTTGAGTCTTTCCACTCGAAGGTTATCCTGAAACGATATAGCATGCAACTTTTTAAAAACCTCTTTAATGTTTTAACCTCTAACCAAACGCCAAATGTTTGGCTGTCCCAAATAGAAAGAGTTTGCAGACGATTTTAAATCGCGATGAAATTGAAAAATTATCTTCTGATAGTGCAGACCGTTGTGGGAAAAGGATACATTGCTCATTAGGAGCAATTTCTCTTTTCCCACAATGCTTTTAAGAGTCGCCTGCAACAAACTGGTCAAATGTCGTTATTGTTTGGTAATGGGTAAACTCACCAGCTAAATTCTTCACTGAAGCATAATTATATAGGATACATTTTGGGCATATAATGCACACCTGTTATCAGGGCAACCAAGTACGTGACCGTTGTTTTGACAGTGTTTACTAACAATTGCGGACATATTTGGAAAACAGGTGAGATTTGCATTTTCCTTCTTCTATACGTATTCTACGGTTTACTAACAAAGTCGATTTGGGCATTTTACTCGAAAACGGCGTCAAGTTCTGTACATTCAGATGTACAAACACATTGTACGAGATTCAGTTTTCCCAAAAATGTATGTTTTCCATAAGCAATCGATACATTGCGTGTAAGAAAGGATGGTATGCAATGAGAGGAACGTATTGTAACAAAATATGAGAAGAAAACAGAATTTTGAAAAGGTCCTAAAAGAGAGCTAGTTTGATTGCTCACTGTATAATAACTTCTCGTGATCACTGTGTTTATCATCACTATAAACAATATCATAGCTTTAAGAACATGTTCTACAGTATTATAACAAAATAATCATTTCATGGAATTTTCTAGATTTTTGGTATGTTATTTAGATTTTTATTGTCAATGCAAAAATGAAAAGAAAAGTGCAGGTCGACGAGTTAGTTTTTTTTGTAAAAATACCTTTTGTTATAAATACCTTTAATGCCTGACACAAGGGTGGTATAGCCTTCGGTCCAAGTGATCTGTTGCGGAGGGAGAGTGTGCGCTGTGCCAGACCTTTCTGGATCTGTTTCTGTGGCGGAACCTGCAACCTCCGACATTCCTCACGGTACACATACCGGCAGATGTTGATGTCTTCAAACGGAGGCTTATCTGTAACAATAATACAGACATGTGTCTAGGCTTAATGGTGGGATGAAATTAAACGTTCGGTCTTAAAGGCTCGTGAAAGGAGCTTAATGCTTTATTATACCATTGTATTTAGTTAACATTTGGTCAGATTAAAGTTCTTGTTACCAGCAAAAAAAGAAAAAATAACCTCGTCAGCTATACTTAAACGTGAAAGACAACGACGATTTAGCTAGATTGATTATTCAGATTGCCTGATTTTCATCTCTGACGTAGTCACGTGATACACAACATTTTGAACCGAACAATCAGAATTCATTATTTTGATTAAAATATTTGAATCTGAGACAGCTATATTTCAAGCACAAACTAACTAATATTAAACGAGTTTGATAAATAGGGTTTCAATACATTCGTCAACTAATTCTTATGACTTTTATGAACATAATGAAATAACTATATATATTTTTCAGTAATTCATCAGTACTCATAGCATATGCCTTTAACCTTTCACATACTATGCCTTCTGTAATTATAGTCATCGGACCGAACTTGATCGTTCTTGATAATTTCCATAAGCCACACCAATCGTAAGTACTCGTGTGTTTCCGTGACCTGAGAAATACACCTAATACGTAAGTGTAGGGTTACATTTTTTCGGGTTAATCGTCCCCGGCTAATTACACATTTCCTATGTTCATCTGCGTTGAGTAGTTCAATGTATATTGATGAGTTAAACATCGTTCAAAATCATAACTTTTTATCGGTAACTTATACATTATAGTAAAATCATAACCAACCATGTCGCATTGTCTTCATAAAACGTCGGGAAAGTAGTACACATTTGAATAGGTTCGTTTTCCATTGCATTATAACGAAATAAACTATTTAATATATCACCTTATAGTTGTTATGGAGTTGGCAAGGAAAATACACACTCACCAAATGTTGATTCCGTCATATTTAACACAACTGTATTTCACAAGAATTCAAACTGGCTGGTGAAAAGTTTTGTCATATGTCAACCCACTTCTTTCATTGTTATAGCATTCCATAGCATTCGTGGAGGACAGTCGTTTAAAAGTAGAGCGTCAGCCTCGGGACAATAGGGTCGTGGGTTCGAATCCTGTGAGTTGCGGGATCTGCCTGGCGACTGTTCATTAATTAACATTGCGAGAACTGGTTATATATCCGGGAAGCAGAATCGAGAGTGATTTATCTAAGTTGTAAGAACTTGTTTCACAATCAATGTAAAATACATCAGTTTAAACCTTTACCAAACGCCAAAATTTCGACTGTCCTAAATTGAAAGAAAAATGTGATGAAATTTAAACAAAAAATCTTCTGATAGGACAAAAAAATTGTGGGATAAGGAGAAATTGCTCGATAAGAGCAATTTCTCCTTTTCCCACAATGTTTTCAAAAGTCTTCTGCAACAAACTGGTCAAATGTCGTTATTGTTTGGTAATGGGTTAAACACCATGGTAGCCTGGATTCCGATTAATCATCGTTCTATCAAATATCAAATGCCGTTTTTGTTTGGTAATGGGTTAAACTAAACAATTAGTACTCCTACCTTTCCTGAAGTTCTGATCCGTCTCTAAATCCGTATCGAACTCTTCGCTATCAGAGATACACAAAGGCGGATGGTTCACGTCGGAATCGTCCGTCTTTTTGTCAACGTCAGACATGACGTCACACAACGATAATGGCGTCACGGATCTATATCCGATTGGAAGAATGACGTCTGTATCCGGTGTTGGTTCTGTATCGCCGCTAAGTTTATCGTCCAAGTCCGTGACGTTTTGGATTGCCGTACTTGAACTAGGCGCTATTGTGACACCAATTGTTCCATTCAATTTTGGGCTTGCGTCCCTCGCAACGCTATCTTTATGACAATTCTCGAGTATTATGGAATTATTTTCATCTGTGACATCTCTTACCTTGTCGAGAGCTGCATCATCACGCGTTATAGAATGTTGTATCGGCGGAAGAGGCTCACCTTTCATTATTGCATCGGTGTTTTCTTTGATAAGTATAGCAATATCTTCTTCCGGTTTCTTCAACTCTATCAGTCCGTCGGACCATAATCTGTACACACAATTTTTCTTATTTACATGTACATGAGTGTCTCGCTCTATGTCGAGTGGCCCACCTACGGTCGTTGGTCTTGTGGTGTCGAAGTCATTCTGTAACATTTTCTGTCTGTGTCTTACATCTCCCAACACACTCATATCAGCGGTAACTGGTCGCACACCTAATGAAGTATAACGCAAAGTTGGGTCGACAATTTTAATTTGCGACAAACATCCAGTTTTAGCTGAGAGAGTTATGGGTGAATCGTCCATATAATCTGAAGATGTGTTCGCACTTTTGTCGATATGGCCACTGTTGTCGGTATCCGTGTATTTGTATATGTTTCCACCCAAGTCGTTACCAAGGAGACTCCGTTTTTTGTGTTGAATTACAGCTCTTTGCACCAACTGTTTCGGTCTGAGAATGATGTCGCTTTCAAGTCCACAGCTGTGTTTCGAAAATGGCGAAAGCATTGCCACAGAGTCTTGCCGAGCGAAACGCCTATTTAAAGGCATCTTGATTTATTTTTCCAAATTACACAAATGTTCATGTGAAACAAAAACACTTTTAGTTTCAACGGAACTCCAACTCCATTTAAATGTTTTATTCATAAGCACATCGTTTCCATTATTTTCGACACAAAGAAATATTTTCTGCCATGTGATATACGAAAATCAATAATTCTTAATATGTCTTACGCTCCTTCAATGAAGTTCCATTGGCAAAGAAAAATAGATTGGTTCGTAGAGAAACGCATCGTTAAATTAAATCAAGTAATCACGTATTACATCTCCTTCCTCGAAATTCATTCACATCGTAAAACCTAGTTATATGAGGCGGAACACTGCTATGTAACAACCCGTTATGTAATAAAGTTGCACTATGTAATAATTATTACAAAACGGGTTGAAGTTTATTACATTTTGCGTTTTTCGATGCGAACCCACTATGTAATAAAGTTGCATAATGTAATAATTATTACAAAACGGGTTGAGGCGTATTACAATTTGCGTTTTTCGATGCCAACCCGTTATGTAATAAAGTTGCAATATGTAATAATTATTACGAAACGGGTTGATTTTTTTTTTCAAAGTGATTTTTTCTTTACAAACCCGATATGTAGTAGTATTCATAATGGTAACATGGTGATATTTTCACACTAAAGGTAGCCTCTTCCAAGCCAAAACAGGCTTATAAGCAAAAACCAAACGTTCTTAAAATCTTTGTTTGAGCAATTTTCAAGCAAGGAAACCGTTCCAAATGAGTAAACGTACCGCAAACAGTCAAGCCAAGTATCTTAAAAGCCGAAATGGGCTTATCAGCAAATTACAAAAAATATTTCAAATGTCTGTTTTACCGTTTAGATGCTAAAAATAGCATCGCTGTGGCAACAAGTACCGACAAAAAAGCCAACAGAGATGCTTGAAAGCCAATATAGGCATATCAGCGATTTGTAAAAATATCAGAAAACTTGATTGTTCCCCAATTTCCAAACGAGGATACTGTTCCAAATGACTCAAATGACTCAATGTACCTAAAGCACGTGACTAAGAATGCCAAAATAGGCTTATAAGCATATTATGAAAATGAATTTGTATGTTTGTTTTTGAGCTATATGGTAAGAAAAACATCGCAAATGGCAGCACGCATGAAAAAAGAGTTCTATTTTCGCAGTAAGGCTGTTTTAAGTGAAGTTGCATTATGTAATAATTATTACAATACGGGTTGAGGTTTATCACATTTTGCTTTTTTCGATGCGAACCCGTTATGTAATAAAGTTGCAACATGTAATAAAATAAACAAAAATGATTGATATTCTACAAAGTGAATTTTTAGATGCAAACCACTTATGTTATAAAATTCATAATGGTTACGTGGTGACATTTTCACATAAAAGGTAACCTCTTCCAAGCCAAAAAGGCTTATGAGCAGAACTTTGTTTGAGCAATTTTCAAGCTAGGATACCGTTCCAAATTACTCAATGTACCGACAAAAAGTTAAACCAAGTAACTAAGAAAGCCGAAGCGAGCGCATCAGCAAATTACAAAGGCGATTTTACATATCTGTTAGATACACTTATATAGTGAGAAAGACTTCGCAAATGGTAGCTCAGCAAAGTGCAATTCTTGAAGAGAATCTGTTTTCTTTAAACGTTGAACAATGTCTCAATTGTTACAAAATGGGTCGTGTATTATTACAATTTGCATTTTTAGATGCCAACCCATTATGTAACAAGAATCTATAACGGTCAAATACCGATGTGTTTACACACAAAGGATAATCTCTTCCAGGTCAAAAGAGGCAATATTTAGTTTAAAAATGGCTCAGCTTTGAACAAGCCTTACAAAATAGACACAAACCATTGTTTGGTGACCAAAACGGCCCTTTTATCAATTTGAAAAATGATTTTACCTATCACTTTTTAGCTTGACTACTCGAAAAATAAGGAGAGCTATACTTGTCACCCGAGCGTCGGCGCCACACCTTAGTTAAGTTTTTAACAGCAAGTATGTAAATTACGAGTTACTGTATGGAATGGGTTGATACTTTACAGTTGTCTTCATAGTCATAATCTAAGGTCCAAATTTCATATATTTTGTATTGAATTGAAGCAAATTATGCGGCCTTTTGTACTTTGGGTCATTTTTTTCACATGCGTTTGTAACTAATAAAACCACGGTATGGAATGGACTGACACTTCACACATTTGTTTGGATACTTTAAGGTCCCTGACCAGGTGTCATATCTCTATGTTTAAATTCAAACAAATTACGCTACCTTTGGACTTTATGGTTAATTTTGTATATGCAAGTTTGCATCTCATTAACTACAGTATTGAATGGTATGGTACTTTACACATGGGTTAAGAGTCATCGTCTAAGGTACAGTAACTCTGGTTATGAATTTAAGCAAATTATGTGGCCTTTTGTACGTAGAAAATTCTGTTTAAAGTTTGTGCATGCAAGTTTGTACTCAACAGCTTATGAAAGGAATAATCTTGAAAGGAATAATCTTAATCTTGGCACCTTATTCATTTTGTAAGGTCCACCGTCCCTGAAACAAATAATATTTCACTGGCATTTACCTCTCTCCGACATTATCGAATAGTCGAATACGCTGTTTTATCGACAACTCTTTCGAGATTATATGCGTCACTTATACTGAAAAAGCTTGCAAACGACCAAAATAAGGAAATACACAGACCACACTGCGTCCTTAATGATCTTAGTTATCGATGAACCTTAAACTACCGTCCCAACCAATCATTTTCGTAAAAGAATTACAATATATTCCTTCAAAATGCAAATCGCAAAGTAAAAGGGGTCTTTACCAATATTGCAATTTATAGTAATTGACTGGCCTTTAAGGCCTGTCTATGCTGTCGTACGGAGCAGGTTATCCGGATTTCTCTTGACTTGCAAACACACTGTATTTTTAGCTCGGAAACACTTAAGCAGTTTATTGTATTTTTCTAGCAATCGTGACGTTTCGACGCATGCAGGTGCGTATGACAAACACCTCGATATAGATCAGATCAGTTGCTTTTTATTGTGCTCGAGTTGTACATAAAATTACAAGGCAACACTAACTCATAGAAATAAACCAAAATCAAATTATATTTAATGACGTCTACTTCTTTCTGTATCTGCTTCTCACGTGTACAATGATGAAAACGTTGATTGACATTTTGTCGTTGTAGCATCCTGATTAAAGTTATAACAAAACCTTAACTATAGTCATACTCAAACTGTACCAGGCGCCAAATGAAGTTACTCAATTAAAGTGTATGTTGTATAAAAGTATTATATTTGTTTTATCCATACATCTAACTTGACCGAAGTGTACATGAAATTAGCGGATGGATACATTATCACAAGCCTTTGTATAAGGGTATATCTTTTTTATACTTGGCCGCGACTTTACGTGCACTATAATATGGTTTATGGAATGCCTATATCAAAATAATCACTAAATACAGTTGTAAAGTTAAAGTATTTATGGAAGTGGGATGGTTATGTCATGGTTTAAAATCTTGATGAAAACTTATTAAGATGCATTTACAGCAGTTGATCTTCCTATGACAATTATTTTGACATGACGTCTTTTATATCAAATGCATTCAAAGATTACGATATTTTTAGTGTCTTTATATCAAAATGACGAGTAAGCTATATAGTACACGTATATCCGATGCAAAGTACATGTAAAGGAAAAAGGGAGAGGCTTTTCTTACAATATTTTCTACCCTTTCCTAAAACATCTCCCATATATGTCACAAACTAAACTGGTGTCTGCATTTCTTTTGAACTTAAAAAGATTTAACATTTGTTGTTTGTTAAATGTTTAATATAGGTATAATTTCCTGAAGATAAAACAAATTTCAGGAACAAGGTTTCTAGATTAAGATTCTTGGTACAAACGACGTTATCTTGACCAATGAATTAACACTTTTCTATAGACACTTAAAGGCGCTCTCTCAGAGCTGTGTGTATTTGGAGTTACAAAAGTAAAAACATTGGTATTGAAAGTCCTTGTCACTAAACTAAAGACCGTTTTCCATTTCTTTACAAATAAGTTGCTAAAACCCCGTGCTTTCGTTAATTAACATGCAGTGAGCCATCGCGTTTGTCTGATCATCTTTGGGAAAGCCGGTTTATAAATAAAAGGGAGAATTCTTCTTCCCGCGCAGTTTGCTTCTGTTACGTGACAACTAAAAATATTTTCATATCAATGACCTCCCTTTACTTTTTAATTTTCACATTATAATTAAGATCACATGATTAAAGTTGTCAAATAAAAATTCCTTTCCAGGAAAAAAATTATAATATATAATCTGATTTGAAATGGCATTTGTTCTGTTAAGTCTTTAATCTTGTTTTTCTGACAATACCCGTGGTTAACCTTTTCAGAAGATGTATCGTAGTATCCTATGTATAAATAATGCTTATTTATTTCCCCGGATTTATCATGCTCACCGAATGACAAACGCCTAGGCGTTGATGGTAGACTGATGAGTACCACCTCTTAATCTAAGTTAAGACGTTGTTTACAAAATAAACCCGCCCTTAGATATCTGCGATTTTAATGTTCTAGATCCTCTTTGTATAGTTACGAGCAGGGCTGGGAAGCTGTCAATAGTCTAGTTCTATGTTACTTCAGAAATCTTTGTTGTTATTTTTAGAAGACGATTTATTTAAAAAGAAAAATCTCCATCTCTGAGAGAGTCCCTTTAAATATTGAACTTAATGTCTATAGTTAAGATTTTGTCTGTCTTCTTTCTTCTTTTTTTCACCCTAGTTCCAACAACAAGACCCATCTCTTAGTACTATCAGTACTTTGATTGTAACAACAAGGTTTGAGTTTCATCACATTGTGTGTTTTTCAATGTTAATCCGTTTTTAGCTCGACTATTCGGATATAGTGAGAGCAATACTTCTCATTCGAACGTGGGAGTCGGCGTCACATCTTGGTTAAGTTTTTACGTGCAAGATTGCATCTCATTACCTACAGTACGATATGGGTTAATACTTCACAAATATCTTTAGTGTCATCATGTAGAGACCATGAAATAATCTATGGTACAAAGTTTCAAATCTCTTGATTTAATTAAAGCAAATTATGCGCGGCCTTTCGTGCTAAGAAAATCCTGGTTTAGTTTTTTACGTGCAACTTTGTATCTTATGAACTACTGTTTGTAATGGGTTGATACATCACATTCGTGTTTGGTGTCGTTTTGTAAGGTCTTTGACCGAGTTTCATATGTCTTGTTTTGAATTTAAGCAAATTATGTCGTATTTTGTACTTGGTTAAAATTGTGCATGCATATTTTGTTACATGTTGCAACTTTATTGCTTTACTGGTTGGCATCGAAAAGACAAAATGTAATAAAACTCAACCCATTTTGTAATAATTATTACATAGTGCAACGTTATTAGAAAACAGCTTTACTTTGAGAATTTCATTTTGGTAAGTGCTGCTATTTGTGAAGATTTCCCACCATAAAAGTGTTAAAACAGATAAATAAAATCGCCATTGTAATTTGCTGATAAGCCCTCGTCGGCTATCTTAGTTACTAGGTCTAATCCTTTTCATAGCCTGGGGTCCTGGCCCGTTCGTATACCGCGAACTAGGCCTAATGCGGGTTAGCATGGGCCAGGACCCCAGGCTAATCCTTTTCATTGAGTCATTCGGAACGGCATCCTAGCTTGAACATCGCTCAACTAAAGTTTTCCGATGACTTCTGACCTTTGCTCATAAGCCTCTTTTGGCTTGGAAGCGGTTATCTTTTGTGTGAAAATGTCATCATGTAACCATTATTTTCTTTTTCATTGAGTCATTCGGAACGGCATCCTAGCTTGAACATCGCTCAACTAAAGTTTTCCGATGGCTTCTGACCTTTGCTCATAAGCCTCTTTTGGCTTGGAAGCGGTTGTCTTTTGTGTGAAAATGTCATCACGTAACCATTATGAATATTATAACAGAACGGGTTGGCATCTTAAAGTTCGCTTTGTAGAATATCAAGCCTTTTCATATATTTTATTACATAATGCAACTTTATTACAAAACGGGTTGGCATCGAAAAACGCAAAATGTAATAAAATTCAACCCGTTTTGTAATAATTATTACAAAGTGCAACGTTATAAGAATAAGGCTTTACTTAGAGAATTGCACTTTGAAATAAAACCATAGATTTACCCCTTTTGAAGTCATCAGTTAAGTTTGTCATCGGAAAATCTTCATACGACATTTGCTATGTTTGGTTTGTTCATAGCATTGACCACTGTGCTAAACCTAACGATCATATTACTTGTACAGCCAATTGATCTTATTGCTTATACGCCAATATATGCTGTTCACCAAAGGTGCTCGCCATATTTTGGTCGTATTCAATCGGTTTTTGTGTTTCACTTACGTCAGAAAAAGAGATATTATAGTCCATTTCAATATCGCTGATAAGCTTTATCTTGCCGAAAATAACTTTATGTGTCTCGTTTCGAAAGGTTCTGCCATATATGTGTGCCATATCTGAAACATTTATCGCGAACAACCAAGTTTTCTGATATTTTTACATATTGCTGATATGCCTATGTTGGCTTTCAAGCATCTCTGTTGGCCTTTTTTCGGTACTTGTTGTCACTTGCGATGGGATTTTTAGTATCTAAACGCTAAAACAGACATTTGAAATATTTTTTTTGTAATTTGCTGATAAGCCCATTTCGGCTTTTTAGATACTTGGCTTGACTGTTTGCGGCACGTTAAGTCATTTGGAACGGTTTCCTTGCTTGAAAATTGCTCAAACAAAGATTTTAAGAACGTTTGGTTTTTGCTTATAAGCCTGTTTTGGCTTGGAAGAGGCTACCTTTAGTGTGAAAATATCACCATGTTACCATTATGAAAACTACTACATATCGGGTTTGTAAAGAAAAAATCACTTTGAAAAAAAAATCAACCCGTTTCGTAATAATTATTACATATTGCAACTTTATTACATAACGGGTTGGCATCGAAAAACGCAAAGTGTAATACGCCTCAACCCGTTTTGTAATAATTATTACATTATGCAACTTTATTACATAGTGGGTTCGCATCGAAAAACGCAAAATGTAATAAACTTCAACCCGTTTTGTAATAATTATTACATAGTGCAACTTTATTACATACTGGGTTGTTACACTGCTAGAATTGACTAAACTACGTCGACTCAAATCGTTAGTATCAAATAAACATCGCTCAATATGTGAAACCACGCTCATTTACCAAAACCGCCATATGGCGTGTATTAATAATTCATTAAAATAGCAGCGCCCATATCATTATTAGCATACACTTCATCCCACACCAATTCTTGCTCATAACAGTACATTATGTCTCCAAAATATTGATATTGACCATTTTAGTGCTGGTACCGATTTCATGCTTATGGTTATGGTTAGATCCAGTTCAGGCGCCAATTAAATTGGCTGCTGGCCTTCGATTTAACGTGATTGCATCTCTGAGTATCTTTCCTTATCAAAATTTAGCTAAGGTTTTAGAAAGCAAACGATACAAAAATCAATTTTTAGAAACAATACCAATCATTCTAGGGCTTCAGGCTAACGAAGCATTAGTTTTACCAAAGTTTCCTTCCCATATTTCAAACTTCCGTTGGTTCATATCTTTGGTTTGAATTCCTTCTATGCTACCAAATGATGAATATACAATTATGTTGATTTTACAACTCCATAGCTTCCGATGCCCCTCAAATTATTACTCATTCATTAGTTGTGCCAACTGAGCACTCATTCATTCGTTGTGTCAACTGAGAAAATAATATTAATGGCCCGTTATGAACTTTTGGAATTTCAATGGTATTTTGATTTATTATAATAAATAAAATTCGTACCCGTTTTTGACCTTGTTATTTCTTTCATAAACATGTTGCTTTTAATTTCACAATCATTGACATTACAAATCGTTCATTTATTGGTGAGACATAAATGATGGCATGAATCAATGACGCATATAATTCATTCATTCATCAACGCACAAGTTGTTGGCTTACAAATAGGGAAATCAAGATCCCCTACAGTAAAGATAACACTATCATATCTAGCTAGCAGCTGGGTTTCATGTAATGTATTCATAACCAGGCTTTGAAGAGAAACAATTTAACACTTTATAAGTTGGAATTATTGTCCCGTTAAACCATTCCTTTTCCGATTCGCACAAACTAACAAAATCAAACTTTTGTATTTTGAAGGAAGTGCCGTCTTTATTAGTCAAACATGTAGTTTTTTTATGAAAAGTTGTGTAATATTGACAATGTGTGTTTGTATGGTAAGTTGCTGCTTACTCAGTATATCTTATACATGTATATCCCGTTTGACCACTCCAATGATATCAGGTGTTTGGAGGTTTCGTGAAGAGAATGATTAAAGCATTGATTAGGAGGTTGCCGAGCAAACAAAGTGTTTAATTAGTTCTTTTATGTATGATATTCAATATGTGTTTTAGCAACATACTTTTCTATGGGGTTTGTTAGCGTAGTATGAATACAGACTAGTTAATAATGCATCATGTTTTCTAGGGTTTCACAACGCTTCAGGGCGCATAAACAAGGGACTTTCGACTGTATTATCTCTATGGACGGTGACGACAGGTATTCTAGACCATGATACTCCATGATACAATCATTCATCACATCTGTCACAGTAAACTCTAGAGACCACTGTAACAGAAAGATAAACTGGTCTAAATGAGTTGATTACACTTTTGTTTAACTGTTTTCTATCGACTATCATAATGACAACGACTTTTGCTCTTGCACCATTTTACGATATTCTATTGCTTTCAATTATCAGAACAAGTCTCAAATTCTCAAAGGGATCTGGAAAAGAAATCGTAACATCGCATATGTCGCAAAAGGCTCTGGAGACCACTGTTGCCGAAAGACGAACTGGTCCAAATGAGTAGTTTATAGTTTTGTCGTTCTGTTTTCTGCCGACTTCCACAATGAGTCTTGCTCTTGCAACATTTCATCATATACTATCGCTTTCAACTATCACAACCAGTAACAACTTTTCACATAGGGATCTGGAAAAAGTAATTACACTGATGCCATACGGTTAAATTTCTCGTCACTTGGGTCAAATGTTCGAGACGGCAGCAGGTTGTACCCCCTCACCACCAATAAAAAAGAAACCCCAAAAGGAAACCAACAATTAAAAAAAATCATAGAAAAACCCATAACAGACACAAAAAGAAAGATCAATAGTCATTGCGTTATAAGAAAATCAGATGGGAAAGTTCGTTCCAGGTCAAATAAACAATCCAGGTATAATTACATAGATCGCTGTGATATAACTGAAAAGTGCTGAAAATGTCAGTCACCCTCACCAAAAAATCGAACATATTTCGTTCGACTAAATTCACTGACTGGTCATTTTTCGGAATACGACCATTGCCCATTCGATGTACATGTCCATGCAAGCGAAGAGTCTTTAAGTAAGCAAAGCAAAGACTGGTGTTGTCGATGCTTTGCAGAGGACTTGAAGCTGGCACCAGACCAATCGGCCGCCCATTTTCCCGCTTCAAAGATGTCTGCAAGAGATATCAGTATTAGTGACATTGTCCTCCATGATATGCCGTGGAGTCTTCAGAGACATCTCATATTGAATACATTTAGCTTGGATTCTGGACGCGAGTATGTGGTCAATGTCTCGCTTCCATAGAGGGGAGTACTGTTCTCGCATGCATGATAGACTTTCATATTGGTGCCGAGGGCAAAACTCTCGCTTCCCCATGCTCTCTTTTTCAACTTTGACATGACTTTTGCTGCTTTTTCACACCGCTGATTTTGATCTTAAACGGATCTGATGTATCGCCGCCGAAGCTGATTGTTCAGTTTAGGCCTGCATTGTAAGATTTGGTGATACTGAGCAGCTTTGAAGGGCAGCCTATCTTCTGTGATATGTTAAGAGACCACTAGTCCTGCAGATAAATAGCGATTTTTTCGATAAGCGAGCAATAGTTTCTATAGAAAATGTTTTTGTATTTTTATGTAGCTCAGACGTTGTAGATTACAAATCTGCACGATGACACCCTGTCACCCTTGAGCATTTCCGTAAAAACAAGATGGCGGACAAAATGGCCGCCGAAAATTAAAACACTTGATAATTTGAATATTTAGTTTTTATTCAGAACAATTGAAATGCCACAAATGCAATCAAATTTACAACACAAGTAACACGATACCTAGCAGTAACACTGCAATAAATATTGTGGTCTTAATTGGTAATAAACATGATTAAATGGCCGCCGATGCCACCGTAATTGGACGATTTTCGACACATTCTCAGGTTTATTTCCGTTCAAAATTGGGTGGTTTGTTGTTCTGTAATATAGATGGTGTATTGAAGTGTCCGGTCAATGAATCACAATTTGAAGGTCTAATGATGAACTACACATCGAAATTAATCATTCGACGATTTGCTCTGTTCATTGCAGCATAAACCCTCTCCACGACAAGCACAGAAAACTGTTAACGATCATTGAGAATTGTTACAACAGCAATTCAAACTAGAGCACGGCATTTGAATATCACATGAACACCGTATCAGTTTCAGTATTTCCTGCGAGGCCATCTGTATTTCGAAAGGCACCGTAGTGGGAAGCATTGACTTTGTTTCTTCGTTTTTAGTCAATCCGTATTCCAATGGAACAAGCTGTTGTGAATCACAGTTTACTGTATGCTTCCAAACACAGGTCTGATAGTGTGCTTGTTTCACATTCTCTTTGACGATTCTGTTGTTGGGGGAAGAGTCTGAAGTTTTGGGGCCAATGCTGGCGAATTCCCTACCTTCTTCGCCCATGCTGCAAATCTGATGTCGGATAGCATGAAGCCATGACTATTGTTTATTCGTCTACAATAGTCTGTTAGGCAGCTGTTTCATCACCTAATGATGTAAGAGGACACCTTTCAGATTTAAGGACTTTAACAACAGTCTCTTTGCCAATACCATGACAACATGCTTCAGTGTCACATCTAGATAAGGCATGTGCTCCTAGTAAGTTAGGGGATGGCCTTGTTTGCATTAACTGCTGTAATTATGCCAATCACTGCACGGCGTAGAACTAGCTATTCCATTATCACTTTTACAGCAATTTGATTCGTGAGGTGATAAAGTACTACTACAAACACGTCTGTGCCATCCAATATACTGGCAATCCCAATTGCGGGCAAGCGAATACTGTATATAACTGCCGAACTATCAATTGCAACATGCTCAGTTTGCTTTCATGAATGTCGTACTGATGTGACAACATATAAAATCTTTTTCAGTTGCGATTTTGCTTTAGATCGCTTTCCGATCTTTTCTTTCTGACGTTATCCTGGCTTTTGATTCTTCCGTCTCTATTACCACCCCATTAGGTCTCTCTACAACACTGAGTAACTCGATGTTCTGCATGATTTGACTGCATGTGTTTAGACTCAATGCCCAGAAATTTAATGTTTCTGGTTTTAAGGTAATCCCTAATGATCCCTGAGGCACCGTGGCCGTACCTCATGAATGTGGTCTCTATGTGATCATTTTAGGAAAACAAATACCATTCCATATTCCATATTCCATACATGTTCATCATAACCTGCTCCATCTTCAGGAACCTTTTATTGACAGCTAATGAGAGCAAAACATTGACAAACACTCTCTATGCACATGAATAGTGAGTTTCGGATCTTATCATCCGTTCTTCTAGGGAATTGAACCGTTTATCATCATACTGTTTGCTATTTTGAATAATTGTCTGTATTCGATCAGATCCGGTAATTGACAAGTTTCCTGTTGTACGACTACGACATGTATATGTGGAATACACATTCCTCTGTCATAATTATTTATGGCTAATAAGAGATAAAAAATATACACTTAAACCTTTATAAAACAGTCACTCTGATTTAGAACATGGCTAGCTGTAAAAATAGGTGATAGCTTATTACAGGGGGCAAGACATACAGAAAGCTCCTACCTGATCTTAGCTTCCGTTTTTGTGCGGTCAACTCAATCTAATATGTTAGATCTAATTCAGCTTTAAGGTTGCTGTTTAAGACAGGTTTCACATAAACTTGCTGTTTAAGACAGGTTTTGCTGTATCCTTGATCATTTGTAATAAGGAGGACAACTTCTCAAATTCAATTCGAATATTGATATGCTACTCTGAGTGAGCCATTGTTGACTGCACATACTGATCAGAGATGACATAGTGGGCTATATTGTAGATGAAGACCGCTAAAGTAAACCATAATATCTGAAAATTCAGCATACAAGATTTTCAATGTTTTCAGTAAACTTTACATTTGACCAATTATATACTAGTATACAATACATCATAATGTAACATGTTTTTATAACTGTCTGCATAAGACGCATACAATATTTCATAACAGACATATATTCTGAATCAATCAGAAGTAATGGGTTTACCCTGAAAACAGCACAGATAGATTGGTTCACAATGATACAAATGATGCTGAATCAGGGGAAGTAATAGATATATTGTTGATTTAGGGGAAGTAATTCTTTCATTACTTTGAGACTGCTAACTTAAAGGAGTAAAAAAGAATGTAATGTTTAAATTTTAGTTTCCTAAAGGGTTTTAAACCAGATGTTACATGCTTTTAGAATTGAAATGCACACTATAATTTCCAAGATTGCGCTCTAAGAGATTCTCATTCTCATTACATAATTTGTTCATACATATCGCCTATATTAAGCGAAATTTTCCTCATAACTAAATTCTTAAAAAATTAACTAAAAATCCAAAAGTGATTCCACATGTAAAAATTATGTATATGTGTTATCATATGTAGATATTTATAACAATTCATCATTTTACATGAGAAAATATATGATAAAATCCGTCATATAACCAGATTTGATACCAAACATGATATTTGGCGGCCATTTTGGACGCCATCTTGAATTATGAGAAATGCTCAAGGGTGACAAGGTGTCATCATGCAGTTTCTGCATAAGTAACAACCTGACAACAATAAAAAGCAAAAACATTTTCTATGGAAGACATTGCACGGTCCATCGCATTATCTGCCGGACTACACTTCAACTGAAGAGGTCAAAGGCTTTGGCCAAGTCAACAAAGGCCAGATAGGATGGTTAACGCTGATTTGGCATTTTTCTTGAAGTTTGCGGACTTAAAATAACATGTCATTTGCTGAAATAAGCCATTTAGCATTTGGTCTTGGCCCATGCGTCTTGTACCCCGCACTTGCCTAGGGCGGGATAAACCCACTGACCAGGGTTTCGTTTTACTAAACAACTTACGGAAACTATTTATGTAAGTCAAAACTGATGAACATGGGTGTTATATCTAATAAAAGGACAATATTGCAATGACAAACGTCATTGGAAGCGTCTCAAAGAGACGATTCCAATGATGTGTGGCTTTGCAATATTGCTTAGCCCATTCTTGAAATACGAGGGAATGTTTTGTAAACTTACGCAAATCCTTAGCATATAATGCTTAGTAAAACGGTTCCCTGCAGGGACCTGTCTCACAAAGAAGTATATTAGTTCTACGCTTACAAAATAGTCGTAACCTTTGAATCTTGTAGCTTATTTTGTTTTCGTTTATAAATAAATGATGTGCATTTTAAAGTTCGAAACAGACAGATGTCATAGGTAGATCCCATTTTCGTTCATAACTAACTTTGCGTATTTCCAAAGTATCGTTTTGTCTATCCTCTGTATGTCAGTGTCTACGAGGAAATCTACCATCCGATCCTGTTTTAAATATTAACAATGCATTTTAAAGTTCGAAACAGACAGATGTCATAGGTAGATCCCATTTTCGTTCATAACTAACTTTGCGTATTTCCAAAGTATCGTTTTGTCTATCCTCTGTATGTCAGTGTCTACGAGGAAATCTACCATCCGATCCTGTTTTAAATATTAACAATCAGTTTTGACTTATGCAAATATTTTCCTTAAATCGTTTAGTAAAACGGTACCGGGCGCGATTTTTACTGAACAACTACAGGAAAATATATTCAAGTTTGTGTTAGTCAAAACTGATCAACATGGATAGTATCTTAAACGAAAGCAGAATATTACAATATGACGCATCATTGGAAGCGTCTAGAAGAGACGATTCCAAATGATGCGTTAATTTGCAATATTTCCTTGCGAAATATTGAAATAAGAAGGAATGTTGTCTAGAACTATCTGAAATGTCTTAAAAAAAAAACGGTACCCAGTAATGTTATGGGCCGCGCTCGCATTGATGCCGATTGGCTAAAGCATTATACCCCTATCAGGCATTCGACTCGTTAAATCTTTAATGAATTGTTTCGACCTTTGCCTGTTTGAAGGGCAAGCATCAGTCCGTATTAAGAGGCTGTAATTCGGTAATTACTGCGCCGTAACCTCACGATAGCGCACACGACTCTTTATTCTATTGCTAGTCGTTCTCTTAATAACCCTTTCCCAAACAACAAATCTACGACTGTCCCAAATTCAAAGAGTTTGCAGACGACATTTCAAAATGTGATAAAATTGGAAAATAATCTTCTGATAGGGGAGAAAACATTCTGGGAAAAGTAAAAATTGCTCGTTAAGTCGTCTGCAACAAAGTGGTCAAATGTTGTTATTGTTTGGGAAAGGGTTTACAATAAAGAAACCAGTAAGGGTTAAGCAATACTCTCGTAGTTCTGGATACTATTACATTGCGGGTAATGTCATCACTGAATATTTCCATCGTCTCCATCAGTATCAAGCTAACGAAAGGTATACTCATTTCCAATTAGTTTGACAATCAGAAATACTGTTTTAAGTAGAGTGAATTAACCATTATAGTGTTGGAAATGGCTTCATGCGTATGCAAACAGATTAAATCCAGGTCAGCCGCCAAGTAAATTGCCGGTTGACCTGTGATCTAGCCTGTTTGCTACTCTGGGTATCTTTCCTTAACAGGATTGACCAATATCAAAGGTTTTGGAAAGCAAACGACACAAAATCTATTTTTGAAAAACATTACCCAGCATTCTAAGCGTTGAGTTCCCGAGAAGGGTTTGGATAATAAACAACCGTCATTCAAACAGACTTGCATCCGATAAAACCATCCTCATTTAAGATTGATTATAGATACTGGCCATAAGCCACTGATACGTTAATGATCACAAATACCCACGGAGTTTAGATCAAACGTACTGTAGCAGTACTTAAAGATGTGATAGATTTTTGGGCCTCTTTTTCTCCCTTTTCTTCATTTTCTTCGTGTTCATCCTTCTTCTTCCTTTTATTTTCACACTTCTCTTCCTCTTCCTCCTCTACATCTTCCGCTTTTTTTAAAACTATTTTCATCTTTTCCTTCTTCATTTTCTCTTCTTTTTTTCACGACCAAATACTTCATTGTGACGTGCTCTTGTTTAAAGCTGTCTTTCTTAGTTTGGTATTGTTTAACTATGCAGAAAGCCAAATATAACCAAGAAACTACCCAAACACAACACATTTTAAATATAAAGGATATAGTGATAAATAAAGAAACGATGGGTCTCTTTCAATAAAGCATAAGGGACCTGTCTGTTTGAAGCAGAGGAACAAACCATATTCAAACAGTAATTGTTCATCAACATTCACCGTCTGTTGCCCTCTATGCATGAATAATTATGATGCAGTATATTCAATACTCGACAGTCTTCCGAACACAATCGATAAACAACCGAGCTGTACGCATCATATATCAACAGGTAAGCTTAGTACCATTTATCAAATAATGCACGTGGACGAACCACGTGATGGAACATTACGGACGGCTCCGAGGATATTGTTAGATAGTATAAAGTGTAATACATGCTTATCAGGGAGGTCAGCAATCTCAACACATCGGGTTTATCCAATGAAAACACCTCTGAAATAAAAGGGATGACGCCATATTGTTTCCCGCGAGAATGACATCACTTCACTTTCGTTTAAAAAAATAGATCTAAATGTGAAATCTGAAATGTTGTTATATTTGATTAAGGAAACAAGTATATATGTCACAACTTATGCTTTCGCCATTTCGTATGAGTTATCGATAAAAAGTGATTTAAAAGGATGTCCAACAACACTTCCATGCACATTGAACTACTTAAAATGCACGCTTAGAAAAGGTGTTATACGCCGGGACCGATTACCCGAAAAATTGTAACCCTAAACTTATATCTGAGGTGTATTTCTCAGCTCACGGAAATGCCCGAGTAGTTCCGATTGCTCTTTCAGTTGTACTTTTCAGTGCCATTCATTTGAGCAGCTGGAATTTACAAGGGATGGTATATTGACTGGCCGATTCTGCCTATTCACTAGTTTACCAAACAACAACTACATTTGACGACTATGTTGCAGACGACTTTAGAAAACATTGTGAGGAAAGGAGAAAGTGCTCGTAACGAGCAATTTTTCCTTTTCCCACAAAGTTTTCTGCTCTTTCTGAAGAAAATTGTTCAATTTCATCACAATTTGAAATGTCGTCTGCAAACTCTTTCAATTTGGACAGTCGAAAATGTGTTGTTTTGGAAAGGGTTTTCAGTTTATTGTCCTCTTTCAGTTTTACCTTTCAATGCCGTTCATTTGAGCAGCTGGAATTTACAAGGGATGGTATATTGACTGGCCGATTCTGCCTATTCACTAGTTTGTATTCGTGTATGAAAGATTATTACGCGTTTTAACCGAATACAAAACGACTACATTTGACCAGTTTGAAGCGGACGAGTCTGGAAAACATTGAGGGAAATAGAGAAATAGCTATTGACGAGCAATTCTTCCTTTTCCAACAATGATTTCTGTCCTATCGGAAGATTAATCTTTTAATTGCATCACATTTTGAACTTTCGTCTGCAAATTCTCTCAATTTGGGACAGTCGAAACTTTAACGTTTGGTAAAGGGTTTAGACGCTTTTATAAAGTAATTGTGCATCTTCATAATGGTTTAGTTTTCAATTATAACTATTTTAACCGGGTACTTCGACTCACAAGTGCCAATAACAAAATAATAAATGAAAGCGATATGAATTGTACTAAATAAAGTAGATTTTTTTTTTCTTGTTACTGATACTTGTGCTTCGATTGTCAGTTCCAACCATTGTCTATCAGAGTGGACATAAACGAATGACAAGGCAAAAACACACAAATCGATTTACAACAAATAAGATATATAGTTCTTTATTTCAATGTATTTGTCGAACTTGTATTACCAAAAAAAAATCGATATTATTCAGCGCTATGGCCATAATACTGCTGTAAAGAGTAGAAAGCTCACTTACACCACAGACAAATAAATAGGTACTGGTATGATATCATAAATTTTGATTCGGTCTAAAGCAAGAGAGTTGTTTAGGGTTCTCTTCCAGTAATTCAGAATTTGAATTAAACTTATCTCATATATTTGTTAAAAAACGCAATTTAGTTCCTGGGGGCTAGACTAAAATGGAATTTACCAAAATTTGCAAAGTGCTTGCAAAAGTATTGTACCATTTTTTCTAATTTTAGAAAGAAGTGGGCTATAGTAGAGTTCATAATGTCTAAATATTTTGACCAGCTCTTGAGATTAAAGTAATACAAGTACATGACCTTTCATTGTCGTCGAAGCCTCAGTTTCAATATACACACCATCATAATACAAAAATTAACACAGACTTTACACATGGGAAAACACATCGGACACTAAAGAAGGCGGGGGAACATTTTAAACCATAAGGATCAACCCATAACCAAACAATAACAACATTTGACCAATTTCTGGTAGACGACTCTAAAAAACATTGTGGGAAAAGGAGAAATTGCTCTTAACAAGCAGTTTCTTCTTTTTCCACAATGTTTTCTGTCTTGTCAAATGACTATTTTTCAATTTCATCACATTTTGAAATGTCGTCTGCAAACTCTTTCAATTTGGTACAGTCGAAAGATTGACGTTTGGTAAAGGATTAAAGAGCGGGAATTCCCTGAACTCCTTCTACCAAAGTTTGAGCTGAAATCGTTTAGATGTCTATATAATATTCGTTGTTGCCAACGTTATAAATGATGTCGTTTATCATACCATACTGTCAATTATTATCTATTTTGAAAAGAATGGAAATTGGAGACAAAAATACCTATCGTTGCCGTCTGAAGGATTTAATGAGAGAACTACTGGCACATTCCAAAACTACACGTTTTTGAATTGCATTTAGCTCCCTTGTTCTGATATACGACGATAAGTCGTAACATAACACGACGATAAGTCGTAACATAACCCTTATAGTGCTCGAACCGACTTCATGCTTATAAATGCAAACAGGTTAGATCCAGACAAACCGCTGAATAAATTGGCGGCTGGTGTTTGATCTTTCCTGTTTGCAGCTCTGAGTATCTTTTCTCATCAAAATCAAGCAGGTATTTAAGATTTGGGAAAGCAGACAACACGAAAATCTATATTTATCTATTTTTAGAAAATTATTCAGCATTCTAAGGGAAAACAAAACATGTCCCGTGTAACACTGAATACATGGAGCTGGTTGTGTTCTCATTAGGTTTATAGACATCAGATATTGTTTAACCAATTACCAAACAATAACAACCACTTTGTTGCAGACCACTGTGGAAAACATTGTGGGAAAAGGAGAAATTGCTCGTCAGGAGCAATTTCTCATTTTCCCTTAATGTTTTCTACTCTATCAAAATATTACTTTCCAATTTCATCATATTTTGAAACGTCGTCTGCAAACTCTTTGAATTTGGGACAGTTGAAAACTTGGTGTTTGGTAAAGGGTTAACTTGATGTGCTCTTTTTAACACTTTTAGCTTTTATTGTTGCAATTACTGGCTTAGTCACTTTAGGTTCTAGCTCTGATGGCTCTAAACTTTTACTATCTTCGTTTTTATTAAACACCTTGTCTGACTCCTCCTCCTCTTCCTCCTCTTCTTCGTCTTCCTTTAACGCACTAAGGTCCAACACTGGTCTTTTATCCACAATCGCCGAGGTCTTGCCTTGTTTAGATTTATCTGCAGCTTCTGCAGTCGCGGAAACTTTAGCTGTAAATCCCTCTGAATCACTGGCTTTTACTTCATTTCCGTCCTTATCTACGAACACTAATTCGTCCGGTAGTTTGTCTGGTAACACATATTCCCCACTCGATCCGGCAAAGAATTGTGGTTCCACATCTTGTTTGGCCTTCTCTATTAGAGGTGGCGTAAAGAATGTTTTGTATTTCGTCTCCGCTACAAGTTTTACTTTACGTGGACTTACGAAGCTCGGGTAATGTGATTTGGAAGGTACAAGGACCTTTTTGGTTAAATTAGAACTTGAGGAACTTTTCGTGAAGCCGGAATTTCTATCCACCGTCCCTGTAATAATCTTATTGTTAAGGTCCCGGATATTCGTAAAGAACAGCTCGTTGGTTTTAAATCTAGCCGCTGGTATGGTCTTTTTGTTATCGTCCATTATTGTTACCTTTTTATTGGTTACTTTGGATTTCGGTTCGTCCTCTTCGTCAGAGAATTCAACCGTTTTGTTATGCTGGTGGCGTATGCCAGGGCGGGCTATTTCCCCGCGGGCTATTTTGATTTCAATCTCCGGATATGAAAGACCCGGGAGGTATTTCTTGACGATAGCTGCAGTGGTGAGATTATCCTCGGAGGGTTCCAGTGTTGGGAACATCATGTCTGATCGCTCTTTGTGAATCTGTCTGATCCGATTCTTTCGACACTCGTAACACATCTGGGGTCCTGAAATTTAGAAAAGACGATTTGTCTAAAAACTATAATGAAAAGAACGGGTGAAAGAACGCGCCTATTCTACGGCACTATAGCACTCTGGTTTTGCCTTCAACAGAACAGAACAATGCTTTAATCTCTCAGCTACAATATGTACAGCATGAGGTATAAATCAATTCAAATTAAGGGCCAAAGTTACACGTAATGCGGTAGGAAAAGAATTATATATATAGATATGCCTTTGAATTTTAAGATATTAAGATATTGAAAAAATGAAAAAGTAAATGGGAAAAACCTTTACTGCAATAAACGATAGATTCATACACATGTATCAAGAGCATGGGAAGAGAGCCATTTGAAAGAATAGTACACAGTATTATGACTGGGACAACCGTATGGCAACAGAGCCCCAACTTGGTTAAGACCCTAACTACAGATAGCTACTAATGACATTATATAAACCAAGTTTTTCATCAAAGCATTGAAAGGTGCTAACGTTCGTTTCACAATATCTTAAAGATAGCATCGGTTTTCAAAAACTTTGGATTTATGATGTTCGTTGTTGAGGAAAATTATAATCTATCCATTGACCAAAAATGGCTTAATAACAATTTTACCATGCGTTTCTCTCAGATAAAATATGTGACACAGTCCCTTTAAGAACCATATGTTCAATACGAACGGTTGTACAGTTTCAATTTTGACTCCGCCGCACCATCCTTGCGTTCGATAAGGAAGAACGTTTTCGGCGAACAATTTGTCTCATGAAAATCGTTATTGAACGGAAAAAACTTTTCGCAAACGCTTGCTTTCTAAAGGGAGATAAATCAAATCCGATAAAGTGAAAACACCATAAGAAATTTGGAAATTGGTTACGAATATGTATGTGTGCGAACATAGTCAGAATTGTCAAAATATTCCTTTTGTGGAAAATTATATGGCAAGTTATGTCTCATATTCCTCGTGGTGTAAATTAAAATTAAAACAACCGTAAAGCGTTTATTTAAATTTTATTATAAACCACCCTTTATTCATTGCACCATCAATAAAAACATTTTAACAAGGAGTCAAAGAATCCAAAGTCCACCATCTTTGTTTGCCTGTTTGTAATTCGCGAGTCAAACTCCACTTCCGCTTGCGGGATCCACGAGCGCTCGCGGAGATAATGTCGTAAAATCTTACGGATTTACGGTAATTCGCAAACCATTCGCAAACAATTCGCAAACGTTTTCCGTATTGAACGCAGGGCATGCTGAGGAAATATCTTCTCAATGCTGTCACATAGCACCATTCGATGATAAATAATAAATCAACCAATCAATCATATGTAAATAGATTCAAAGCGAGAGCGGAACTGACGCCGGATTTCGAAATGTAACTTCCGGTTTATACTGACCAATGATCTCGCAGCAATCCTTGCTGACAGGCGACACGTCCACGGACAGGGGTGTGTGATGGAACATGTCTAAATCGTAACGACCGTAGTCTTCCTCCTCCGCGTCGTTGTCGTCTTCGATTAAATCCTGTAATTCTGGTGTAGGACAATACAAAAAGAAAATTATCAACGGGTTGACTGTGATCAGTTTCAGTTTTTACAAACGGTAAGACTAGTTAATTTAACCAAATCTCAAATATGCCTGCATTTTCAAACAATAAAATTGCATTCAGTTTTCAAAACAACGTGAAGCCTATATGATTTTGAAATGTGCAGTATTCCGTAGAATGAATGCTATTCGCAAGTGCTGCATAGAGTCCCACGTTAAATAAAGCTGTAACCTTTTTTAGGTATAGAAGGGACATACACAGTCACAAAATAATATCAGCTGCAATATTATAGAACATATAGGTACTCATAACAAGACATATCAAAATTGTGCTAGAATATAAAAATACTGCATCATCTGTGTATTTCAATTTATCTTAAACCATATTAAACACTTTCTCAATGCATCGGATAAAACGTTTACCATAAACATTATCCACAAATTTATGGTTACTGTTACAAATCTTAAACTCTAATTTTACTCTAGCTAATAGAGATTCAATTATAAACCATTTTGAAAATTGGCCTGACTACTGGTGATAAGTATATGTTCCTTTTGTCACACTATTTTAAATTCTCTTTGGAAACGGAACGATCAATTTTATATTCATATTTTCCGTAAAGTTAAAATTCCTTTTTTTAATTTTTTTTTTTTAATACGGGGTATTGGGTTTACAGAAAAAGTGCAAAAATGTGCCTTTTAACAAACAATCACCATAACCATGTTGTGCTTTTGACATTCACACTCGAAAACCTCGTGCAATGTTACCAAATTCTTGATCAAGGGGCTGCCATAAGATCCTTAGCAGTAATGGTATAACATCCAGAAAAATGTCCCTTAACTCTTTACCAGCTTCAGATGACATTTTTTATTACTTGAAGCAGACAAGTTTAGAAAAACATTTGTAAACATGTAAAAAAAATAAACAAATTCTGCTGTTGTGAATATGTGAATAGATTGAAAAGCAGTGTGGCAAAAGGAGAAATTGCTTATGACAAGCAATTTCTCCCTCTGCCGCAATGCTTTTTAAAAGTCGTCTGCAGCAAGACCAATGTCGCGTTAGATGGTCATCAGTTAATGACACTAAAGAATCAGAGTGCACCTATTCAAAACGGAAGGAGGAAGATTCATCTCAACGTATTGCAACTACCTGGATTCGGTAAAATCGAATTCGGCCTGGATTGGGGTGGTTCGCTCCATGCACTGATGGGTCTCGGCACATCATGCTTGGAAACATCCGTGTGACGGCTTGCGCTCGTGTGGGGTCGGGAAACAGTCGTATCAGACCGGAAGAACTGGGTCTGGCTCTGCGCATGCTCGAGATTCTGCCGCCTGCAGGCGCTGCTGTAGTTAAGACGTTCTCTCTCCGCTGATTGGTAGATGTCACCGAGGCTAATGGCAACGTCGTTGTGTGGCGTCGCCGACTTTGCCCTGGTTTTGCGAGCCCGTGGTGTCGGTGTCTCCTTGTGGTGGGGTTTGGGGGTAGTGCGTGTAGGCGGTGCAGAGCGTGTCATCTGAAAATACGTGCACAATACTTTTAACCAAGGAAAACACCACCACCTATGTGCGTAAGAATGTGGGAACCACGATCAGTTTTCATAAAGTGTATTTTTCTTTTGAATAGGCTCATCTGTTATTCTACATCTCAAGAACTTACACAGGTTTGTTATACGTCGAGATAATGATAGGATACCCATTTACTTATAACGGTACAAATGATACATTGACAAAACACATAGTAAACAGGCATTATTAACCAAGAATTACACAACGTAGTATATTTTTTTTTTAAACTAAATATGGCGAAACGAACCAGTGCTCAGCCACTGATTTGTCAAGTTTCAATTGGTGTCGATTTATATCATTCGGTCTCCCGCTAATAGCACACCAAATAATCGTGTCAACTTATATTTCAACGCAACATCTTTCTTCCTATCTTTTTAGGACATATACTAGTGTTTACACAAGTAAACTTTTCTTAACCGAATAGAATAAGACTAAACATATATCAAACGACGGGAAAAGTGTTTATAGTAAAGATGTGCATTTATTCCCATAGTGCATATAAAAGTACGGACAGAACCTCAGGTGCGTGAACACTCTTAGCCCTTCTCCAGACAAACTATTCTACCACTGAAAATCAAAGAACATACTGGTCAAAACGTTGATAAGCCTTGTGCACAAGACATACCTAAATAACTTTCTTTTAATCAGTTAGCCTGAAAAAGACACACACATGCAATACACTTTAGGATCTTTTTGTAAATCACAGGCCCATAAATGGACATTTGATGCATTTCAGATACAGTAGAATTAACATTGACGTATAAAGGTATCTATATATACTACAGCTAACTAGTCCCACAGGCAATCGTGTTTAAACACATTTCAAATGATACTTGGAGTTGTTGACGATTTTTCGTAATAATGAAAGGTTTCCGACTCTTGATAGAACATCTCTGTTGCACTCCCCAAAACGGGTTATCTTATAACTACTTAACCCATTATATCTAACAAACAATAACGCCATTTGAACAGTCTGTTGCAGACGACTCTGGAAAACATTGTGGGAAAACGAGAAATTGCTCTTAACAAATGATTATTATTCAATTTTATCATATTTTTGTTATGTCTGCAAACTCTTTCAATTTGGGACAACCGAAAATTTGGTGTTCGGTAAAGGGTTAATTAAGCGATTGAATATCGTTAAAATTATTAATATAGGGGAAGTAACTGTTGCAACTTGTTTTGCAGTATCCCCCGAACCGACGTGTGTGTATGTCTCAAATACACTCTAAGTGATTTTTGTTCTTAACCATCTGTAAACCATCTTTCGTAGTAATGCTGCTTTTGACAACAATTCATGAACCACAAATTGAATACTTTTGTCGGACTTAAGCTTGGCGTCTCTGTTTTTCAATTTCATCACATTCTGAAAAGTCGTCTGCAAACACTTTCAATTTGGGACAATCGAAAATTTGGCGTTTGGTAAAGGGTTAAGGTATGATAGCTTCCTGCAATGGTCGGCCTGATACCTTTCGACCATTGTAATCTCTACTCATCTATTTATCCCATAGTTAACCCTTTACCATGCGGACGACTCTGGAAAACATTGAGGGGAGAGGAGAAATTGCTCGTTTTCCCTCAATGTTTTCTGCCCTATCAGAAGATGATTTTCAAATTTCAACTTATTTGGAATTTCGTCTGCAAACTCTTTCAATTTAGAAAAGTCAACATTTGGCGTTTGGTAAAGGGTTAAGGTGTGATAGCTCCCTGTACTGGTGGGCCTGATACCTTTGTACCACTGTAAACTCTACTTATCTATTTATCCCATATTTAAAGTGTTCTCCATTTCACTGATTAAACAGTGATAAACCGCGGGGAGAAACCCTCTATTTGTTCAGATAAATAACTCTTACTTTATCGTGGTACCTGGACCCAAGCCAATGTCAACCTTGTAAGGAAGAAAAGAACAGATCAAGCGTCTAGATACGTGGCGCTTAGACGACAAAGAGGACACTTGATCCCTTTACACCATACTACTGCAATCGTCCGCGTATGCTGTCGACGACTTAACCCTTTCCCCAAAAACACATTTTTCTACTCTTCCAAATTGAAAGAGTTTGCAGACGACATTTTTAAAACGTGATGATATTGAAAAATAATCTTCTGATAGGGCAGAAAACATTTTGGGAAAAGGAAAAATTACTAATAACGAGCAATTTCTCCTTTTCCCATAATGTTTTTTTAAGTCGTCTGCAATAAAACAGTGGTCAAATGTCGTTATTGTTTGGGAAAGGGTTAAATAACACTGGTAAAAAAGGATGAATTAGTCTACTCCTTATGAGCAATTTATTCTTTTGATAGGAAGGTCCTTTTTGAAAACCAATTCAATTGTATTTGTTCTTTTGCTTTTCTTTCTGTTATTTCATAAATTTTGATTTTTTTTTTGAAAAGTCACCTTAAACCCTTTTACTCCCAATACGCACATTATAATACATACATAAACAATTTTATACATTCTTTAATATACTAAGGGGAACTTTTAACAAAAAAAACAACAAAAATAAATTGCCTTACAGGAAGGGATGGATTAAAGATACGTGTTCACAGATCTGAGGAAATTTGGAATAAGAATTGATTTTCGTTAAAACTGCACAACAGCTGTATTGTTATATGTTGCGCGCTGAAGAATATTCATTGGAAACAAAGTTAGATCGTTTTTTAGTTCTTTAAATATGAATAAACACGTAATAAAATCCAAAAGCGTGGCACCACATTGAGATCTACGGCATAATATCCGTAATACTTTGATGAATTGACGCTCCGTGAATTAATCATGCTTTCCACATCGACCTTTAATTGTTTATCAAGCAACAGTACACAAACTGTATTGTTTCAACGACATTTTATTTTTACTTTCAGTTTTCTCTTCTATGAACAAGAACCTTAAATATAAAGGGAAATATCTAATGGGAATAATATAAATCTGATTTTATTGATGTTGCGGCGGAGAAGTTTATTTCGTAAGTAAGACTTACATACATAGAGAGAAAGACAGAAAGAGACATACATAAACAGAAAGAGACAGACAGAAAGAGACATACGGAGGGAGCGATAAACAGAAAGAGGCATACAGAAAGAGACAGATAGAAAGAGACAAACAGAGGGAGAGAGACAGATAGGCAGAGACAAATCATACATACAGACAGAGGGACAGACGAGTTGACAAACAGACTGGAAGACAGACAACTAGATGAATGGAAAGAAAATATAAAGACAGACAATTAGTACTGTATCCGTGCGTGCACTGCACATGTATGTACCTCGATTTCGGGTAGCTTTAACGTTCGATTGTTTGGAGACTCCTTCGCGCCTTTCTTTTTCCGCCGTTTTATGTAAACATCGGGAAATCTCACTCGTTTGACAAGCATCGTTACTTGTATACACTTCAAATGTTACATTAATATCAGCCACACTGTTAACGTTATCAAGTCGAGTGTAGTTAGACAGACGCACGTATCATTTATCTTTTCAGTTACAAATGTCTGTGGTTTTACGTGCAGTCCTTATTCGATCAGAGCTATATCCCTTCTTGAATCCTGCTATTCATGATGTGTCACCCATAAGAAAGAAACAATGTCGATGTCATTATCATTTCTTTCGTCATGCAGATTTATTAACAAAAAAACCACTATGAATCTGGATTAAAAAATTCTAAGATACTAGTTTGCCGTAAAACTCAGATTTTGAACTATCATTCAGACTTCTGATTGGCCGATATTTGATTGATAAAGCCGGGAAGAGCAATCAGCGTTCAGTAAGTCAACCGGTATTGTAACATACATTAAAGTCTTAAGGCCGTCACCGGGATTTGAACATTTTGCCGAGCGGGATCATGTGATTTTTAAGTTATGTACACCTACCGGAAGGCCATAGAGGACTTGGTCCTAGCTCAAAACGAAGGCAGATATTACCATCTGGCATGACTATAAAAGTACAAAACATAATATGAAGACAGAAATAACGTCGGGCATGACTTTATAAGTATCAAACATTATAAGCGTATTATGAAATTAGGAAGAAACAATTGTGACAAAAGGAGAAATTGCTCACAATTGTTTCTGACGTATTTCACAGCATGTATATTCTAACATATATTGACGAAGAACAAATATGTGTTAAAATCGATAGTATCATATCGCAATGATTCCTTGTACTTGAAGGTAAATTGTCCCAGGGATTAGGCCGGCAAGATATGGCTTATCCCTTTCCCAAACAACAAATTTTCGACTGTCCCAAATTGAAAGAATTTGCAGACGACATTTCAAAATGTGATGCAATTGGAAAATAATCTTCCGATAGGGCAGAAAACATTGTGGGAAAAGGAAAAATTACTCGTCACGAGCAATTTCTCCTTTTCCAACAATGTTTTTTCAAGTCGTCTGCAACACAGTGGTCAGATGTCGTTAATGTTTGGGAAAGGGTTAAAGGTAAATTGTCCCCAGGATTAGGCCGGCAAGATATGGCTTATCAAACAATCGATTTGGAAATCCGAAAATCGTTATTTTCTATCCACTGTTTAATGCAATCTTGTGATTTACGGTTTTCGTTTTACCTTTTATATTTGTATCCTTAACTTTGGCATACGTTTAACTAATAGCACAGTATAGCATACTGGTGACTAGCGTAAAGGTAAAAGGTAAAATGAGAAATGGTGTTTCAATTGTAAAACGATTTACAAATTTGCAAATAAAGTGCGCGTCTAACAACCGTTTTTTCACTTTAGATGGTCTCCAATGCATAGACACATTTACATTGAAAACGAGAGATACATCAATTTCAAAACTTTGATTAAAAGATGAAAGCGCTTTACTTTGCTTTGTCGTAACATTGATTAATAGATTGTAATACGCATTTCCGAAATATGTGCATACCAGAGCTTGGCACAAGAAACGTGACATTTTCACCCATCCCCTCAAACATGGGATTTTTGTTATTGATATTAACTGACTTCAACTACAGAAAGCAATTGTCAAGTAAAATAAACAACTGTTTCAAAATGGTTTTATATATCAATGACTGGGAATCATTGTGTCCAAAGGGTTAAATGCTCATTGAATGTATTTTATTTGCTTTCGTTGTAGTAGTTTATGAAATCTCGTGCTGCATGTGTAATGCACTGAATACACTTATATGAAGGATAGAACAGAATGCTTATGTGATACGAAATATCCAAGAATAAAATATGGACACACATTGTTCGACATCGAAAGTTCAATACAAAACGTGGAGTAGATATCCACAAGAATCATGACCTGAATGTACACTCTTTCAAAACACCGGACATGTTCACAAAGAACGCAATTAACGGATTAACTGTTAATCTCTAGAGAGCGCCATAATGACAGACTCATGAAAGGTATTCTCCGGCTCGACTAATGGAAACTCGATGATTCTACAGACCATGACAGAGTGAATAGGCCATTGACAGTTAGGTTTAAGGTATTCCTTCACCTCTTATGTGGTTTACTGAAATTCTCTTTTCGCAATGTGAAATCCAATGAGACTGACAAATGGTATCTTTATAAATCTTGAAGTATAGTATGTCAAGCTTGCAGGACTTGCTAAGAATTATCATAAGGACACACATTTGTCTTGATCAGAATTTCTTCCTATCTCAGGACAAGCATATTTCATTAATTAACATCTCATTATAGCATGTCGATCTAAACAAGCAAAGTAACATTACAATTTGTAATGAACGTTCGTGTTGCTAGACTGTAAAGCTTTATCTACTGATTCTTTGATATACATCTACACACTCTATAGCCTTTGTCGTGTATAAGGCGATAAAGCAAAGAGATTGAAAGAAACATCTTACAAACATATGCTTTGTTTTATGTGGTGTTTGACACACTTTTTAACGATTATTTAGTTAAAGATGCGACTGTCAAATTATTCATGCCATCAGGTTGACCTACTAGTACTATATTCTGAATGATGTTTTGCCAAAGGACACTATAGAATCAGAAATGTCTGCGATCAGGAATCAAATCTAGTGCCAACGTTCTTAGATCCAAAGGGTTTTTCGCTGCACCATTACCTATCTGTTTAACCAATTAGTATAACATGGACAAGTAAGAAACTGTAATACGAGAGAAACGCTTTTACGCGAACAACTCTAACCCTTTCCCAAACGCCATATTTTCGATTGTCCCAAATTGAAAAAGTTTGCAGACTACATTTCAAAATGTGATAAAATTGGAAAATATCCTTCTGATAGGGCAGGACACATTGTGGGAAAAGGAATAATTGCTCGTCACGATCAATTTCTCCTTTTCCCACAATGTTTTCTTAAGTGGTCTGCAACAGAGTGGTCAAAAGTCGTTATTGTTTGGGACAGGGCCAATAAGAAAGGGAGTTTAATTCAATAGGAACTCTTATACGTAGATATTCGTACCCCTGGCTCATATAATAAGAGAAATACATGGTTCGATCGTTGTCTTCACTCGACGAACCCTATTTTGCCTGACACAACCCTTCCGTTTTTCTCATTAACACTTCAAAATGTTAACTACTCCATGCGGCTCAATCGATATCGAACTTTTTTGCATTATATTTGTTTAAAGCCATACTTGCGCTCATGTAGACTTAAATTGTGAAAGTACTAGAATAATTGACGATTAACTTAAAAGTACTTTAAATTCCCTTTTACAGAGGAATTGAGACTGTACCACGTGCACATAATGCTTTTCAAAGAGCGAATACTTTAAGGTTTGTTTAAAATTAGCGATAAAATAAGGTCAGCTGAGAAACGTTTGGAACCAATAAAACCCAAGAAATTCTCCATTTGGAATGTCGACGTTGTTACTTCTAGATAAATGACAGTATTTTTATGTGTTTCACATGATTTTTCTCTCCAGGTGATCGCCACTCATTAATCCGAGCGCTTCTTGCTAATTTAGATGGCACTCGAATGTAAACAATGGAGCTAAATAGATGGGCACCTAATTCATGAAAATAACACTTTGAAAAAAGATAAAAAATAGTGCAGGTGTTATATTGTCGTGATCCTGTGGTTTTTCGCTATGCTTCAATACATTCTCTCATAACATTTAACTCATATTACCCAGTTTTGCAGTTTTTCTGAGCGCTAGTATGCTTTTAAACAAATGTATTTAATGGCTAAAACGGTATTAATTATTCAGTTTTACATATCAAAGGTATGATCGTTGTTTAAAGCTGTTTTCATCTAAATCAAATCCAGTACAACACTTTTATTGAAAATCCATAAGGTTATTCCCGCGAATACTTCTATACTCTGTATACAATGTACAATACGTGAACATAGTTTGTTTCATTGACAAGATTTATATTTCGCGTTCTTAGTAATTTGTTTGCGCGTGTATTTTACGGAAAGTATTATATTCTCTTTAGCACTGTTTTTCTTATATAACGACAGGAATGCACAAATAAATGAATGCTATCATTTACATTCTTCTTTCAAAAACCAACTGACAGTTGCTTAACTCTTTACCAAACGCCAACTTTTCGAGTGTCCAAAATTGAAAGAATTTGCAGACGACATTTCAAAATGGGATGAAATTGAAACATAATCTTCTGATAAGGCATACAACATTGTGGGGAAAGGAGAAATTGCTCGTTAAGAACATTTTTTTATTTTCCCATAATGTTTTCCAGAGTCGTCTGCAACAAACTGGTCAAATGTCGTTATTGTTGGGTAATGGGTTAAACGTGCATCAGCAAGTCAAATGATAACCTCAAGCAAGGCTATTCATATTGCGATCGCTTATGTACTATAGGTTTAACTGGCCCCGATCCGATATCTTATTGCTTTCATTTAGACATTATAAATCTCGTATTATTGGTATTCACCCCCATTAGTTATTTTACAGGAAATGTCATTTCTTGGTAATCATCTGGCTAAGCATCGGTTCGTCCCTGGGACATGATATACATTTCATGTTCAAATATGTATGTTTCTTATTGATACTATCCGTTGCTAAATTGCATATGACTTAAAGAAGATAATACCGCACATGTTCGTTGCATTTTTCTCCGCACAGAGTCATTTATCTCTATTTTGCTTAATGTATTTTGCATTTACAAATTTATCTATTTTTCACAAACCTACAAATGCTCAATTAACTGACCAATTTGGGGCAACTATTTAAGAAATGCCTTTAAATCTGTACTGCCTTGTATATGACTTGAATCCCGTTATATCAGATTAACACACGGTTTTCTCATTTACGATGAATCCATGATATTCCTGGCGACATTAAAATAGTTGAACATTATTAGTCCACAATATTCGTATGAACAAAAGGTAATTAATTACGGCAAATTCATGATAGTCTTATTAACTTAAAACTACGAGAAACATGTATCTACAATTTAGACCACATAAATTATTGCAACTTAACAACAATTACTGAACATTAGACCACTGTATTCTTAACCAACCAAACACTAGTCTGTAATTAATCCAAGAGATACTGAGCAATTCCAAGTCAGCTATATACCACTTCAGCACATGCCTTGAAAAATTTCACAATTTAATATAATATAAAACAAAAACCAGTTTATAACTATTTCGCAAAGTTGTTATAGAAGTTGTTACAATCATAGCAATATCAGCGATAATATAGCACAGAGATCTTGTGAACATGATATTAACACCCATGTCCTTAAAGTCAACACTCACTTCTGGATAAACGGTTTATCGGGATTTATTAACTAACCCCGACAAAAACTTACTCCATTTTCACTGTAACTATAATATAACGGATCCAATATTTGCCTTTCTTTATAGTCGCGTCATAAATAAAATTGATTGGGTAGGTTTTCAATTGTAGAAAGTTGTTTGCTGTTCAAACAAACTTCCTTTGCATGCTTTCATATATGGAAACTATTAAATTACACGAAAGTTTCTTGCTAAAGGTAAGAAATAAAAACTGTGTAAGAATAAGAAACAGATCTTGAAACATTTATCATTGTATCAAAGTCGTTTGTTTTCTTAAAAAATGACCATAACGGCTTTATAATGTCTAACCCTCAATGGTAGGTATTAAAACAAATCAGTGTGTGCAACGAAAGGAACATTCCTCTGATGATATTTGTTTAAAGGTTCTTGTTCATAGATGAGACAATCTGCTGATATATTTAAAATGTCGTTAAGAAATACAACTTTTGTATTGCGGTAAAGTGTTAATAGAAAAATAGCCACTGAAAGCAAAATTGATTCAGGATGTATTAATGTATGTACCTATGATACGCAATGGATTTTAAAACACTTACTATATACGCTTTTCGATCTGAACACATTGAAATATATTGTATACGGGCTCTAAGTTCTTCAATACAAACTCATTCTACTCCAAATAACTACTCTCCCGTAGGTCTGTTACAACAATACAGCTGCTATACAGTATAAAAGAAACGAAATTTTAATATCTAACCTCCTTCATATCTGGGAAAAAACAGTTTTTATGTCTTTCCTCATAATCATTTTAATATTTGCGTCTGGGTACCGTTCTACTAAACAGTTAACACTTAAGATTTGCGTATATTCCTCTTATTCAATATTGGGCGAAGTAATATTGCAAAGTTGCACATCATTGGAATAGTTTCTTCCAGATGCTTCCAATGACATGTCACATTGCAATATTGTAATTTCATTAAATATACTATCCATGTTTATCAGTTATGACGCATATATTTTCCTTAAGTTGCTTAGTAAAACGGTAAAACTGATGCAGAAACCTTGGTATACTAATAACATGCTCCTTATGAGCAATGTATCATTTTGCCTAAATGCATCACCTCAAAAATCATAACGTCTGGTCACGAATTCTCATAAAGGGGATTGGTTGAATGGCGGTCTTATATATATATTTGTTCCATTTCGACAACATAACAGGTCATATACGCATGCTAACCTTGTGTCAAATGTGTTTGGCTAGGATAAAGGCGCCTTGCATCCATTACCCATTACCAAACAATAACGACACTTGACCAGTTTATTGCAGACGACTTTGGAAAACACTGTGGGAAAATAATGAGCAATTTCTCCTTTTCCCACAATGTTTTCTGTCCCATCAGAAGAATATTTTCTAATTGCATCAAATTTCGAAATGTCGTCTGCAAGTCTTTCAATTTGGGAGCGTCGAAAATTTTGCGTTTGGTAATGGGTTGACCCTTTTGGAGGCCTCCCCCAGCCAAAGTCTGCCGAATAAACCACTCAGTATAGGTGAGTTTTTGAGAAAATCGTTTCATTACAATGGTTTTCTTACTCTTTCATGTTCCGTTCAACTCGTGAAAATCTCAAATTACCATGGAATGATTAAAGGCTTGTTTATTTCTGCCAAGCGAAATATATTGTTAAATAGAAAGAAACCTAACATGCAGCCTAATCATATTCAACGTGTCGGTATTTCTCTACAAAAATCTAATTAACGCATTATTCCACATATTCGATTCTTTTTAGAAGGGACAGGTCAAGAAGTTACAACGAAAAAGGGGGAAGGAGAAAGAAAAAAAAGTATGCTGAAGCCATACAGATTGTTGGCGTTTTCTTAAACATTACTTCATTTCCGTAAAATCCCCAAGGTGTGTTAAAACTACGTACCGTGGAGGGTAAAGTTCAATCGGAACTACTCGGGTATTTCCGAGAGCTGTGAAATACACCTCGGATATAAGTGTAGGGTTACAATTTTTCGGGTAAATCGGCATCCGCCAATTAACACATTTTTTAAGCGTGCACGTTAAGTAGTTCAATGTGTATGGAAGTGTTGGACATCCTTTTTAAACACTTTTGATCAGTAACTCATACCAAATGGCGAACGTGTTGTTGTGACACATGTATACTTGTTTCCTCAATCAAATTTAACGACTTTTTTGATTTTACATTCAAGATCTATTTTTAGAAACGAAAGAAAGTGACGTCATTCTCGCGGGAAACAATATGGCGTCATCCCTATTATTTCAGAGGTGTTTTCTATTGGATAAACCCGATGTGTTCAGATTGGGTAAAGTTTAGACACAATGCATCACAACGTAACGTGATATTTTTTCACTTTCGGTGTTACCCCCGCCCCCTTTTTTTATCGAACTGTAGCTTATTCAAGTTGCCAATACAAACAATGGGTTTATTGGAGAGCCGAAATGTAAATATGATAGGCACTGCGCTATCTAAAACAGGGTCCTTCTCGATTCAGGTTTATACCATTTAACCCTTTCCCAAACAATAACGACATTTGACCATTTCGTTGCAGACGACTTAAGAAAACATTGTGGGAAAAGGAGAAATTGCTCGTGACGAGCAATTTCTCCTTTTCCCACAATGTTATATGCCCTATCAGAAGATTATTTTCCAATTCCATTATGTTTTGAAATGTCGCCTGCAAACTCTTTCAATTTGGGACAGTCGAAAAATTGTTGCTTGGGAAATTCAGTGTAGTAACAGACGTTAAAATGGTGATTTAGTCAAATCCGTTACTGACGTAAACACCCTTAGAAATACCGGAACTCTAAACTATTTAGATATATTTGTTCCCCCAATTTTTACTTGAAACATTTTATTTGTCTGCGAACCACTATTCGTATGTATTTGTTGTGGGTGACAGTGGTGCATTGGTAGAGTGTGGGCCTCTTGTACCGAGGGTCCCAGGTTCGAATTACGTTAGGCGAGGTGAAAATTGCCGAGACTAACCCACGAATAGCCGCCAGTACTGATGTAGTATCCAGGAAGCAGTCATCGTGAGTTAATTTGATAAACTTCACGCTTCCATCACAATCAATGTAAAATAGATAAGTTTATGTGTGTATCCCCACTTTTTACCTCATGAATATAACTTCACTGTGAACAACAATGTTAATGTAATTGTTTTCCCCACTTCTTCGTGTTACTTACATAAGATAACTCCTTTCAAGAAAGTCGCTATCAAAAGAGTGTATTTGATACTAGGTTGTATATATACTAGTATAGATTACCTGCCCGTCAACATTACATTGGTACATGTACTTATTTGTTATAGTACGACGGGAACCAGACTGGGTTGTATAATGGCTATGAATATGTTTTAAAGTTTTTTTTTATGTCAAACATGATAGTATGTTATGTTATAGATGTGCATATGGCTCGGCCAGGACTGATATAATCATCATGTTGAACATCTACTTTCCGTCTATGAACCATTTCAACTGAGTGGATGTTATAATACTATTTCATAGGCGTAGGAATGTTTTCAACATGGGGGGGGGGGGCAACTTCAGATGAGGAACGGTTTAAGAATAAATGTTCCTAAAGCAACTTGTTCATGACTATCTAGCATTAACAAATTCAAAAACATAATAAGAATTAAAAGAAAGCGTATGTAAATGTGTATCTTAAATAAAAAAAAAATATAAAAAAAGAAAAAAGAAAAAGGATATGCCAGGTCTCGAACTCACGCGGTTATCAAATGTATTGATCTAAACAAAAAGTGGCACGACCAGGCTGTCACTGCCACGGATTCGTACGATTAGTTAGAGAATTAAATTATTGTTCAAGCTTTAGCTAACAATAGAAGACAAAATTGAGTCTGACTCCTTAGAACACGTTTTACACCACGGTTTTCGTCAATCAAAACTTCCTGGAGATTTTTGTGAGCTAAGTTTTCATTGGATAAACCCGACGTGTTCTGATTGCTATTTGCGATGATGACGTCAACAAGTAAGTAAGTAAGTAAGTAATTCTTTTATTCCTCCATACATGAAGAGTTATTAACATACACAAATTATCTCATATAGAAACACAAAACAGAACTAAATACGCTTACCACTTTCATGGTGAAAACGCATACATGTATATACAATATTTACAAATGCTTACTGCGTGCTAATGAGTGGTGCTTAAACATGTAAGTGTGTGTCTATGTGTCTATGTGTGTGTGTGTGCGGGTGTGTGTGTGTGTATGTGTGTGTGTGGCCGGGTGCGTGTATTTAGTATGAGTGTTGCATGCAAAAATGTTGGTAATTTCTAGCGCACCCTTATCGAAACGAAATATAAGGAATACTGCATTAAAAGAGTTATTGTTTTGTGTAATTCCATTCTGGAAACCTTTTCGTGAAGAAAAAGTAGTCCATTTGGAGTGATTGCGTGGTAAAACATTTTGGAATTGCTTGTACAAGCACCCACCCATTCGCACTCATAATCTTATAATGAGGCATTTACCCTGATTCTAAGAATGCCGCAACATGAAAACATGGTAACTTTCATTGAAACAGTAACGAATCAGCCAACATACACTTACCAACGTTAAGTGTATGTGGGCTGATAAGTACGTGCTACCAAGTTTAATGGACATATACAGATGTTATGTTATGACACAGTAAATGCATGTATTTCAAACACATCTTAAAACAAGTTACTCTACAGGCTTCATCTAACTGAAATGAAATAAATCCTGACAATATTTCTATGATTTGATCATTTGGCATCTTACCCAATAGCATTTCATATTGGTTATCACCCAATAAGCAAAATAACTTTTGCCAGAATTCGTCGCGAATATGGTCTGTTTTAGAGCAATAAATTAACAAATGCGAGGCTATACAATTGGTCCCTAGCCTGCAGTTTGGACACAGAGTGTCGTATTTTCTTGAGAATAATCTAGAAACTATCTGTACAGCCGTAAAGCAGTATTTCAGATAGCTTCTATACACTCTGCAGAAATACCAGATGTGACATGGCATGAAATTACCGTACATGATTTTAAAACCTGATAAACCCGGACTTCTATTTATATTATCAAATATAAAATGTTCTGTGAATGTTTTTAATGATTGATTGATTGTTTTCTTCCATGAATGTTTACTTGGAAAAACAGATGTTGACATGTATTCATTAAATGTCGATGTCAGCCTATATTTTCCCAAGATTCGATAGATGTCTGGCATAAAACCGCGAACTGTGATAGGTTTATTCATTAAAGCATGTAATCGGTAATTAAACATATTCTTTATACGCATAACGGTATTCAACCTGCATAGTTGCCCGAACAATATCAATTTTCTTTTATCTATATAACTTTCTATAGGCATCATTCCCATACAAGCTAACGCAACAGTTGTAGAAGTTGAGCGGGGCATTCCTTGAATATGCTTAACACACTGTTTATGAGCACGTTCAAGGGTTTGTATTTGGGTTTCGGAAAGCTCGTTCCACAACTCACTTCCATAAAGCGCCTTCGACAAAACAACAGTTTCATAGATACGCCCTAGCGAAAGTGGATGCATGCAATTTCGAGAAATGCCACAGTCGTTTAAGCTGAAATACGTTTGTCGAAGTTTTTTACAACATTCTTCAACTGATGTGTTCAGTGACATATTTCTTTCGTTGTGTACGCCTAAATGCAAGTAGGACTGTCCTTCGTTAACTGGATGTGGTCCGATACACCATTCACGTTTTACCTTTTCAGAGTCAGATTTATTCTCATTATAAACGACCACCACACATTTTGAGGAGTTGTACATGAAATTATTCCGGAGAGAATAGTCATAGCAAAGGTCCATAAGCCTCTGTAACCCGTTTTTTGTGTATGACATTAACACCATGTCGTCTGCAACTGTTGGACATCCGTATCTAGTGTTTCCAATATTTAAACAGTCGCTGCTTGCGTCTGACGTATCCATTAAGTCGTTTATATACACTAAATACATGCTTGCGCTGATAATCTGACCTTGCCTTGCACCTTTCATGACCGGAAACCAATCAGATTTTAAACCATTAGAGCGAACGCAGGAATATATGTCCGCTAGCAGACTTTGTATTATTCTAATGAATACAACATCGACGCCATTTTGGCACAATTTTAACAAAAGAAGTTTATGATTAACATGATCAAATGCTTGTTTAACATCTAAATAGCAAGTGTACAATTTTGAGTTATTTTCAATGGTACTAAAAATAGACTCCCGAGTCATGAAAGAAGTAAGACAACAGCTTAAATTCTTTTGAAATCCACCCTGTAAATTATTTAACTTGATACTATGTTCCATTTTATTAAGAACCACTTTCTCGTATAGTTTTAATATGGTCGAACATAGGGAGATAGCACGATAAGAGTTGGGATCCATTTTCGACTTATTACCTCCCTTGTATAATGTTGTGATTACTCCCCTTTTCATATTGACTGGACAGTGGAAAAACGTTTTCATGGATTGAAACAGTTTCAATAAAACCTGCATTAATGTTTTACCACCGTAAATAATATTTTCTTAATATATTTCGTCATTTCCACAAGCTTTGTTCTTTTTACAACTGCGGAGTGCACTAGATAAATCTTCTTCTTTTATCACGAAATTCGCTTCATCTGTTTGTGAATTATTGTCGAAAAATAAGTTTGTTTCGGTTTCTGTTGAACGGGTATAAGCATTGTTATCACATGAGTACAGATCTTTGAAGTATTCCGCCCAACCACAGATGATATCTTCTTAGGATGAGCAGCGGATATCGTTGAAAACCATTTCGAAGGATGGCTGTGGCCTTGAAATCCGTTTTTTATTAACAAATTTCCAGAAAGCACAACTATCCACTTCGGCCGTTCCATCGATCTCCTCCTCAAGCATGTACATATAGTTCTGTACAGACTGTCTGTGTGCTTTCCGGAATTCGCGTTTTGCTGCTTTATAACGTTGATAGGTAATTTGCTCGCCACGCGGTCTGTTATCATTAATCCATTCAGAACGATATCTTTTAACGTCATTATGCAGCGAAGTGAGATTATCGTTCCAATATGGTTTAATATACGGCTTAAATTTTGGTTTTGGTATACACTGTTCATTAGCATTTTTCAATACTGAGACAATATCTTCGTACAAGCGATCGATACCTTCTTTGCTAGATATTTCGATTAAAGACAGTTCTTTAAGGTGCTCATTTCTCTCGAGAAACCGTGTATACGTTGAGATATGTGACTGTTTCACATTTTTCCACACTGTAGTAGATGCTATATTGTGATGGGTTTGTTCTTCGTGGTCACCGGCGGGTTTAATAGTACAGGTTAGTGGGCGATGTGTCGACACGTTTAAAGAATGGTCGTCATGTATAGTAAAACCCTGGACCGTAGGCACATCAACAGATGGAAGGAATATATAGTCGATAAGTGTTTCCCTTGAACTATTATATGGCACATTACTAAACTTCACGCCTTTACTTAAAGGGAGACAATTTGCGGGGATAAGGTCTAAGTCAATCAAAGTCTGACACAATAACTTGCCCCTTGAATCTAATTGAACATTTGACCATAATGGTAGTTCTGTATTAAAATCACCCATTAGTATGATTTTTCCGCGACCACTGAAGCTGTTTATAGTATTTTCAATCTCTTCGAGGCAGCGTTTATATACGTGTATAGGATGATTTTTACATGGAACGTATACTTGAAATATGAAATAATAATAACCGGGACTACACAGATATTGGACACCTATTATATGTTCACAATCTAATGGCAGAGGTGTTACCCTGCTTGATATAGATTTCTTCCAAATTATACACAATCCACCTTTACCGACTTTGCGTTTTGTAATGACATCTAAATCAGGGTCTGCTATTGCATAAGACGTATATGCATTGTTTATGGAATCCAAAAAATGCAAGTTGTGTCGGAATAGCCAATGTTCACTTATGCCACAGAAGTCTATCATATTTTTGGCTAGAAAACTACTGAGATAGCTCGAACTTGACATTATTCCTGTTGAATTCTAGGTAGCGAGAGATAGCGAAGTGGTATTGGATAAAGCACAACAATACACATTTATCTTTATTCTGCTGTTGAATTTCGGGTTTTCATTTTTCTTTTCAAATATCTTTATTTGCCATTGTGAATATTGGGGGGGGGGGGGAGGCAAAGTATACTCTGGTCCCCAGTCTGGATATTGGGGGTCCGCCCCCTGGCCCCCCTGCCCCCAAGCTCCTACGCCTATGCATTTGTTAGCGTCATACTCCTACACAGTGATCTCCCTTTTCATTTGGTTAAGGAGAGCTCTACATTCACAGAAAAATCCATTCAGATCTGGAAGTATACTATATACATTTTTAATTTGAAGTTTTATTCAAAAGCTGTATCTATGGACTAAAGTTTAGTCAGTTGGAATTCCTTGACCTAATCATAATAGAAATAATGCTAAAATATTTTGATTCTGACGTATTTGCTTATTCGTAACCAAAATAATTCGTTACCTTATCAAAAAAAAAAAAATGAAAGAAAATTAGATGCGTCGAATTATACCAAAAGACAAGTGTATTAACCCTTTCCCAAACAACATATTTTCGACTGTCCCAAATTAAAAGGGTTTGCAGACGACATTTAAAAATGTGATGAAATTGGAAAATAATCTTCTGATAGGCAAGAAAACATTGTGGGAAAATGAGAAATCGCTCGATGAAATCGTCACGAGCAATTTCCCATTTTCCCTCAATGTTTTATAAAGTCGTCTGCAACAAAGTGGTCAAATGTCGTTATTGTTAGGGAAATGGTAAATACTGTGACGAAGTCGGTGGATCGTGGAGACAAATAGCATAAAAATGGTTGACAAAACTGATGAAATAATACTGAAATTGTTAAAGTGATTCATAAATTTGATGTTTCGGTCACATGGCTTTAACTGTGGTCATGCGATTTTTGTGAAGACAGTGGTACTGTACTGCAGTGTATAGCAAAGGGAAGTAATCCTGCACAGAGTTTGGGTAAGTCTATTGCTATCATTTCATGTTCCAATACTCCATTAGAATGTTAATTGACTCAAATGGTATGCATCACAAAGCGACGATGAACTGCTTTTGTAACGTGTGCGTTTGTACTTTACCCAGTGGAACAAAACCGCGGTGTGTGTAACAATACCAAAATGTACAAGTCTTTATTAACTTAAACTGTGTACAGCTGTCCATCATGTCGCTATACAGTATACCATTTTGCAATATTGGGTATCCAATATGACAAGTCGGAACACATCAATTATTTATACATTCTTCGTACTTCATAACGCACCGGATCCTTACAGTTTAGGTAGAATACCCATAATCCGCCATTTTGAAACATTTCCTTTCGTCGTTCTCGGTATATATCGATCGGGACCGAAACTATTTGGTTTAAAGCAAATAGTTTTGCCCCGACTGATGTTTACCGAGAACGACCGAAGTTATCCGATTTATGTTTTTTCAAAAAAGCGAATTATGGGTATTCTACCTTAAATGAGGAAGCGGCGACTTATTTTTATAGCGCAACTTTTCGTATTGTCTTCGGTTCCCCTTTTTCACAGATGCAAACCTTATGTAACATTGTATGGCTATTGTACAATTAACACGCATAATCTATCAATCAGGAATTTAGCATGTAGACAGGTTGCCAGATCAAACAGTTTACTGTTATACTCGTGCCAAAAGATGCATGACTTAACGGATTTGGTATTGTCTGGTGTAACAAAAGGTCTTTAAGAAATATGCCGGATTTAAGAAAGAAAAATTTGCGTATTGCACCAACTTTATGTACTTTGATGCCACAAATCTTCAACGACTGCTAAATCATATCGTAACAACAGTTCCAGTTTTCGTAACGACAATTTCTTCATATCAAAACGACAGTTCCTTTATGTCGTAACGCAAATTACAGTGCGCCGTAATAAAAAGTCGTAACGACAGTACCATTGTATCGTAACGACAGTACCGTTATAACGTAACAACAGTAGTCTTATGTCGTAACGACAATTCCTATTCATCGTAACGACATTTATGTTATATAGTTACGATAGCTCTGTTGTTTCGTAACGGCAGTTCGCATACAGCGTATCAACATATATATGATATTTTAACAATAGTACCGTCATATCGAAACGACAGTGTCGGTCTATCGTAAAAATGGATCCGTTATATCGTAATGACATATTCGTTATATCGTAACGATAGTACCGTCATATCGAAACGACAGTGTAGGTCTATCGTAAAGATGGATCCGTTATACTGTAATGACATATTCGTTATATCGTAACGACAAGTCCGTTATATCGTAACGACAAGTTCGTTTTATCGTAATGACAAGTCCGTTATATCGTAACGACAAGTCCGTTTTATCTTAACGACAAGTCCGTTATATCGTAATGACATATTCGTTATATCGTAACGACATATCCGTTATATTGTAACGCCACGTCCGTTATATGGGAATAACAGCTCGGTTACATCGTGACGACAGCTTAAATATCCACAGTTCCGGGATCCAAACTTCTAACAATAGCTGAAAGGTAACCTTTCCAGTCGTTCATATGATCCAATTTCCCAGGAAAAATATAGCATTGGACCATAACCACCACAGGCTTCTGTTTTGAGGATGATCTTGAAATGTCTAAACCCGTTGCCTTCGCAAACGCGGGAAGGGGAATGTATTCACAGACCCATGCAAGTTCCGTTTAGAATGTAGACACTTCTTCTGTATTGTTTTTATGGGATTTAAAGCAGTATCAACACTTTTGTAAGTTAAGTAACGGCTTTCTTGGATTCACCAGTACCACGCTAGGGCTTTCATAAGTATTCTGCCAAAGGACAGTAACACTCAAACGAAACAAAAGGTACCAGAGGAGATAGTACACGGGAACCCAGAGTTCTTAGACTGCTACATTAACCACTGGACCCGCTTAGCCCCTTAACCGTGATAGTGCTGGAACCGACTTGATGGAAATGCAAACAGGTTAGATCCAGGCCAGCAGCCAAGTAAATTGGCGGTTGGCCCTTGGATCCAACCTGTTTGCTACTCTGAGTATCTTTCCACAGCAAGATTAAGCATATATATAAGGTTTTGAAAAGCAGAAGACACAAAAATATTTTTAAACAAATCAAATATGTATTATAGTTTTATGCCTGGTCCGGGATCCTGGATTGTCCATTGACGCCATTTTAATCTATTTTTAGAAGATAACCCAGCATTCTAAGAGTTAAAAAGTAAACCGTAATGATCAAGACGTACGTGATTTAGTTTGTGCCATGGTAATTGCAGCTGAACAACTTGGATTATCTGAGTTTATGTTAAACATGTATATTCACATCGAAATGAATGTACAAAAGAACAAAACCAGAATGACGAAAGTAATCATGTCCCTGGAGACTTATTTCCCCAATTACCACAAATGCTTCCATACATTTCTGCAAAAAAATATATGTTATATCCGTCAAACTATTCACGGTCGGCTACTCTTGCATCCAATGTGGGTCAGTCACTTTGGTTCTATATGAGGAAACTGGTAACAGATTACATCACCGGCCTGATACGAGTATGAGTGCTGGGTAAATATACCATATCGACACACTGTGAAATCTTTTCCTAATGTTATATGCTGTTGCAAGGTCGAAGGTGAAAAACTAGACTTAACTGAAACGGAATTATGGATAAATAGAGAGAAGTTTGAAGCTTATTAAATTCACTCTCGTTGACTGCTTCCTGGTTCTTAACAAGTACTAGCGCCGATTCGTCGGTTAGTCCCAACAATTTTCACCTCGAAGGCCTGGGATTCGAACCCAGGACCCTAGGTGCAAGATGCCGAAGCTCTACATCTGCACTGCTGTCCCCCACAAATCAGGATTAAATGCAAGATTTGAGAAAATCCTTTACCGATGTCTAAAATTTACTATAGGCTTGTATAGAACACACAATGCAATATTTCGTTACACAGCTAGTTATAAGTAATTTGAATACGCATGCAATTACAAACCTGTATACGACATCGATCCTGGTAGGTCCCGAATCTTCCGAGTTTAGGAACAGTCATGATGTAGAAATAATCCAGGAATAGTGTGTTGTCCTTCAAAAAGTTCACACAAAACGAATAACATAAACACCTTTATCCGTTTGAGTTAATCAACACGAGTCAATCAATTCCAATGACCGTATGCACCAGCGTCGTATAGAACGATAATGTAATGAGAATGACATTACACCAAATATCCAAACAATCCCGTCCTGGATAAAACAAATATTGTACAATTTGCAAAGAGTTTACCCAAACAGATCTTCAGTCACTTCAATGTAAACAAAAATGAATTCAAAAATAATTCATTAATAATTAAATAATGATTCAATTTCAAAATTGCTTAAACCCTTAACTCTCTCGTGGCATCAGCTTCAGATGATTTTAGAAAATACTATGACTGATTGATGATTTTCTCGAAATGAGAAATTTCTTCTTTTGCCACAACAGTTTTTACATAATATCATATAGAAAGCTTTGTATATTTCATGAAAACTTTATCGTCTGCTGTTTCTTTCAATTTCAAACAATTTCTACATGGGGAAACGGATGCAGCAGAACACATACTAACAGAATGATACATTTCAAACCATTCCATCCAGCGATCACGGGCTGATCACGGGCTGATCTACAATCTAACTCAACATATTCTTTTCTCACAAATTCTGTTTGTCTTTAATTGACTTATTTGTTTGACTCACATTATAGAAATCCGGCATGGCTGGTACTCTTTCAGACGATTGTTGAAATCAATGTGTCATAGTTTATTCGTCTTTCACTATGGATCAATCATGTTCATATAAGAAAGCAATCAAAGGATAGTATAGAAGCTTGTGCAGTAAACGTAGAAAAAATCCAGAAGCAAAATATGTACGCTCATCGTCGATAAATCACTAAAAATGCTGTTGAAAATGGCGTTGATCCTATATCCGAAGTAATCGACTCACATGTAGGAAATCATATACAAGACTCAAAACCCAAAGCGTCACGTTGGCTAGTTGGCTAATAAAAGTTGTTGGTTTAATCAGATTTTAAAAGCGGGTATTTTATGTTCAATGTTTGACCAAATCCCCCATTCATATCGGTATCCCTGTGTTTATAATCAAGATTGCTGGAGAGAACTCGTGAAATCAATGTTAAAAAAAAAGGAATGTCACTGACGAGCAATTTCTCCTCTTAGACACAGTGTGTTATATATAGTGTCCCATCGTTTATGTTCGTTTTAGCATCATGAAGTTGTCGTCTGTCTATAAACGTTTTAGTTTGGGTAACTCCCAATGTTACGTATGGGGGGTAATTGGTCATTTGTCAGAATGCCAGGCCGTTTGCGACTTATCCTCGAGGTATATCCCCTAGATCGACACGTTTAACCCTTTACCAAACGTTAATTTTCGACTGCCCCAAATTGAAAGGGCTTGCAGACGACGTTTCAAAATGTGATGAAATTAAGAAAATATTCTTCAGATAGGGTAGAAAACATTGTTGGTAAAGGAGAAATTGCTCTCAACTAGCAATTTCTCCTTTTCCCATAACGTTTTCCAGATTCGTCTGCAACAAACGGGTTTTATGTCATTATTGTTTGGTAATGGGTTAATCACTGACTAGGTATATCGCTAATCAATTTACACTACATATACATCGAGTATTTAAACATGGACCCAAAAAGGATAAGACCATGCTTTTTTGTGGTTTAGAATGAATATATTTGAAACCAAATAATGTGCACGTATCAGCTATCCACTTAGAGAAAACGCCTTTGTATATTTCAAAAACAGCTATCAGATCAGCCTTGGGTTTAAGAAAGTCGAATCAACATTGTTATATCTTATATCTTTCGTTTACTAATCTTGATTTGAACGTGTTATTCAAGAAGGACACTCGTAATCATCTTTTTCATAGTTTTCTTCACTTTGAATTTCTGATTTTTTTCCCAAAATCGCTTTAAAAATGTCTTCACTGAATGAAAAGCGCAATGTGTCACTAATGTTTAGAGAATTTTAGTTCAAATGTTTCCTATTAGGAAATCATAACATGAACTTTATCGAAAAAAAATATGTGTTGTTTAAATAAAATAAAGATAACGCTTACAAGACCCGATCGGATAGGCATTTTTTTTTATAATGTGCTGACATTTCAGCGGAGTACCCTTATTTCTGGTTGTTTTAGTAAAAAATTGTGTCGAAATACGATTTTCCTTTTGATTGTAATTTTCCACAAAAAGAGAAACCTTATCATTTTAAACCATTACCAAACAATAACGACATTTGACCACTTTGTTGCTGACAATGTTTTCTGACCTATCAGAAAATTGTTTTTTCAATTTAGTCACATTTTAAAGTGTTGTGCGCCAATTTTTTTTCAATTTGAAGCAGTCGAAAATTTGGCGTTTTGTTAAGGGCTAAAGAAAGTTGTATATTGATGCAAAACTTGACTGCTACAAACGACATGATACATGAAGAATCAAAAATTAAAATTAAGGAAGATTAAAGAAATTACTGCTCTGAGACATACATGTATGTGGAGTTATACCCTGATTGATAAATAAAAGTACAAGTAGATGTTCAAGTGTAAACTTTCCTCATTGTCAATAGGAATTCAATGGCATAAATACAAAACAGACGTTCACTGTGTTTTCGTACAAATCAATTTTCCATTTTAGACTGCCATTATACCCAGGTTTTATCGATGAAAGCTTTTATCCGCTTCTCTTGTTCAACAATTGCGATCCTTTTCTATTCATAAATAACTCTTAACAGTTATACTTTCGGTTGTGTTGGTGACAGCGATGTTAGAATTTATCCCTTTACCAAACAATAACAACATTTAACCACTTTGTTGCGGACGACTCTGGAAAACATTATGGGAAAAGGAGAAATTGCTCGTATCGAGCAACTTTTCCTTTTCCCACACTGCTTTCTGCCCTACCAGAAGATTATCTTTCAATTTCATCACATTTTGAAATGTCGTCTGCAAACTCTTTCAATTTGGGACAGTCGAAAATTTGTTGTTTAGGAAATGGTTAAAAGCATCAGACGACAACTTTTGGCGTCGTACGACAGACCAGTCGTGACTATTGTTCCAGTAAAGTACCGCATTAAAACTCCATGTATATTGTCTGATATGTGAACTTTACTAAAGGCGATAACGATTTGAAATAATCTATCCCACCATTACCCCGACATTCAAGAGTGAAGTTTTTTCTCATAACGAAAAACTGAATTTTGATATCTTACGTATCATATCTATTTTCTTTTTTTTTCAAATTCGCTGATGAATTTAGAATAACAATGGGACTGAAAGAGAATTTTTTCTTTAATTCCACTCATTAATATCTTTGGTCACAAGTATGCCTTGAAAAAAGTATATAAGCCAAAGCCCCGCTAACAACATTATGGAACATGCCGAATGTCTTGCTATATACAGAATTGGAACAGTCCATATAAAATAGCATCCACTTAGAATCATTCAATTTAGAAAACACAAACATGTGAAATGATACAAAACATTGTTTTAACCCTTCACCATACAATAACAAGATTGTTTGGGAAAGAGTTACTTGAACCCGTCACAATTTCACAATATAAGAGAATCGGTCCAAGGGAGAATACCCTGTTCACATTTATGTAATTTATTACTCTTTTCACTTTTCGAATTGAACGTCAATTTCATTTATTTTCGGTTTAACGCAGTATCAACAGCAGTTCATTAGTTTTACGGCTTTTCTGGATTTTACCAACACTAGGCAGGGTTGTTCATTGTCCCACGGACAATCCCAGTGACGCTGCCGAGATTAAACCCGAGACTCCCCTGTCACAAGGTCTCCACATTGACCATTGGGCAACACATGACCTTTTGGACAACGATAACTGTTCATGAAAAGATCGTTTCTCTTCGTTCTTTGTGTCTTTCTCATGCTTTTGAGACATAATATTAGTCTTTGAAAAACATTTGAGTTCTTTATAGTTTGCACTATTACTATTTCGACTTGAGCAACGCACGCTTTAATCTAAATAACGTAGATCTTCAGTAAATCTGTCGAGGCCGGAACCATTCGGGGTATGGTGAATTATTCCGGCGCCGATCGATTTTTACCGAAAACGGCCGAAGTAATCAGGAGAAAGAAAATGTTTCAAAATAACGGATTATTGGTACTCTACCTTAAACAATTGTCTTTGGGTTGCTCTTTGACACACATTGCTAGCGTCATGTGATTAAAGTGTAGACCGATTATTTTGGTACCTAAACCTTCTTAACTAGTTTGATGAGTTCACATAGTCGAACTATTGGACCTTTGTTTACAAAATAAACCGATTAAACCGTTTACCATATGTGCAAGACAAGTTGGCAATGTTTTTCCAAACGGGTTTTGAACGGTATTGAAAAGCGAAACAACATTCTAGCTTTATGTAGCTCTAATGATATTCGTTGTAATTTCATTTATAAATAAAATCTTATATCGAAAAGATGGACACCTACACAAGGCATTCAGAAAACTCATTCTGGAGCCTAATTTGTTGTTGGAGGCCACACTAAGCTGTTGGTAGTCATATACACAATTTTTCTGTCTCCTTTCTCTATAGTCGCTTAACCCTTTCCCAAACACCAAATTTCCGACTGTCCCAAAGTCAAAGAGTTTGCAGGCGACATTTTAAAATGTGATGGAATTGGAAAACAATCTTCTGATAAGGCAGAAAACAATGTGGGAAAAGGAAAAATTGCTCGTTACGAGCAATTTTTCTTTTTCCTACATTGTGTTCTTAAGTCGTCTGCAACATTGTGGTCAAATGTCGTTATTGTTTGGTAATGGGTTAAAGCATGACTGACTGCTCATATTTCAAAGATATAAAGATGAAAGATTTATACTTAATAGTTAAAACTTATTTGTTTTTCATCAATTGTGAAACAAGTTCTTACAACTTAGATTAATCACTCTCGATTCTGCTTCCTGGATACAAAACCAGAACTCGCGCCGAATGTCGATAAATAAAAGTACGCAAGGAAGATCCCGCTTTTCACGGGATTCGATGAAAGATTTGACTGTATGAAGTACTTTTGCTTACAAAATCTGAACACCAGCGCGCTAAATGACCTTAGATGTCGATGTGCTTTAAACACCATTTATTACAAACTCAACAGGCTTTGATTACATTCATTTGTCAACTCATTCCAATATGACTGTAGAAGGAATGTGCCCCATTTTTCTTAGTTCGTGGGCTGTATAGGTTTTGTGATTTATGATGTTTTTACAATGGAAACCTTTATCGTTGAGCAAATAAAGACTTTATTGGGGGCATCTCACCAAATAAACACCCATTGACCATTTGTGTTAAATTCTTTTATTCTTTTCACATCAACCAGTAAACAAATTCTCCTGGTTAGCGTCGTACTAAAAGTTTTATGCTAAAACATGTGCGTAAATTCACAGCACTATTCCCTTTTATTTCAAATATTTCACAGTAACACATCATTGGGATCGTTTACCAAAACGCTTACTACAAACATATCTCTTAGCTCGTCGAGATGCCTTCGTTTAATCCATTAGCAAACAGTAACAACATTTTACCAGTTTGTTGCAGACGACTTTTGAAAGCAACGTTGGATAAGGCAAATTCTCCTATTCCCACAATGTTTTCTGCCCTATCTGAAGATTATTTTCAATTTCATCACATTTCGTAATGTCGTCTGCAAACTCTTTCAATTTGGGACAGACGAACTATTGTGTTTGGAAAAGGGTTAACTGAACGGCCTCTTATCAGTTTGATTTTTACCGCTCTTAGTCGCAATGCAAACATATCGATAAGAAACAGAGCTATTTAAGATCGGTGTATTGCATTTGTGACCATTATCAGAATTAAAAAGGTTCCCGTTTACAGTGTTTATGGTACAAATGTCGAATAGAAGAAACCATTAACCCTTTACCAAACGCCAAATTTCCGACTGTCCCAAATTAAGGAGTTTGCAGACGATTTTTTTCAAAATGTGATAAAATTGCAAAGTAATCTTCTGATAGGGTTGAAAACAGCATGGGAACAGGAAAAAATGCTCGTTACGAGCAATTCTAACCTTTTCCAAACTTGTTTCCATAGTCGTCTGCAATAAAGTGGTTAAATGTCGTTATTGTTTGGAAATGAGTTAAGCCCTTAAGTGGTGAACATTATATTTCCTTGACATTGAAGCATGATGATTTGAATTTGTCGTTGTATATGGTACATATCCGTATAAGAATCAGCTTAACCCTTTCCCTAACAATGACGAAATTTGACCACTCTGTTGTAGACGACTTAAGAAAACATTGTGGGAAAAGGAGAAATTGCTCGTCACGGCCATTTCCTTATTCCCCCAAGGTTTTCTGCTCTATCTGAAGAATGCTTTTCAATTTCATCACATTTTGAAATGTCGTCTGCAAACTCTTTCAATTTGGGACAGTCGAAAATGTGTTGTTTGGGACAGGGGTTAAATTAACAAGATTGACTGTAGTTGCTTATTACCTTTTTCTGTGATATGCTCTTGCTTTTATCCTAAGCTAGTTACATATTTCAATTTGACGATTTGGATTTCAAATCATCTCGGGACTTTCAATTCCATGTGCTAGAAAGACAACAAATTGTAGTTAAATCATCAAGAAAATCTGATGGCATGTTTTACACAGTTTCCCGGAAATATGTATCTAACTGACTAATTCTAGATCAACAAACGCTTGTTGTATGAATATTCGACTGACAAATACTCAAACTGCAAATTCTCAAAAGGACAATTATTTGATAGACAAATAGTACAAATATACATGCATACACATACTCTAACGAAAAATGCTTGACTTAACCCATTACCAAACAATGATGACATTTAACCACTTTGTTGCAGACAACTCTGGAAATCATTGTGGGAAAAGGAGAAATTGCTCGCTAAGAACAATTTTTCCTTTTCCCACAAGGTTTCTGCTCTATCTGAAGAGCACTTTTCAAATCATCACATTTTGAAATGTCGTCTGCAAACTATTTCAATTTGGGACAGACGAAAATTTGTCGTTTTGGAAAGGGTTAATAATGCTCGACTGCCATAGTCAAGAAGGCAAATACGACCTAGCAAATATCGGATCGACAAATATTTCACTGACTAATATTTTACCGATATGGCTACGTATTGTACGGATTAGAGATCTATTGTTGATTACCGATTTCATAAATTATATCAAATACCCACACTTGGTAACACCTAATATAGGAAATAAGCCCTCGCCCTAGTTGAAATGACTCCAAAATGACTGGTTTCAGTTTCATAAAACATAAGAAAAATTGCATTTGTAGAAATCTTGTATAGAATTTTCATTTCTGAATGTATTAAGGAATTATTTGCTAACTGATTGCTTCCCAGTTCTTAACCATACCATAGAAGCAGAGAATACCCTTTAATTTGATTTCCGAGAGAGGTGTTCGGCTAAATCGTTCATTATCAATCTGAAAAATTCCAATTAACAAATTTAAGAAATATTGGCACGCCTATTAAATGTGATTTACGATAGTATAAATTGAAAATCAATATTTGAAAGTTATGGTCTAATTGTATGCGAGTCCGTGGCCTATCCTGATTTTATCACTTTGGTTTGACTTTATTCCGTTTTGTCTCTTAAAGGCGCTTGTTCACAGAAAAAGAAAAAAGACCTCCAAAACAAAGTGACCCTAAAAATAAAGTGACCTCCAAAATAAAGTGTTGATGAAACAATACAGTTTTGGTATTGTTGATTAATATACAAATAAAAGTTTTTATTTGAAGCATTGTTGATTCAGGAAGCGTCCATTTATATCTGAATATGTAAAATGTATATGCAGTAGAGTAGAACAGCATTGTAAGGCTTTTTGATTAAAATAGGAGCACGTTACATCATAGTTTACATACTTTAAACAATTAACACAAACAAGTATCATATATTATAGTACAACTGTTCTGCAGTTTTAAGGAAATTGATATTTAAATTCCAAATTCTCTCACATACTCAGTCTGTGGGAGAGAAACGCATGCATGCTAGTCGTTTGAAAGATAAGCGACTATATGAAAAATAAGCCAATTTGATCAAATCCCTCAAATCGAAATTTTAGACCAACACGTTGAGAGCAACAACAGACGTAAATGATAAATGTGATTTGAAAACAAGAATATATTTTCTCATTCAGTATAATGTAGAAACCATTTTCACTTGTAAAATTTAGTCTTCTGTGGTGGATGCCACACAGTTAAATAATTTCGAAACCACAGTCAATTAATTACGAAAATGGTATATGATTCTAAAACCATGTGATAAAGTATCTGCAAATAATAGTTATCGAAATCTAACATACAACATCGTTACCAAGGGACTGACATAACACACCGTAACTATACTACAAAATTACTGAAATAACAAAAGAAACACAATCACTTTTTTCAAAACATTATAATGTCCTTACGTTTGCACCTGTATTAATAACACTCCCTTTCTAACACACACCACTTTCGTTAAACTGTAAATCCTAAATGTATTTGAAGCGCCCGATTAATTCGCTCTAATTCGTGGGTGATTTTTGACAATGCGAACAAATAGATAAATACCCTTGATCTACGGGCATACCTTAAATGGTCCTTCACCCTTTTCCCCATAATGGGCGACTCTGGTGCAGTGTAGAACGTCTGCCTAATGTACCGAGAGTCCCGCGTTCGATCCCCGTTCGGCGAGGTAAAAACTGCCGGGAACAGTCCAAAAATCGGCTCGAATAATGGTCTAGAATCAAGGACTCAGCCATTGAGAGTAAATTCAATAAGCTTCAACCTTCGGTCACAATCGATGTAAAATGAATTGTTTAAGCCAAACAACCCATTCGCTTTACCCACGTGTTTTACAGGTTAACCCATTACCAAACAAACAAAGAGAGAGAGAGAGAGAGAGAGAGAGAGAGAGAGAGAGAGAGAGAGAGAGAGAGAGAGAGAGAGAGAGAGAGAGAGAGAGAGAGAGAGAGAGAGAGAGAGAGAGAGAGAGAGAGAGAGAGAGAGAGAGAGAGAGAGAGAGAGAGAGAGAGAGAGAGAGAGAGAGAGAGAGAGAGAGAGAGAGAGAGAGAGAGAGAGAGAGAGAGAGAGAGAGAGAGAGAGAGAGAGAGAGAGAGAGAGAGAGAGAGAGAGAGAGAGAGAGAGAGAGAGAGAGAGAGAGAGAGAGAGAGAGAGAGAGAGAGAGAGAGAGAGAGAGAGAGAGAGAGAGAGAGAGAGAGAGAGAGAGAGAGAGAGAGAGAGAGAGAGAGAGAGAGAGAGAGAGAGAGAGAGAGAGAGAGAGAGAGAGAGAGAGAGAGAGAGAGAGAGAGAGAGAGAGAGAGAGAGAGAGAGAGAGAGAGAGAGAGAGAGAGAGAGAGAGAGAGAGAGAGAGAGAGAGAGAGAGAGAGAGAGAGAGAGAGAGAGAGAGAGAGAGAGAGAGAGAGAGAGAGAGAGAGAGAGAGAGAGAGAGAGAGAGAGAGAGAGAGCGAGAGAGAGCGAGAGAGACAGACAGACAGACAGACAGACAGACAGACAGACAGACAGACAGACAGACAGACAGAGATTACGGTTAGAATATCTGAACGAGCTGCAGTATAAATTTAACAGAACTGAACAACCTTTTATTTTCATGACTTGAACACTTACTGTTCATCGTTATTTTATTTTATAATGATTTAACTCAGATTTGTTTGTTTGTATTTATAGTATGACCAAAAACTGTATAGTGATTATCTTCAACAAAATACTGTCATCATGATATCGAGAGGGTTCACATTTTGACACAAAAAGGCAATGTCGATCATGAGTATTGCCTTCTTTTGTCACAAGTTCTCCTGATATCTGATAATGTATTTGCGCTAAACCGAGTATACATGGTGTAAATGATTTGAAGATCCTGGAAATTTCAAGGGCAATCCACAACCTTTTTACGCTCATTGGGAACCATGCCTTATAAACACGGACACATATACTGTTTGTTCATCACATAAAATGTTTATTCATCACTTAAACTGTTTGTCCATCACATATATTTTTTAATTCATAATGAATTTGATGAATTTGTTTTCATTGTAGACCACGTGTCAATAACATGTTGAAATTTGTGGAAATTATACAAACTATGTAAACGATAAGATATAACATGTACCATATGTCCGCAAAATGTAAAGGATAGGACAAACAACAACAACACCAATACCAACAACAACAGCTACAGCAACAACAAAAGACAACAACAACACAACCAATCGCTAATGTTATTATTACTTTTGGCCCAATCCAATTGCATTTATTTGTTCGCCTTTTCATGTCTTCTTTAAATAAATGTTTATTTGTTTTTTTGTATATATGTCTTGTGACTCAGGTAGAAATAATGCAAAAGAAATTGATTAAACTAATAACAACCATACCTTCCTTCTTTCAGCCAAATTCGCCTTTGACCTCTGACCCTTGGTTGATGTGACAGACTTGGGCCTGCAGTGTGCCGCTATGATGGAGGTTGAGTATTCCACAAGTAACATGGTGACGTCGTATAGGTAGTCGTGAACTTGAAGGATCGTAAAATCGACGGTTTGTCAAGAATTGTCTGGGTGTATGGTGGCTTTTTGAACAGTACGCATTGTCAGTATCCAAGATTAATCACAAATGTAATAGTTGATACATGCTCTGTTAAAGTTCTAGTGAAATTCAAACATGTTTTCATATCCAATTCTTTACCTACAGCCATCCATGCGTTTGAGTTTTGTCTTTCAAATTATCCGGTTTAAAATTATAACGCTTTCCCACATAGTGTCGTTCTGACTCATTTTGAAACGTTATGTTCATGCTCAAGTGATACCCCACAACGCATTATGTCTTAAAGCACTCATACTTTCTTACAACAACACATAATAAACACATAGGTCTACGGCAAACAGCAATGCAGCGCGGTATGTGAACGGTTCTTTCAGCAAATATCCGTCAATCAATCCGTGAATTCTAAAACCAAATTACACCTCTTTGTTACATGCATTATATCGCGAATGGGTATCGATTATAAAGATCTATATTGTATATGTTTGTTTATCGACAAGGCGTTCAGCACGTATTTGTTCTATACATGATCTGGGCTTAACCTTTGTGTATAGAGATTAAGACAAAAGGCACCTTTGTATCCTTTCTGCATTAACCCTTTACCAAACAATTACGACATTTGACCAGTTTGTTGCAGACGACTCTGGAAACATTGTGGGAAAAGGAGAAATTGCTCGTTAACAGCAATTTCTCCTTTTCCCACAATGTTTTCTGCCACATCAGAATATCATGTTTCAATTTCATCATTTTTTGTAATGTCGTCTGAAAACTCTTTCAATTCGGGACAGTCGAAAGTTTAGCGTTTGGTAAATGTTAACCCTTTTTACGTACTGTATATATATACAAATTGAATGCAATGATGGACGACAATGCCAAGTTACGCGAAACAGCTTTTACGGTCTGAGACAGAACCGTTGTAACAAACTGAAAAATGCTCGTTTCGGTAAACACCCCATTTGAGCTTGATGATTTTGAGTCCGTCTTGTAAATGGGCGTTAAATCACAGATATATGCGGGAAAGGAATGTTCGCAACCCTGTTTCGTTTTAATTTACAGCAAATGAGACAAAAAAGCAATCGCTTAATTAAAAAAAAATGACCTTAACGAAAAACTAAGTTCATATATTCCCAACAAAAGCACATCAAAAGCAGTTAGACGAAAAGGAGTGTTTGCTGAACATGAAAAATTTCTCCATTTATATTGTTGATTTGAAATGACTTATTATTTATGAATTACCTGTATGTTAAGGATGTGGTTAAATACCTGTAATCCGTTTTTAGCCGCGCCTAACTCACCGGTAGGTAACGACCGTTATACTTATTGAAATAAGTAGCATACAATGTGTAACAATGACATGGAAAGTTTAAGTAGTTGTATGTGGTGAAGCGCCTTTTCAACAATATATCAGTTTTATCAATACAATCTCTAGATCCATACTTAAATTTCCCTTTCTTGACATTGAACTGGCTTTAAATGCAATGCTATTTCTCAGAATGTATTGAAGGGGTTAAAAACAAGTAAGTTTATAATAATTCTGATTAAATGTCGCTTGACTTCTTTAACATCTATTTAATGTAGCATCCGAACTGTTGCGGGCAAACTGACAACATAAAATTAAAAGTAAATCAAGCGATATTTGCTATAGATATTGTTCCATATGGAGCTTTAAAGATCCTGGACGTCATACACTAAATATATATAGGTAAAAAGCAGAATTTGCGTTTGGTATTCAGCTATGCTTCTAACAAATATTCATTTAGAAAAAATAACCGAAATCGCGGTATAAATGAAGATATTGACGGTAACCCCAACGGCCTCGACTTTTGTATGTTACTTCAGCTATATGGTAATTAGTTACTTTTTGTGGGCTGTCAAGTGCCTGTCACGTGACGATGTACACCTAACTTAGAAGATACTAGCGTCAGCGTCCATTTTTGCTTTCAGCGTGTAGTCTTAGTTTTTATGTTTATTTCAAAAAGCAGGCATGTCGGCAACACTTTGCCATTGGCCTTAACAATATATAAATTTACGAAATATAGCAAACATTACAAAGCAATAGAAAACATAGTAAAATAACATGTACTTTTCACAGAAAAGCAAATACAAAATTAAATATAAAAAGAAAACAAGATACCCGATGGAATGACAGAAGAATTTGACAATAATTGATACAGAAAGAGTAATAGTTTTCGGTTCATTGCTTCTAATCCTGAAAGCATCCCTTATAAATTTTGCAGTATTAAGTACAGTACATCTGTTTTCTGATGACAAAATGTTGTTGAAATTATTAACAGTAGGAAAAGAGGTTAATTCAAGATAGTCTGTTCGTAAATCTCTGTACTTTGGGCAAATCATTAAGAAGTGATAGTATCACGTGAGCGTCACATGACCGGTTGTTCATAGGTTGACGCTATATTTAGATTATGTCGGATTTCTCTCGGATTTTCATAAAATGAAAAATGTAAAAATTCATCTTATATGCTATTGGTTTTTCTGATGAAATGTTAAATTAATCTTTATTCCTTTATTTTCGAAAGTTTAAAAAAATAATCCTATGACTCACAGAAACTTTAAGTAAATTCATACACCGTACGTTATTGATTAATGTGTCACAACGTTGCAGCTTATTCAATCTTTACAAAACCTATGTACATACAAAACTGAGATTTCATTTCACTAAGAGTTGCATGTATTGTTATATTTAAAAAAAAAACATGTGTAACTAAAAGGTATAAACAGCTGCTTCGGTCATATTCTTCCAAACGGTTCAAGAATGATTATTTAATCTTCGCCTGTTTCAAGGAATTCTTGTGAAGATGAAAGATTTAAGCCATGGCGAGTAAATGCTGCTTGTGTGCCAATTTTTACACATGAATATCGTTGCAGTGACCTCTGAAATCATTTATCATTCGAATGGATAAACATTTCTTCTCCATAAGATAAGAGGCATATCCGTTACTTATTTCTTTTAACCCTTTACCAAACGCCATATTTTCGACTGTCCCAAATTGGAAGAGTTTGCAGACGACATTTCAAATGGTAATGAAATTATATATTCATTTTTTGATATGACAAAAACATTTTAAGAAAAAGAGAAATTGCTCGTCACGAGCAGTTTTTCCCACAATGTTTTCCAGCGTCGTATGCAAAGCAGTGGCTAAATGTCTTTATCATTAGGTAATAAGTTAAAACGATATCTTTCTCTATTTAAAAAAGATACACTTTCTATCATGATTTAATCTTCAGCTATCACCTATGCTCTTATATCATTTTTGCCACGACATAGCTGTTTTATTTGAATATTTCTATAATTGTAAATTTTCCTTTGCGACAAGTATAGTGTAATATAAAGCTGATTCTATAAACCCAATCATTTGGGTACTCAACAGAAAAATTACAATAAGCTTATCCTGGAGAGCATCCGTTTTGTAAGTTACTTGATTTAAAAAAAAACATTTTACGAATGCGTATGCAGCTGCTATTCATACATTCAAGTACAAATAAACGTATTACAACAATAATAATACATGACAATAATTTCTCGAAGAAAGTCTCGAAGAAAGAGTCATTCCTTGAAATTGTATTGATGACAAATTAAGAGTCGGGCATCGCTAAATAACTGAAATATTGTTGATGTGATGTCAAACCCATATAAAAAAAATTGATAACAAAATATTTCAGTAGGTTATATTGATAAAGTTGTATTTGATTTTAAAAGCATGTCGTTTATATTTCGCTAAATCTAAAACAGTACTTTTACATTTTATGTTTGGAAATTAAGAACCACTATATCTAAAAAAGACCACACACTTTTCTCTGCGAATACTCCGCAACCCTTCTACAGAGAAAAAGTGTTTTCAAAATCTGCAATATCGGCTTGTTGGATTAAACGAATTTTGACGAAGACATGGCGCCTACTTTTCAAACTGCACTGACTTCTTGTTCCAAATCCAAAGAGAAATCTAGGCATGAACCACGTGACGCGTCACAAGAACATAAGACTTGAGATATGCAGAAATTGTAGTTACATGAGTTTATGATTTTTATTGATTAAAAGTCAATTTTACCACGGACTCAACTTTCTAAAACCAAGTGAAGTTGATAAACCTATCAAAAGTGTAAAATAATTAAAGATTTCTTCAAATATTATCGCTAGAACAGACTATAGTAGGGAGAAACGGGGAAAATTTTGGTTGTAGTCTCAACTATAATCATGCTTTGTACAAATCATCTTAATACAAGTAAACCCTTTACCAAACACAAAATTGTTGACTGTCCCCAAATTGAAAAAGTTTGCAGACGACATTTCAAAATGTAGTGAAATTGAAAAATAATATGTTGATAGGGTAGAAAACATTGTTGGAAAAGGAGAAATTGCTCGTTAATCGCAATTTCCCCTTTTCCCACAATCTTTTCCAGAGTCTGCAGCAAACTGGTCAAATATCGTTAGTTTTTTGTAATGTGTTAAATTCAAAAAGCACCAATGGCTTACGCTTGACTAGTTAATAACTTATATATTAAGGGAATGGTTTAATTCTTCGGACGAAGGTCAAATTCGTCAACTACCAGGTGGCATTAATCAACAATAAGCCCCTCCCGTCAAATAAGGGCGTACTTCAGTAGAGAATTACCCACGATTATAAGTCAAGGGAAGGACACTGTTTTTCGGACAATATATGGACTAATCCTAAAACGAATTATTTGTCCCTCTTTACAAGTAGGAAAACGAGAAAAATGATACAATAATGCATAAAGCTGTTTAACCCTTTCCCAAACAATAACGACATTTGACCACTTTGTTGCAGACGACTTTAGAAAACACTGTGGTAAAAGGAGAATTTGCTCAAAACGAGCAATTTTTCCTTTTCCCACAAATGTTTTCTGCCCTATTAGAAGATACTTTTCCAATTTCATCACATTTTAAAATGTCGTCTGCAAACTCTTTCAATTTGGTACAGTCGAAATTTTTTTGTGGCGTTTCTAAGTATTGTCCAATCAACTATCAATACTAAAGAGGTCATTGGAAATAGCTTTATTCCTAAAACAACATATTTCGAATGCAATATATTTTGGAATTGTACGGGAAACAGTCTTTCGAACATAAACGAGCAGTTATAAATATGTTCAGTCGCGGGAAAGATAATTCAAGGGAAATAATTATCAATAGATTTTCATGAAATAATCATTGTTAACGTCCTTTTAATTTTTAACATAATCATTTCTCAATCATAATATAGTATACCATACAGGAGGGTGGTTTTAACAATAAGAGAAATGGATTGGACTGAAAGCTTAAAGCTTAGGTAGCACTAGACAGTAATGGCTCAAAATCCCCTCGGCCGACCCCCACACGCACCCAAGATGTCCTGCTTTGCCACTCAAACCAAAACCTGCAATACAATAAGCAATCTTATCAGATGCATCCATGAGACAGCAGTAAAAGAGCACCAAAAGACTAGTCTAAACAGCCACATTTTGATTATTTCATCCCAATTTCATATTTTAAAGTGGACGCGAAAACCCATGAAGAACCTTGTCGGAAGCCATTTTAGCATGTCTCAATTCAATGCTTTGTCCGCCACTTAAACGGACCAATATGTGTATTGCCAGCAAGGTCTATCCATGATTACCTAAAAATACGTACCAAAAAATGGCCTTCCATCCGGCTTCTTTTCTCACAACGAATCAACATTTGTTGTGCCGGTCAAAAGTGAAATCAAAATTAACTTGAACAGAGCTAGCACCTTATTTCGCATCGACAACCCCTATCTCTGCTTTGGCTATATTGAGCTTTTGTTTTTCTTCACAATGCTGTATATTATCAATTTAGCTCATTGCCAATATGAACTAGGGCTAGTGTAACTATAGTGTGCTACCTATTAAACGTACTTTCCAACATGTTCTAATGACATGTTATAATGAGGCACTGATGCTAATGAAAGAGCAATGCCCTCTTATATCGTATTTAATAAGATATAGAATCAGAATCAGAATAATTTTATTTGACTTATACAAATACAGTGCATCGTCATTTTAAATAATAAATTTACAAAATAATGTACATGTATTGTCAACGTGATACATCTCTCGTTCACTGCATTCTTCCTATATTTCTCTCTCCCTCTCTACCTATCTCTGTGTATCTCTCTATCTCTCTTCGTTCTCTCTCCTATTTCTTCCTCTCCCTTTCCGTACCTACAAACAAAGTCTTATACATTAACGTGTACGCACTTTTCTTATAGGGCTTGCTCTTGCATGAGCAGCAGTGTCTCTTTTTATCGAAGTGTCTTCTATTTGATGCCAGATGAATGTGTCTCATAAATTCTAGTTTACATGGTATAATTACTGAGCACAAAAAGTATGTGGGCTGAAACATGTGCAATTTGCATGTTTTTGAATAGCTCCTGAATTTCCAGGCTGATCATTGCGAAGATTCGTGAGGATATCAATTCAGAAACTGCAACCCATAAAGACTTAACAGCTTATTCATGCGAGGCAACCTTTCACAATCTCTTCGACCTGTTGGCAAAAGCTGCATATCTTTTGAAGCAGAAGTCTATGGGGCAGAAACAATCAATACATATCCCATAGTATGCAACATGCATGTTCCAGTATAACTTTAAACTGACAGCACGGGCGGATCATGGCTATCCTTTAAACCTATATTAAATAGCCATATTCAACGCTTGCCCAAACAATAACGACATTTGATCACTTTGTTGCAGACGGCTTTAGAAAACATTGTGGGAAAAAATAAAAAGTAACAGGCAATTTTTCCTTTTCCCACATGATTTTCTGCTCTATCTGAAGAATAATTTTCAATTTTACCACATTTCGAAATGTCGATAAAGATAACTATTTGTGCAGCTAAGACTTGCTTAGAGCCATATGACATATACATGTAGATAGATAATGGTGTAGCTAAGACTTGATTAGAGCAATATGACATATGTATATAGATAATGGTGCAGCTAAGATTTGCTTAGAGCCATATGACATATGCAGATAAATAATGGTGTAGCTAAGATTTGCTTAGAGCCATATGACACATGCAGATAAATAATGGTGTAGCTAAGACTTGCTTAGAGCCATATGACATATGCAGATAAATAATGGTGTGGCTAAGACTTGCCTAGAGCCATATGACACATGCAGATAAATAAAGGTGCAGCGAAGACTTGCTTAGAGCCATATGACACATGCAGATAAATAATGATGTAGCTAAGACTTGCTTAGAGCCATATGACATATGCAGATGAATAATGGTGTAGCTAAGACTTGCTTAGAGCCATATGACATATGCAGATAAATAATGGTGCAGCTAATACTTGCTTAGAGCCATATGACACATGCAGATAAATAATGGTGTAGCTAAGACTTGCTTAGAGCCATATGACATATGCAGATAAATAATGGTGTGGCTAAGACTTGCTTAGAGCCATATGACACATGCAGATAAATAATGGTGCAGCTAAGACTTGCTTAGAGCCATATGACACATGCAGATAAATAATGGTGTAGCTAAGACTTGCTTAGAGCCATATGACATATGCAGATAGATAATGGTGTAGCTAAGACTTGCTTAGAGCCATATGACTTATGATGATAAATAATGGTGTAGCTAAGACTTGCTTAGAGCCATATGACACATGCAGATAAATAATGGTGTAGCTAAGACTTGCTTAGAGCCATATGGCACATCCAGATACATAATGGTGTAGCTAAGACTTGCTTAGAGCCATATGACACATGCAGATAAATAATGGTGAAGCTAAGACTTGCTTAGAGCCATATGACATATGCAGATAAATAATGGTGCAGCTAAGACTTGCTTAGAGCCATATGACATATGCAGATAAATAATGGTGCAGCTAAGACTTGCTTAGAGCCATATGACACATGCAGATAAATAATGGTGCAGCTAAGACTTGCTAAGAGCCATATGACACATGCAGATAAATAATGGTGCAGCTAAGACTCGCTTAGAGCCATATGACACATGCAGATAAATAATGGTGCAGCTAAGACTCGCTTAGAGCCATATGACATATGCAGATAAATAATGGTGCAGCTAAGACTTGCTTAGAGCCATATGACACATGCAGATAAATAATGGTGCAGCTAAGACTTGCTTAGAGCCATATGACACATGTAGATAAATAATGGTGTAGCTAAGACTTGCTCAGAGCCATATGACACATGCAGATAAATAATGGTGTAGCTAAGACTTGCTTAGAGCCATATGACATATAGATAGATAATGGTGTAGCTAAGACTTGCTTAGAGCCATATGACATATGCAGATAAATAATGGTGTATCTAAGACTTGCTTATAGCCATATGACATAAAGATAGATAATGGTGTAGCTAAGACTTGCTCAGAGCCATATGACACATGCAGATAAATAATGGTACAGCTAAGACTTGCTTAGAGCCATATGACATATGCAGATAAATAATGGTGCAGCTAAGACTTGCTTAGAGCCATATGACATAAAGATAGATAATGGTGTAGCTAAGACTTGCTTAGAGCCATATGACATATGCAGATAAATAATGGTGCAGCTAAGACTTGCTTAGAGCTATATGACAAATGCAGATAAATAATGGTGCAGCTAAGACTTGCTTAGAGCCATATGACATATAGATAGATAATGGTGTATCTAAGACTTGCTTAGAACCATATGACATATGCAGATAAATAATGGTGCAGCTAAGACTTGCTTAGAGCCATATGACATATGCAGATAAATAATGGTGCAGCTAAGACTTGCTTAGAGCTATATGACATATAGATAGATAATGGTGTAGCTAAGACTTGCTTATAGCCATATGACATATAGATAGATAATGGTGTAGCTAAGACTTGCTTAGAGCCATATGACATATGCAGATAAATAATGGTGCAGCTAAGACTTGCTAAGAGCCATATGACACATGCAGATAAATAATGGTGTAGCTAAGACTTGCTTAGAGCTATATGACAAATGCAGATAAATAATGGTGCAGCTAAGACTTGCTTAGAGCCATATGACATATAGATAGATAATGGTGTATCTAAGACTTGCTTAGAACCATATGACATATAGATAGATAATGGTGCACCTAAGACTTGCTTAGAGCCATATGACATATGCAGATAACTAATGGTGCAACTAAGACTTGCTTAGAGGCGTACGACATATGCAGATAAATAATGGTACAGCTAAGACTTGCTTAGAGCCATATGACATATGCAAATAAATAATGGTGCAGCTAAGACTTGCTAAGAGCCATATGACACATGCAGATAAATAATGGTGCAACTTAATCTTGCTTAGAGCCATATGACATATGCAGATAAATAATGGTGCAGCTAAGACTTGCTTATAGCAATATGACACATGCAGATAAATAATGGTGCAACTTAATCTTGCTTAGAGCCATATGACATATGCAGATAAATAATGGTGCAGCTAAGACTTGCTTAGAGCCATATGACACATACAGATAAATAATTGTGCAGCTCAATCTTGCTTAGAGCCATATGACACATGCAGATAAATAATGGTGTAGCTAAGACTCGCTTGGAGCCATATGACACATGCAGATAAATAATGGTGCAGCTAAGACTTGCTTAGAGCCATATGACACATGCAGATAAATAATGGTGCAGCTAAGACTTGCTTAGAGCCATATGACACATGCAGATAAATAATGGTGCAGCTAAGACTTGCTTAGAGCCATATGACACATGCAGATAAATAATGGTGCAGCTAAGACTCGCTTAGAGCCATATGACACATGCAGATAAATAATGGTGCAGCTAAGACTTGCTTAGAGCCATATGACATATGCAGATAAATAATGGTGCAGCTAAGACTTGCTTAGAGCCATATGACACATGCAGATAAATAATGGTGTAGCTAAGACTTGCTTAGAGCCATATGACACATGCAGATAAATAATGGTGCAGCTTAATCTTGCTTAGAGCCATATGAAATATGCAGATAAATAATGGTGTAGCTAAGACTTGCTTAGAGCCATATGACACATGCAGATAAATAATGGTGCAGCTTAATCTTGCTTAGAGCAATATGACACATGCAGATAAATAATGGTGCAGCTAAGACTTGCTTAGAGCCATATGACACATGCAGATAAATAATGGTGCAGCTAAGACTTGCTTAGAGCCATATGACACATGCAGATAGATAATGGTGTGGCTAAGACTTGCTTAGAGCCATATGACACATGCAGATAAATAATGGTGCAGCTAAGACTTGCTTAGAGCCATATGACACATGCAGATAAATAATGGTGCAGCTAAGACTCGCTTAGAGCCATATGACATATGCAGATAAATAATGGTGCAGCTAAGACTTGCTTAGAGCCATGTGACACATGCAGATAAATAATGGTGCAGCTAAGACTCGCTTAGAGCCATATGACATATGCAGATAAATAATGGTGCAGCTAAGACTTGCTTAGAGCCATATGACACATGCAGATAAATAATGGTGCAGCTAAGACTTGCTTAGAGCCATGTGACACATGCAGATAAATAATGGTGTAACTAAGACTTGCTTAGAGCCATATGACACATGTAGATAAATAATGGTGTAGCTAAGACTTGCTCAGAGCCATATGACACATGCAGATAAATAATGGTGCAGCTAAGACTCGCTTAGAGCCATATGACATATGTAGATAGATAATGGTGTAGCTAAGACTTGCTTAGAGCCATATGACATATGCAGATAAATAATAGTGCAGCAAAGATATGTGAGAATTATCTTGCGATTAATAGAAGAGCGGTGTTTAGACGGTTTGATCGTCCCTTTCTCATCTAACCAGTATATGCGTTCAAATAGCGGATTCGATTCAATAATACAGCCCTTTTTTCTATACCCACAATGCTTTCTGGCCTATCAGAAGATTATTTTCCAATTTCATCATATTTTGAAATGTCGTCTGCAAACTCTTTTAATTTGGGACAGTCGAAAATTTGTTGTTTGGGAAAGGGTAAAATAGCTTGAGGCACGCATTTGTCGTATAAGATAAAGGCGACAGGACTGTTAAATAAAGGATCTTCAAGTAATTCTCAAAACAGCTTAGCTCATTTGCGAATAGTGTTGTTTTAAATTGACTTTTTTAGCAGAAATGTCATTTTAAAGGTAATTAAGTAATTGAAGTATCATGTGTACGTTCTCCTTTTCTTTCAATGGTTTCGATTTATGTCTAGGATATCGCTGCTATAAGTATTTAACCCTTCACCAAACACCAACTATTCGACTGTCCCAAATTGATAGAGTTCGCAGACAACATTTCAGAATGTGACAAGATTGAAAGATAATGTTCTGATAGGGCAGAAAACATTATTGAAAAAGGAAAAAATTGCTCGTGACGAGCAATTTTTCCTTTTCCAACCATGTTTTCAAGAATCGTCTGCAACAAACTGGTCAAATGTCGTTAGTGTTTTGTAATGGGTTAATGAAGAGATATCTAACGTATAAGCCTGAAATAACAATAATGAGCATTGTAAGCCTTTGTCACACAGCAGTATGCCATGATCTGAAATTGATAATAGTTATTTGATACTAATTGGTCTCGCTCTCCTAATGTTCGTGTTTCTCAAATTAGGCACCATCGATCGCATCAGTTTTTTTTAAATAAGGATACATGTTAACCAATCTATTAGTAATAGTGCACTATCTGTTGAATTAAGACGATTTCCCCTCTTATTCCTTAGAATGCTGAGTGGTTTATATAAATGAATTTTTGTGTCATATGCTTTCCAAAACCTTAAATATCTGCTAAATTTTTATGATACTCAGAGTAGCAAACAGATTAGATCACATGTCAGCCGCGTAAGCATGAAGTCTGCTCCAGCACTTTGAGGGTTAACTAATTCAAACATAAGAATTTAAGTTTCTGTTTAAAACTATATTCATCAAAACGAGATAAGTGTATGCTTAATACCGTTATAAGATGATACACAACATCGGATATAGTGATAATTCAACAAACTAATCAAATAACGTTAAAACATATTAGTAAGCTGTGAATTCAATAACGTATGGTTACTCCCTAGTTCAGCAAACATACGATATTTCTCTCCTATATTCTAGACCACAACATGCACAATTGGAACCAGGATATAAACCCGAAAGCATCATTGACACTGTTTAGAGACTTACATCGATCGTTCGACATGTCATTTTTTATAAAGAATATTTTCAACACGATCTATAGAAATTTGATAGCCAAATTATTTGTAAGACACACAACCAGTTAATTATCGTTAGCGGTAGATATAGAATCAACGATTTATTTAACAGAAAATGCACAGTTTGTGATTTGAATAAATAGAAAGACATAAATCGTTTTATACTTATTTGCTCCTACTTCAGAGTATTGAGAAACATATTTTTACTAACATTTAAGTTCACAGGATCAAGGATTTTTTAATTGATGCAACTTCTTATAGGCTCATGAAAGGAGACTAACAGTATATCAAACTATATCATTTGGTACACTTTTGGTCAGATTCAAATAGTTAACACACAAAAAAAACCCAAAAAAACCATCAGCACAACTTAAATATGAAAGCAAACGAGAAATAACCCAGTTTATCCAGTTTGATAATTCAGACTGACTATTTCTTCACCTCTGACCTGGTCACGTGATATACAAACTTTTGAACCGACAAATTAGATTTCGTTATTTTAAATATGTAAACAAACGGATTGTATATAAACATGATTGAATTGGAGATAACTATATTTCAAACACAAAATAACTTATATTATAGGAGTTTATTTAATAGGGTCTCACAGCATTCCTTGGTTGATTAATTTTCATTAGTTTTATGAACATAATAAGATAACTCCATATATTTCTTACAATGATTTATTTGTACTTATATCCTTTCGTGTGCCTTTAATACAACTAACAGAGTAGCCGTTTACTGTGACCTTGGTGTTAAAGGTTGTTGTTTCCAGATTCAGGTCATACACCCATTAGCTGAGCATTGGTATTGAAATTGGCATTGTTTCAAAAGTAATAATGAGGATCTAATGACTCTCTCTCAGTCAAATTAGTTATTAATAGCGACTTGTCATTCCGTGGAATAAGCCAGTACAGAAAGCGTTATATTTCAAGGCACTTTTATTTCATTTTTCCGTTTTCCCATCTGTGGACAAGCACTATTATGTTACAACGACCCATGGAAGTAATTGAACAGTGATTTCGCATTATGAAGTCAGGAGGATACACCGAGACTGGTAATTCAAAATCAGGTAAACAAATTATCAAAGCATGCTTTTACCGATGGCGACATAACATAGAAAACATGTTTTATTCACTACATGTCTTAGGCTTTGATATAAGGCCGAGATATATGTCATGAGTATGCTTTAGAAATGTCAGCAGCACAAGCATATCGAGAAAGCCTTTCTCCCTCGAATACACACAGACAGCATCGACAAGTGTATTATCCTGTCACCAGGGCAATTTAAGGACCGATAACAGGGTGCCGTATACCATTTTTGATATATTTCACTAGATCATGTGATCGCTGCGCGCACAGGTCAATATTGATTTCTGTTTTGGTTCATTTTTTTCGTGTATAAACTATTTTTTTCTTCATTTGAATCCATAGATTCAGATTCAGATCGTTTATTGCATTTCAGGCCTACGCCCCATACACAAGATACAACATTTATACAAATAATAACATTTCCATATAGGTAACATGATAGTTTGAATAGAAGGTTGGTGTCTTTAAATTGGAAATGTTATTGGGCTCAGCTTCGGCTAACCGGATAATATTCTTAAGCCTTGCCCGATAACGTTTCCGATTTACGACACCAACCATCTTTTCTCTACGTCTCTTGTTATGGGTTGCTAGAAAACCAGAAAAATGGTAAGGTGACGGATCTCTGTGACATTTGGTGTCTAGGATTTGATCCAAACAACACCATTACTTTTCGTAAAAGTATCCTCTAGCAAGACACTATACAACCCGCGTTTGGGAATCCATATACGGCATTGATCCGGTCACTCGTTTTACCGGAATCGAGGTAAATTAGCGCAATCGACCGGAATCGACATCTTATTACCGGAATCGACCTGTATACTCCTTAAAAGGTGTTCAGAAATATTGTTGACACAGCCTAAAACCACATACAGAGAAGAAAAAAGTGTCGCTGGGGATTAGATTCGCCAAGAGAACTTTTACTGATCCATGGCGGTGATTCACGTAGAACTGTTCCATACGGTATACCAGGATGAATGACTTAAAACCCAATACTAAACAATTTTTACATTTAAACAGTTTGTTGCAGACGCCTTTGGAAAACGTTGTCGGAAAAGGAGAAACTGCTGTTTCTCCTTTTCCAACAATGTTTTCTGCCCTATCAGAAGATTGGTTTTTAATTTCATCACATTTTGAAATGTCGTCTGCAAACTCTTTCAATTTGGGGCAGTCGAAAATGTTGCGTTTGGTAAAGGGTTCACAAGTCATTTTATTTATATACTTGTTGTAGATCTGGATTTTTCAACTTTTAACATGGTTCATATCTCATGCCGAGCCTCAAACAGTCCACGCCAACACTCCAACATTTCATCATTCAAAAACAAAATGTCTTACTTCTTTTTTCTTATCTAATCAATGTGTAACTTTTGATATTTTCTTTATAGTATTTTCCTTTTTCATCATAAATACATGCAACGTCTCATATCCGCTTAGGGTACTGGAAAAGAACATAATAAGCGTTTGCTTTCGTTCTTATCCATTTCATCTGTGTTGTAATACATGATATTTATGTATATTGTGTATATTTCGATGAACAAACTATGTTTAAATTAAGTCATTTTATTTGCATGAAACCAGGAACCTCAAACTAAATTGTGATCCGAACTTTAAGTGCACGTATTAATACCTGTCGAGTTCTATATATTTTCACAGAAAACAATGCCGGGATTGATTTGGAATTTTCACATCCAGTATGCCATTTTTAAACAACATTCAAACCTTCTACTTTATATTTTTACTCTTATCTTATGTTTATCTCAAATGATTTGATTACCTTAACAGACTTGCTCTATTGCTCCAATATTTTCCCTTTAATTTCATGTATATAATATTTCCTCACTATTTCTCTTTAGTTTTGATTTATTACGAGAATACATACGTTTTGTCACTAAGATAATGGACTATTAACACGTTTGATGTTTGGAAGTAATATACCAGAAGGGGAGAACTATGACTTTGTTAAGGATATTGAAGGTGAACCCATTTGCTAAACAATTATTTGATACTGTAGTTCCATTCTAAGTATACTGGGCAATAAATCGATTTAAAAAAAGAGGGGCATACCGGACTTTTGTCTTTTTAGAATCAAATAAAATGGGTGGTTTAACCCTTTCCCAAACAATAACGACATTTGATTACTTTGTTGCACACGACATTAGAAAACATTGTGGGAAAAGGAGAAATTGCTCGTAACGAGCAATTACTCCTTTTCCCACAAGAGTTTCTGCTCTTTTTGAAGAATGTTTTTCAATTTCATCAAATTTTGAAATGTCATATGCAAACTCTTTCAATTTTGGACAGTCGAAAAGTTGTTGTTTGGGAAAGGGTTAAGTTACCAACGAGGTTAATGTTAGCACGACCAGTGATCACTCTACCGCACCACCTTGGTGCTGTCGATGAAATCGGTTCCACAACTTCCGATGGTGTCTTTGCGCACCAAAACAAAGTGTTTACAAGGTAGATACGGATTATTTTTTATACCTTTTTGCATTTTCAGAAAAGTACTCACACAGGTATCACTTTTCTTATCAGAACATCTATTCAACCTTGACATAAAATGGCAAATTTCATGATATTTCACTGGCGTTACGAACGGGTGTATCGCGAGGATGCATGTTTGATACGGGTGTATCGCGAGGATGCATTTTGAAGTTGCTTTGGTGTGGGACAAGTACGAAATTCCGGCCAATTCCAGAAATAAGTGGTGCCGTTGGGATAGAATCCGAGACCCCAAAGATCACAAAGATCCGTCCCCTTAACCGTTTCCAAGGAATTCAAAACTCAAACTTTACCTTTAGACGGTTGAACTCAATAAAGGTTTGATCCTGTTTTTAGATTTCTGATTTCTTGATTGAAAACGCAGAGAAACAGCAAAGGAAAGATACACGTTCTTTGGTTTGATGCGCAAACGGACCGCTTAATTAACCCATTTCCAAACAAAAACGACATTTGACCAGTTTGTTGCAGACGACTCTGTAAACATGGTAGGAAAAGGAGACATTGCTCTTAACAGCAATGTCTCCTTTTCCAATAATATTTTCTGCCCTCTTAGAAGATTACATTTCAATTTAACCTCATTTTGAAATGTCGTCTGCAAGCTCTTTTAATTTGGGAACGTCGAAAATCTATTGTTTGGTAAAGCTTTAAAGTTGCGCAACCGATTTCTTCGTCAGCACTATTAAAGTGCGGAAGAGCGTTTACCGGTCGTGTATAAAATATGGGTTATAAATAGATTGGTATTTTATATCACTACGCGGATACTCAAAGTGTTACTAATCAGTTCTTGACGTCACGTAATCGTACAACGTTGCTTTAAACGGCGCTAAAGTATATCGTTACATTTTGTCTGTCTATTTTGTGTTGCACGAGTTCAGAATGTGCGAAATGCACACAGTGAACCGCCATGAAAATGTACCACATTACGTAACAAACACATTGAGACTTTATTTAACCCTTCCCCAACCTCCATTTTTTCGACTGTCCCAAATTGAAAGAGTTTTCAGGCGACATTTCAAAATGTGATGAAATTGAAAAATATTCTTCAGATAGAGCAGAAAACATTGTTCGAAAAGGAGAAATTGCTCTTAGCGAGCAATTACTCCTTTTCCAACAATGTTTTCCAGAGTCGTCAGCAACAAAGTGGTTAAATGTCGTCATTGTTTGGTAAAGGGTTTAGCAGGATTTTCTCCAAACTTCTCAAAGCGGTTGTGTACATAATGCTCTGAATGAAGGTAATGGCCAAAAAATGCGAGTTTCCTATGTCGAAAAATAGGTCCACAAACTATGTTGCCCAACGATTTTGTTGCTAGCCAGAGGCTGCTAGCATTGATATGTCTACGCAGACATTTACTCGTTTGTAATACATGACAACACCCTCTTTCAAATATACGATATAACAAATCTTGTTTTAACCCTTTACCAAATCGCAAATGAGCAACGCTATTTGGAGTATTATTTAAAGATCCTTTCTTTAACAGTCCTTATCTGAAACGACAAACGCGTGCCTCAAGCTATTTTACCCTTTTGCAAACAACAAATGTTCGACTGTCCCAATTTGACAGAATTTAAAGACGACACTTTAAAATGTAATGAAATTAAAGAAGTAAAAGGGTTAGGTGACCATTTTCAAACAGTGTGTTGTGTAAAGTTATAAGGTTTAACCCTTTCCCAAACAATAACGACATTTGACCATTTTGTTGCAGACGCCTTTGGAAAACATTGTGGGAAAAGGAGAAATTGCTCGTGACGAGCAATTTTTTCTTTTCCCACAATGTTTTCTGCCCTATCAGCTGATTATTTTCCAATTTCATCACATTTTGAACTGTCGTCTGCAAACTCTTTCAATTTGGGACAGTCGAACATCTGTTGTTTGGGAAAGGGTTAAGGCTATCTTGAAACAATACGCAACTCATTTAAGGAACCCCGACTAAACTCATTTTCGGACTGGCGTCCATTTTAAGCCGTAAAATGTCTGACAAGTTATCACTCCACGATTCTGTTTCATTTTACTATGTTCGCCTAGAGCACGATCTTTGTTTAGAGGATTATTAATTCAATACAATAATTTCTTTGACAATATAATACGAAGACACATGCATATTACAAAACAACACACTTCATTTCAGATAGTTGCGATGTTATGACAGGACAACTATTGGTGTTTTTCACTTATTGTCAAGTAATGATGTTGAAAATGTGTGTTGCTGTTATGAATATATTTATGAATATCATTTTCATTTTTTGCTTCTTATTCCATGAGTGTTTCGAAACTATTAAGATTTTGCAATCGAGGTTTTAGAGGTTTTCTAAGGTTAACATGATAAAAGGGGTACACGAGCAGGAAATGGTATTTATTTTCATATGAATTTTGAATACACAATATACATACTCTTTCTGCGTTCGTCTGTTTCTATTTCAAATGATGAGTATTTTTTCTGAATTTACAGGGGAATATTCTTAATCTAATTTCACGAATAAAGTCTAAATGTTCTTCTAGTATGAAAGGCCGTTTAAACATTTGATAGTGAGAGAGGCGCCTTGGGCTGTATATACATGTACCAATATTGGTAGTACTGATCATGTTTGGTTAGACAGACTGTTCTTGTTCCATAAGTTAACCATAAGTCACATGCTTTTGCACCGTATTTGTTTTACATCGATTGTGAAGGAAGCTTAAAGCTTGTTTAAAGCCACTCTTGATGACTGCTTGCTGGATACTAAACCAGTAATCGCTCCGGTTTTGTGGGTTAGTCTCGGAAATTTTCACCCCGCCTAACGGGGAATCGACCCGGAGACCGTCGGCACAAGAGCCCGACGCTCTACCCCTGAACCAATGTCACACACTATAATGACCTATACGTACAAACATATCTCGTCATGCAACCAAATTAATTTAAACAAAAAAACTGTGATATTGAAGACATGACGGCCGGAAAACCCAGTTCAATATCTTACAACTGAGAGTGTTACATTTTCGTAAAGGGAATGTCAACATCTAACAGAATAATCAATAAACGCGTTGTTTGACAAAAACAAAAACAACACAATATCCTGCCGTGATTTCGCCCTGAAAGGAGTTTAGCACATTAACCGATTTAGCAAAGCAGACGACATAAAAACTCTTTCCTGGAATACAAAACTGACACTTCTTGTGAACACAGTCTTGGATTAATCAATTCAATTCACATTTATCAAAAGCCGGTATATACACCTCGAAGGTAGAGTTCATGAATACACCAAAATCGTTTGATTTTGTTTTGTTTCATGTATCAAATGTCTTCCTCAAAGATTGAGGATTATACAAATCCCGGAGAAGATACTACGTAGTAATATTCCTTATTTATTGATACAGCTACCAGCCCCTTTTCATAATTGTGTGATGGAGATTGAGGACACATATGTGGCATATCAGGTAAAATCGTTTACACGATTTCTTTCGCAAAGTATCATCTAAATTTGAATTACCCATAGGTAAACGGTGGTATCTCTAGATATTCATCGTCATTTGGAACACCTCGGCCATTTCTCGGCGCTCTTTTTGAAAGTAGTTGGGCAACATGAAGGTGACGAAGAGCATATCCGTTTGCAATCAAATATACTCGACAATCCCCGGCAAAAGCCGGGAATTGCCGAGTAGATACGATTGAGAAAATATTAAACACATATGGAGTGATACGATAATATTTTATGTCATTAGTTCAAAAACAACATTTAAATAGATATTTAACCGATTTGTGTATATTTACATAAATATCTAATGCCTGTGTGTAATGTTGTAGCCAAGTGTGTTTTCCAGCGGAAAACAGCCGAATTTCCCCCAAGATATTTGCAATCGTATCAACTCGGCAATCCCCGTCACAAGTCGGTTGATATAAAGAAATAGCCGAGGAATCCGAATGAGATTTTTTGGTGTATTCATGAACTCTACCTTCGAGGTGTATATACCGGCTTGTGCCGGGGAATGTCGAGAAGATACGATTGTTTCATTCTGTGGGTCTCACAACAGGTTGACTGTGAATGTGTATACAATAGTTCCGTCAACTCATCAAATCGGTGAACATTTTCATCAATGTACTGAAAGACATGGAAGCCTGTTTATCTTTTTAATAATCTGTAATCGAAATACAGACTTTCAGAACTTTTTCTTTTTTAAAAAAGACATTTAAAATTGTATTTAAACTAGTGACGAAGATTGATTAAATCGCCATTTACATTTGTTATCTACAGAGCACAATGCCTGCAAACTCTTTTTTAATTTGGGACAGTCTTTTTCAGAAAACAGCGAGCGAGGAAAAAAATAAACAAATATCAGTTTATTTCCGACTATTTGCCACTGCCTTTATATATAAACAGCTTACGTGCGTCCAGTAAGAGACAATCTGATATTCACCATCTATCGATAGAGCATTGCGAGATATGACTGGATCTCAGTAGTCCACCAGCCCTGACAGTATAGGAAATGGTAGGTGTCTTTTTAACTCTCGTTTATAGAGTCTTTGTTAAAATGTTTGTTAAAATTGCT
>OX401407.1:45720104-45742604 GCA_947846245.1 Cerastoderma edule | reverse complement strand
CACAGATTAAAACAAGTAGAACGATTCTCATCACACACATATACTCTTACACATGCTAGCACCAACACTACGCTCACAGATTTAAACAAGTAAAATAATTCTCATCACACATATACACTCTTACACATGCTCGCGCCAACACAACGCTCACAGATAAAAACAAGTATAACAATTCTCATCACAGACATATAATCTTACACATGCTCTCACCAACACTATGCTCACAGATTGAAACAAGAAGACCAATTCTCATCACACACACATACACTCTTACACATGCTCGAACCAACACTACGCTTACAGATAAAAACAAGTATAACAATTCTCATCACAAAAATATACTCTTACACATACTTGCACCAACACTACGCTCACAGATTAAAACAGGAAGGACAATTCTCATCATAAACATACACTCTTTCACATGCTCTCACCAACACTACGCTCACAGATAAAAACAAGAAGACCAATTCTCATCATAAACATACACTCTTTCACATGCTCTTACCAAAACTACGCTCACAGATAAAAACAAAAAGAACAATTCCCATCACACACATATACTCTTACACATACTCGTACCGACACTACGCTCACAGATAAAAACAAGAAGAAAAATTCTAGTCACACACATATACTCTTACACATGCTCGCACCAACACTACGCTCACAGACAAAAGCAAAAAGAACAATTCTCATCACACAAATAGACTCTTACACATGCTCGAACCAACACTACGCTCACATATTAAAACAAGTATAACAATTCTCATCACACACATATACTCTTACGCATGCTCGAACCAACACTACGCTCACAGATTAAAACAAGTTGAACAACTCTCATCAGACACATACACTCTTACACATGCTCGCGCCAAAACTACGCTCGCAGATAAAAACAAGTAAAACAATTCTCATCACACACATACTCTTTCACCTGCTCGCACCAAAACTACGCTCACAGACAAAAGCAAAAAGAACAATTCTAATCACACACATATACTCTTACACATGCTCGAACCAACACTACGCTCACAGGTTAAAACAAGAAGACCAATTCTCATCACACACATATACTCTTACACATGCTCGAACCAACACTACGCTCACAGATGAAAACAGCAGAACAATTCTCATCACACACATATACTCTTGCATAAACACGCACCAACACTACGCTCACAGTTAAAAACAAGTATAACAATTCTCATCACACACATGTACTCTTACACATACTTGCACCAACACTACGCTCACAGATTAAAACAAGTATAACAATTCTCATCACACACATGTACTCTTACACATACTTGCACCAACACTACGCTCACAGATTAAAACAAGTATAACAATTCTCATCACACACATGTACTCTTGCACATACACGCACCAACACTACGCTCACAGATTAAAACAAGTATAACAATTCTCATCACACACATGTACTCTTGCACATGCTCGAACCAACACTACGCTCACAGATTAAACCAGGAAGAACAATTCTCATCACACACATGTACTCTTACACATGCTCGAACCAACACTACGCTTACAGTTTAAAACAAGTTGAACAACTCTCATCACACACATATACTCTTGCACATGCTCGAACCAACACTACGCTCACAGATAAAAACAAGTATAACAATTCTCCTCACACACATGTACTCTTACACATGCTCGAACCAACACTACGCGTACAGATAAAAACAAGTATAACAATTCTCATCACACACATATACTCTTACACATGCTCGAACCAACACTACGCGTACAGATAAAAACAAGTATAACAATTCTCCTCACACACATGTACTCTTACACATGCTCGAACCAACACTACGCGTACAGATAAAAACAAGTATAACAATTCTCATCACACACATATACTCTTACACATGCTCGAACCAACACTACGCGTACAGATAAAAACAAGTATAACAATTCTCCTCACACACATGTACTCTTACACATGCTCGAACCAACACTACGCGTACAGATAAAAACAAGTATAACAATTCTCATCACACACATATACTCTTACACATACTTGCACCAACACTACGCTCACAGATTAAAACAAGTATAACAATTCTCATCACACACATGTACTCTTGCACATGCACGCACCAACACTACGCTCACAGATAAAAACAAGTATAACAATTCTCCTCACACACATGTACTCTTACACATGCTCGAACCAACACTACGCTCACAGATAAAAACAAGTATAACAATTCTCCTCACACACATGTACTCTTACACATGCTCGAACCAACACTACGCGTACAGATAAAAACAAGTATAACAATTCTCATCACACACATATACTCTTACACATACTTGCACCAACACTACGCTCACAGATTAAAACAAGTATAACAATTCTCATCACACACATGTACTCTTACACATACTTGCACCAACACTACGCTCACAGATTAAAACAAGTATAACAATTCTCATCACACACATGTACTCTTGCACATGCACGCACCAACACTACGCTCACAGATAAAAACAAGTATAACAATTCTCCTCACACACATGTACTCTTACACATGCTCGAACCAACACTACGCTCACAGATAAAAACAAGTATAACAATTCTCCTCACACACATGTACTCTTACATATGCTCGAACCAACACTACGCTCACAGATAAAAACAAGTATAACAATTCTCCTCACACACATGTACTCTTACACATGCTCGAACCAACACTACGCTCACAGATAAAAACAAGTATAACAATTCTCATCACACACATATACTCTTACACATACTTGCACCAACACTACGCTCACAGATTAAAACAAGTATAACAATTCTCATCACACACATGTACTCTTACACATACTTGCACCAACACTACGCTCACAGATTAAAACAAGTATAACAATTCTCATCACACACATATACTCTTGCACATACACGCACCAACACTACGCTCACAGATTAAACCAGGAAGAACAATTCTCATCACACACATATACTCTTACACATGCTCGAACCAACACCACGCTCACAGATAAAAACAAGTATAACAATTCTCCTCACACACATGTAATCTTTCACATGCTCGAACCAACACTACGCTCACAGATTAAAACAAGTATAACAATTCTCATCACACACATGTACTCTTGCACATACACGCACCAACACTACGCTCACAGATAAAAACAAGAAGAACAATTCTCATCACACACATATACCCTTACACATGCTCGCACCAACACTACGCTCAAAGATAAAAACAAGAAGAACAATTCTCATCACACACATATACTCTTACACATACTTGCACCAACACTACGCTCACAAATAAAAACAAGTATAACAATTCTCATCACAAACATACACCCTTACACATGCTTGCACCAACACTACGCTCACAGATTAAAACAAAAAGAACAATTCCCATAACACACATATACCCATACACATGCTCTCACCAACACTACGCTTACAAATAAAAACAAGTATAACAATTCTCATCACACACATATACGCTTACACATGCTCGAACCAACACTACGCTCAAAGATAAAAACAAGAAGAACAATTCTCATCACACACACATACACTATTACACATGCTCGAACCAACACTACGCTTACATATAAAAACAAGTTTAACAATTCTCATCACACACATATACTCTTACACATGCTCGAACCAACACTACGCTCACTTATTTAAACAAAAAGAACAATTCTTATCACACACATATACTCTTACACATGCTCGAACACTACCTTCACATATTAAAACAAGAAGAACAATTCTCATCACACACATATACTCTTACACATGCACGCACCAACACTACACTCACAGATAAAACCAAGAAGAACAATTCTCATCACACACATATACTCTTACACATGCTCGAACCAACACTACGCTCACAGATAAAAACAAGAAGAACAATTCTCATCACACACATATACTCTTACACATGCTCGCACCAACACTACGCTCAAAGATAAAAACAAGAAGAACAATTCTCATCACACACACATACACTATTACACATGCTCGAACCAACACTACGCTTACATATAAAAACAAGTTTAACAATTCTCATCACACACATATACTCTTACACATGCTCGAACCAACACTACGCTCACAGATTAAAACAAGTATAACAATTATCATCACACACATATACTCTTACACATGCTCGAACCAACACTACGTTCACAGATTAAAACAAGTAGACCAATTCTCATCACACACATATACTCTTACACATGCTCGAACCAACACTACGCTCACAGATTAAAACAAGTATAACAATTCTCATCACACACATGTACTCTTACACATGCACGCACCAACACTACACTCATAGATAAAACCAAGAAGAACAATTCTCATCACACACATATACTCTTACACATGCTCGAACCAACACTACGCGTACAGATAAAAACAAGTATAACAATTCTCATCACACACATATACTCTTACACATGCTCGCACCAACACTACGCTCACAGACAAAAGCAAAAAGAACAATTCTCATCACACAAATAGACTCTTACACATGCTCGAACCAACACTACGCTCACAGATAAAACCAAGTATAACAATTCTCATCACACACATACACCTTACACATGCTCGCACCAACACTACGCTCACAGATAAAAACAAGTATAACAATTCTCATCACACACATACACCCTTACACATGCTCGCACCAACACTACGCTCACAGACAAAAGCAAAAAGAACAATTCTCATCACACAAATAGACTCTTACACATGCTCGAACCAACACTACGCTCACAGATAAAAACAAAAAGAACAATTCTCGTCACACACATACACTCTTACACTAGTCCAGATAACTGGTCTCGAAGGCTATTGCTATTTTGACTGACGCCTTCGAGTCCAGAGTCAACCGTGATTTATACGACCACCTATCACTCCATAAATATGCAATGGATTATGAAATCAAACGTACCGATTTGGAGATCAACCTTTTATCTGTCGATGTGTGAAGTCTCAAAAGTGTCACTATTGTATAAATATCCAAAACTTTGATTTAAATCACACACATAAAACGTGCTTTCAAACGTTGAGGTAAAAGTCCGAAACATCCGGATGCTAAGTCTCGCTCTGGGTTATGTTACACGGTCCGATAAACAGGTCAACACTCAATTTACACACGATCACTGTTAGTAACGTTGTACGCGTTTGGCGGGAGTACAATATTTGTGAGCACTTGATACTGTACTTCGACTAAAATAATTCCCTCAGTATTTTCATCATCTGATTATATATGTTTTTGTTACTTTTTTTGAAACGATGGATTTATTTATGGAATTCGACGGTTGTTAACTATCTTGTTTTAAAAATGGGAAGTCCAGACAAAGTTGAGGCCGTCATTTTTCCTAATTGAAACCAAATACATGGAAAGTTGAATTGCGCTTCTTGCAGACTTAGTTCAACGCATTGGCTGAAACTTGCGAAATGATATACGGGAAGTTGCCCCCCCCCCCACAACGAACATTTGCCCCCATTTTTGTATAACTCTTTACCGAACGTTAAATGTTCAACCGTCCCAAATTGAAAGGGTTTGCAGACGACATTTCAAAATGTGATGTTATTGGAAATGATCTTCCTATTAGGTAGAAAACATTGTGGGAAAAGGATGAATTGCTCGTTAAGAACAATTTATCCATGTTCCACAATGTTTTCTAGAGTCGTCTGCAACAAACCGGTAAATTTGGTTATTGTTTGGTAATGGGTTTAGGCGCACATTTGTCCCCTCACTGTAATGTAGATCGAGGGCGACATTTCCCACTCATATTAATCTTTTGTAACTTGATATATTATGATAGTATTCCGTTATATTTCAATAAAAACTTAAATGGAGATAATATTTTTATCAGACCAGAGACATAGATTACAATCATAACATCTATGTCTCTGATCAGACTAACCTGTCAATTTTGCTCTATTACGCCGATGGCACTTGGTCAATTATGCCGTGAAACTTGTTTCGACGTTAATTTTCTTATTTTCGGCAACATTATTTCTCTCTTACTTGATAATCAAATGTGATGTCTTTGATTGTCATACTGACACAAATTGAAATACTTTGGTCTTCTTTGTTTTGGATGGTTTGCCTCGAGTGACAAATTGGGTAAGTGTGACCTCCTTTGAAAGGTATTTGGTCATGGCTTTTTGATTCAATCATACAAAGACAATATTAAGGCCACAAGGGGAAGGATCGTGAAAATGTTCCACAGTTCTAGGACTTAGAAACAAACAAAAAATGGATAATAAAAGAAATCTGTTCGCCTGCCTCATCCATTCGTGTTCTGTAGGTAATTGGGGTCAACGTACCCGATATTGAAGTGATCGTTCATTGGGGGCTTCCAAAAGTGTACTTTCGTACTGGCAAGAAGTTAGGCGTAGTGGACGAGAAGGACAGAATTCTGTTTCCATATGGAAGATCCGTTATGAAATCAATCACAGACGACTATATGAGAGATCTTGTTGAGAGAAAGTTTTAAGTCAATTGCTAACGCATCGAATGGACAAGTGTGATATACAGAGTTCAAATTATTGTTTTGAAAAGGATTGTTCCGTTTGTGAATGCACTGCATGTACTCGTTGCAGTATTTGTAGGAAGTTATGTGAATGCACAGGGAAACGGTCTGTAAAAGAGCAGTTTTTCCAATAGAATACTTCCATTGAACACCTATTAGAAGTCCAAATTTCAGCGATCTACAGGCGGAACAAATTGCTGTACTAACAGATTAAAGTCCTTAATTAAAAAGGAGTAGAAATCAATGTGACTAATTGAAAATTCGCTTCTTATGAGCAACATTTCATTTCGGTACAGAAGCCTAGTTCAAGTACATGTATATAGGTCCTGCATTTGGTAAATAGGTTGACATTATAGGTTCATAATTTGAATGAATTGTAGTATTGATAACATTTGAAACACAGCGTACCACTTGCTCCTAATATACCAATATTGCATGCGTATATCGTCGTCTGCAAAAAACCCAGATCCTCATTGTTCATGGTGTCTGATGAGGAATTGATGATAATGGATAGGCTTGGACAGAGTTAATCGTTTTGACTTTGTGAATTTATCCTTTATAATTTGATTGAACTTGGACATTTATTAAACGCTTTATGTCCGAACTTGAAACATTGTGAGAAAAACACTTTGTTTTATTTTGGTTTAATAACTTGAGTTTGTAACTTTAAGGGATTAAAATTTTTATCATTTCCTTTTACGATTTTGTTATTTTTCTTATTAGGCTCTAGCTGCCTTAATTGTCATTTAATTTAAAAGCTAGTGGTGTCATTCTGACTAACAAATTGTTTAACCCGAGTTAGACAATTTTGATCAAGAGCCCGAACCGGGTAAAACTCGCTACCCGAGGCGAGGTTTACGACACATGTATATAACGTCGTCTGCAAAAAAGCCCCCACAGATTCCTCTTGTTGTCTGGTAAAGGATTGATGGTAATACGCTTGAACTATTTATCCCCACCCCTTTTTCAAACACTATAAACACTGCAACGACATATTGTTATGAAGGTGTTAAGTAAAATATTCATTATGTCAAAATGTGTTGTTTTATTCCTTTGACATTAAATCTACTGTGTAAATACGTGATAGATAGGCTCTGGTTAAGCGGTTTCCCAAACAGGTCGCTGATAGTGTGTACCCGATGAACACCCAACGTAATACTTCATGAGTAACTTTTTAAACACTAGTTGCAGTAAGTATATGTTTGGTGTTCATTGGACTGAACATCACCGATCCAACACAGGTGAAGGAAATACTTTGTTTTAGTTTCAAGGAAATCAACAACAAGTTTTATCGGTCCGACGTCAGGCGTTTTACGCTAGGCGTAAATATCGCCCCAATCACAATTATATAAATTTAACTTTTAACCCTTTCCCAAACAATAAAGACACCTCACCAGTCTTTTGCCGACAACACTGGAAAATATTGTGGGAAAATGATAAATTGCTTGTAACGAGCAGTTTTTCCTTTTCCCACAGTGTTTTCTGCCCCATCAGAAGATTATTTTCCAATTTCATCACATTTTGAAATGTCGTCTGCAAACTCTTTCAATTTGGAACAGTCGAAAATTTGTTGTTTGGGAAACGGTTGAATGATCCTTATTCCTGTTACATACGATTCAAAACAAAACATGAAATGATTTCCGCTCATTTTGAAAAATTTAAAATATATATATATATATATATTTTTTTTTTTGGTAACACTACAAACACGTAATAGGCCTACTTAAATAAAATAAGCGAATTAATAGATAACAAAAACAAGGATGTTATTTTAGAAAACTCATAACGGATTATGCTTCAAATGCTGGTTTGCAAAAGACATCTTATCCAAGCATATCTTCTCCGAATCTGTATGTGAAGAGAGCTCAACTCAATACAACTCGACTTTAGGGGGAAAGACGCGTACTTTATCCCAAACTGTAACCATAATGCGATGACCTATGACCCGCAAGAATTTCGCGGCCGGTGGTAAACAACATGGACGGCGATTGTTTATTTTTGGACATCGTCCAAAATTTGATGGATATTTGATGGATAACTCACATATAAGAGGTGTACTGGATACTTGTGTGGGCTGAAACGATTCATAAATTATTTATGTATGTATTTCAAGTTTCCGTTTATTTTTTAGACCATTTGAACACAAAAAATCGCAAGTTAAAAGCACTCAGTCGGTCGTTCGAAATTTTGTAACATAATAATCACGTTGGACTTGAGACGTAGCGAAGCACGATAAATGTCCAAATGACGAAAAAAGCTTCGTTCACGGATCATTATTGAGACTAACTCTTACACATACTCGAACCAACACTACGCTTACAGGTTACAACAAGTATAACAATTCTCATCACACACATATACTCTTACATATGCCCGCACCAACACTACGCTCACAGACTAAAACAAGAAGAACAATTCTCATCACACACATACAATCTTTCACATGCTCGCCCCAACACTACGCTTACAGATTAAAACAAGTTAAACAACTCTCATCAGACACATATACTATTACACATACTCGAACCAACACTACGCTCACATATTAAAACAAGTTGAACAACTCTCATCACACACATACAATCTTTCACATGCTCGCACCAACACTACGCTCACAGATTAAAACAAGTTGAACAACTCTCATCAGACACATATACTATTACGCATACTCGCACAAACACTACGCTTACAGATTAAAACAAGTTGAACAACTCTCATCAGACACATATACTCTTACACATGCTCGAACCAACACTACGCTTACAGTTTAAAACAAGTTGAACAACTCTCATCACACACATATACTCTTACACATGCTCGAACCAACACTACGCTTACAGATACAACAAGTTGAACAACTCTCATCACACACATACAATCTTTCACATGCTCGCACCAACACTACGCTCACAGATTAAAACAAGTTGAACAACTCTCATCAGACACATGCACTCTTACACATGCTCACACCAACACTAAATATACACGCCATTGGGTCACATTTCTCCGTCCAAAATAGTACCAACACTTTCAGGCGCAAACTTGTATTGACGCTAATACTGTAATGCAATCACAAACGTCCGGTAAAGGTACATTGAAGGGTTGTTGTTTGCACTTTGATATTGAAGCCGTCGACGGTCGGACAGCTGACGACGACGAACATAGGCAAACGGACTACATTTAAATGATATGATGCTTTTTAGTGCTTATCTGTATGCAAACCGTTTCGAAATACAAAATGGTTTATGTGAGTTATTCTTTTCGGAGACCTATCTGAATATCATATGTTATGCACAAATGCACATACGTATGCAGGTTGGACCCTTTTAAGCCGGAGCAAAAGAAGTATTAATTGACGTACTAGATAATAAGATTGGTCATATGTTCAAATATTTTATAATGTTTTACCTAGTTTTATGCTTGTACATAATCATGGAAAATTAAAGAAGCCTAAAAGCTTCACCAAAAGAAAAAGGACAGCTGACCACTGACTTTGGAAGGCCGTTCCAGCGGCGGATGGTATCTAGGAAGAAGGACCTTTGATAACATACGGGGCCTCCGTGGCCTAGTGGTTAGAGTAAAGAACTTGATATCACATGGCCCCTCTCCGCGTGGGTTCAAATCCTGAGAGGGATATGGATTTTCATGAGAGGCAGTCTCCCGACTGACTTACGGAATGTCGATGGTTCTACCCGCCTTGACCAGACCTTATTGAAATAATGTTGATGTGATGTAAAATCCATATAGTATTGATAACATACGGTCCTCACCAAGGCCCCATGTAGCTTGAGTCCATGGCCTCGCACCGAAGTGAGCAATGTGAGGTTTGGCGTGAATACTTCAACTTGATGGGTACCGTTTTACTAAACAACTTAAGGAAAATATTTGCGTAAGTCATAACTGATACACATGGATAGTATCTTCAATGACCGTACAATATTGCAATGTGACACGTCATTGGAAGCGTCTCGGACATACGCTTCCAATGACTTGTTACTTTGCAATATTGCTTCGCCCAATATTGAAATAAGAGGAATTATTGTTTTAGACTTAGTCAAATCTATTGCGTAACCTGTTTAGGAAACGGTACCCTTGTCCACAAAGTGGTGCATCATAGTAACCTTTGCCAACATCCTTCGTTCTTCGTTCTTTCAGAGACACTGGTGTTGTTCCATCAAATATGTGGTACTGTTGATCACCGTTAATGATCTGGGAGGAAAGCTTAAAAAAATATGTTTACTGTAAATGTGTAATTTTATATTATTCGAACATTTGCAAGATCTTCATTTTGTTATGATTGTCAATGATGTTGTTTTGTTTGTACACTTTCTATTTTGTGAATGACGTGAGATGAATATGTTGTAAGAAAACGGAGGCAGCGGGATCCTATATCGTTCTTTGAAATCGAAATTGAAATCATCATGTTTTGTTGAGAGAGAAAAACACCTGTGTCTCAAAGTTCTTTCCGACCTATCCTCGAATGCGTTAATCAATATCTAAAATTTGATATTCTGTTTCTAAGGTAACTTTGATATTCTTACACAAATCCTTCTAGAAATCCCCACCTTAAATCCATCTAAATAATGAAACACATTAACAAAGTAATTTATTTGTGTTTGTTTTGTTAATTCGCTCGCCTTTTTACCAGATCTGTACAAGCTAGAGTTTCATGCATTCGACAGAAAATTCCTTATTTATAATACCTTATATACAGCTATGAGAATACAACATTCAATGATATGCAGACATTTAGAAAGACTTTCTTTGTGTAAAGTGATCGTTTTTATTTATCTAGAAGATGGTTCGATTTTAAAATGCATAACCTAACCCTAAGGTAAATTCTAAAACGACTTGAGATAACAAACGCCGTAGATTCGTGTACAAATAGCGTCTTCAAGATAATGATTAATTTTTCTGTTATGCAATATGTATGAACTATAGGCCAATCACGCACTCGTGCGATGACTTATATTTCAATCGAACAATACCACCTGAGATAGGGTTGAATAAACTATACGCGGTTATCAACCTACCGTTGCACTCAGCTTATGTTGCCTGTTTACATTTTTTAACTCCGCCATATACACGCACTGCGTTCAATCTATACCAAGGTAAAGAATGGTTTTGCTGATGTAAATCGTGGAATCGGCTTTTCAGATATATCAAAGGATGGTCCTTGGGCCCGTTTTACTAAACAACTTACGGAAAATGTTTGCGTAAGTCATAATTGATAAACATTGATAGTATCTTCAATGAATGTACAATATTGCAATGTGGCACGTCATTGGAAGCGTCTCGGAGAGACGATTCCAATGATGTGTCACTTTGCAATATTGCTTCGTCCAATATTGAAATAAGAGGAATTGTTGTTTTAGACTTACGGAAATCTTAAGCGTAAACTGTTTAGTAAAACGGGCCTTTAGCTTGAATATGCAGCTAGCACTTGGCTACACTCCAGTTGTTGAATTGTACGTTTTCATTCGAAATGGATGGCGTCAAGTAGAAAGCGACCTACCCGTGCCGGTTTGTTGTGAACAACAAATATGGTCCCAGGTGATGGGAGATGCTTTACAACATGCACTGGTTAACCCGTTACAAAACAATAACGACATTTAACCAATTCGTTGAAGACGACTCTGGAAAATATTGTGAGAAAAGGATGAATTGCTCGTGACTCTTTTAATTTGGGACAGTCTAAAATTAGGCGTTTGGTAAAGGTTTAAATAAAAACAGACATTCGGTTAAAAGTACGATAAAAACTTCACAGACTGGACTCATGTTCCGGTCACTTTAGAGTTACTGCTTTCCTGGTGTACTTATTTCTGATTTATGTTCACGTTTACGAAGAAATATGTTGTGTGAACCAATGGGAGGAAGGGTATTTGTAATTACATTTACCATGGTAACACCTGGCCATGCTTACTGTGACACCCTATCCTAGAATTCGTTGATACGTAAGCAATATATAAAGACGACCACGTATGGCTTACGTCTAGCTTGCAGGGCTTTGGTTTCCAAGACAACGCCGCTTGACATCATTACCATCACAGCTCTCTACTTCCTTGTGTGTCGGTCATGAATACTAGGATAAAAGTATGAGACATCAAATTAATCATAGCAACCAATCTTCTATATGATTCACAAAGACAGAAAACCTTTTTTCCCATTGTGTTAGTTTGTTGTGAAATAAACCGTGTTAACCCTTAGCATGCTGGGTGGATTTTTGTGTCGTCTTGTTTTCAAAACCTTAAATATCTGTTTAATTTCGTTGATGAAAGATACACAGAGAAGCAAAGAGGTGAGACCACAATTAACTTGGCGGTTGGCCTGAATCTAACCTGTTTCCATTACATATTTGCTGGCTATTTCTTATAGACTGTCAGGAATTTAACAAGAAATATGGTATAACTAAAAATAACTTTCCGTTTCAATCAATATCAATGTTTTCGTTTCAATTTACTTTTTGCAACAAAATTTTCAAAAATATATCGCTTAAGGAGAAGATCGTGAATAAAAGTATTTAGTAGAAAATATTAATTTGTTACTTTTACTCCAACACCTCCATTATTTAACTAAAGAACAACCCTTTCATAATAACATCACATAACTTGATGATATTGATCCCATAATAAAACTCAATTGTACATTTTCTTTTTCAAAATTTGAACGTGCATTCTTTTTATGTTTGAAAGTTTCAAGATGCACTGCTTTTTGTTTTTCTTCTTTATAAATACATTTTATTAACCCTTATAATGCTGGATATTTTTCTTTGAACATATTTTTTGTGTCGCCTGCTTTCCAAAAACCTTAGATATCTGCTTAATTTTGATGAGGAAAGATACTCAGAGTAGCAAACAGGTTAGATCACAGGCGAGCCGCCAATTTACTTGGCGGCTGGCCTGGATCTAACCTGTTTGCATAAGCATGAAGTCGGTTTAAGCACTACAAGGGTTAAAAAGGTTTAGGTTAGATATATCTGTATGACTGTTTTGAATTATTTTGAACATTCTCACCACGGTTATATTCCACCAAAATGAACACTTATTCACACTTTTTATACTATGAGTGTGACTTTTAGGCCGACATCAACAGCAGTGACAACAACAACAGCAACAACACAGCCGTTCAACTGAAGGACAATGGCCATACGCCTTTTCCCAACCGTACCCTATTTGACATCGACTTCCGGTTGGCAAGCTGTTACGTCACACTGGTTGCACTGCTCAGCTTGGTGGGCGTGGCCGGAAACGCTCTCATCCTCGTTAACATGCGCAGAGACAAGAAACTCAACCGACACACCAGGAAGTTCATCGTGAATATCGCGCTTGCAGACCTCTGTGTTTCTGGGATAGCCAACCCGATGTGCATTGTGGGTAGGTACCTGATCATCCTGCTTGTGTTAGCTTGTATGTCCCCTGAATAATGACCAACTCATCTTTCGTTTTGTATGTTTTCCTGGCAGCTAATAGTCGTTTGTTGTCCAATTCTAAAAACTAGCTAAGTAGTCTTTCAGTTTCAGGGTTTATTTTTGGACTAAGGGTGCGTTAGCACCTTAGTCCATTGAATTTACATACCATTTTTTGAGGGACGGTACTTTATCGATACACAAATAGCGGTCTGACCCTAATTACTCATTAAACATCTGCTTTCACTGTGCGGACTTATACCTCTGTTCACAGAGATAAGAATTATAATAATGTTGGTAAAAGGAGCAGCTGTTTTCCTCGAGATGTTGCCCAAAGAAATTCTCAAACGTATCCTCAATCATCTTGCTTTAAACGTACCTTAGTCCTTCAGCGCTATCAGCGCTTTGATTCTATTATGCCACCGGCATGGTACTACGACATTCGACAAACAAGCGAAATTATTTTCATGTTTAAGTATTGAGAAGGAGCGTCCTGTGAGACTTGTCCCCTGTTTTCAAATGTTACAAGATATGTCATGTTGTTTTTATGGCTTTCCTAAGAACATTATATTCCTATCATATATTTCAATTCAAATTAATGAGCTTTTTCCATGACCAATCCCCTGCAGAAATTCAAAGTGCGTGGCTGCAAGAAACTTAAATTATTAACACAATTCATACAATTTTCATCGTTGGATAACTGGCCTAAGATGAACAATGCTTTTGGAAAATCATTACTTCTTTAGATATAAAGGGTTAATTTGTCGCCTGTATTTGTAAGAAAAAAAATGTCATCATTTTGGTTATCGCACTTTTAGATGCCAGTTGCAACCTTGATAAAGAATCGCCGGTAGCCTGTTTAAACATTTCAATCAGAATCACGCCAAATGCCCGTTCGTAGTGTCGGATGTGACACAGCTCGTGTGTCAACACGTGTTTGATATTAAGTTGCATTTTAATCAAAGTCAAGCTGGATTGACTTTGTCCTGTATTTGTGGCAGGGAAGGATTTTGTACAGTGCTTGTGTGGACAGTTCAAGGGGGTTAGAAAGACATGCTTTTCGCCGTTACATCACCAAGATAAAGGAATTAGATTGACATACTTTTCGCCATTAAATAACCAAGATAAAAGGCTTTTATAGACATACTTTTCGGCGTTATATAACCAAGATAAAGGGATTAGATAGACATACTTTTCGCCATTATATAATCAAGATAAAAGGCTTTTATAGACATACTTTTCGGCGTCATATAACCAAGATAAAGGGATTAGATAGACATACTTTTCGCCATTATATAACCAAGATAAAAGGCTTTTATAGACATACTTTTCGGCGTTATTTAACCAAGATAAAGGGATTAGATAGACATACTTTTCGGCGTTCATTAACCAAGATAAAAGGCTTTTATAGACATACTTTTCGGCGTTATATAACCAAGATAGAGGGATTAGATAGACATACTTTTCGCCATTATATAACCAAGATAAAAGGCTTTTATAGACATACTTTTCGGCGATATATAACCAAGATAAAGGGATTAGATAGACATACTTTTCGGCGTTCATTAACCAAGATAAAAGGCTTTTATAGACATACTTTTCGGCGTTATTTAACCAAGATAAAGGGATTAGATAGACATACTTTTCGGCGTTCATTAACCAAGATAAAAGGCTTTTATAGACATACTTTTCGGCGTTATATAACCAAGATAGAGGGATTAGATAGACATAATTCCGCTGTTATATAACCAAGATAAAGGGATTAGATAGACATACTTTTCGGCGTTCATTAACCAAGATAAAAGGCTTTTATAGACATACTTTTCGGCGTTATTTAACCAAGATAAAGGGATTAGATAGACATACTTTTCGGCGTTCATTAACCAAGATAAAAGGCTTTTATAGACATACTTTTCGGCGTTATATAACCAAGATAAAGGGATTAGATAGACATACTTTTCGCCATTATATAACCAAGATAAAAGGCTTTTATAGACATACTTTTCGGCGTTATATAACCAAGATGAAGGGATTGGATAGCCATACTTTTCGGCGTTATATAACCAAGATAAAGGGTAAGATAGGCCTACTTTTCCCCGTTTTATAACCAAGATAAAAGGGTTATTGACACACTTTTCCCCGTTATATAACCAAGATAAAAGGGTTAGATAGACATAATTCCGCTGTTATATAACCAAGATAAAATTAAAATGACGAATGAGGTCAATCCAATTGCGTATAATTAGATAATGATAATTTGGTGAATGTGCAGTACCTACTTGTATACTTGGACTGTTTAGGATTGTTAGGTCTGCAATAAATGGGAGTTACGAATGATCATTTAGAGTTCAGCATCAGATTGCATTTATGATATTGAGACGCCATAGACAAAGCACTTATAATACAATGTATATCAAATGCGTGTACATTACTCATTCTGCATAAGTCAATCACTGCCGCAATACATTGCATTGGTGACGAAAATACATTAAACCAGAATAAATATATAAACAAATAAACAAAATATTAAATGTAGCGTTTAATTGAATGAATAGAAAAAAAGGGGAAAAAGTCAAAAATTTCAAACAACAAATGAACAACAGATACCAAAAGGTATACAGAGATGAAGGCGATTGCCACTCAGAAAATCCTCAAGTAATATACTCTTATATTTTCCTAATCTGAGATCACAGCCGATCTGTATACCCTGAATACTTTACGCTGAATCAATCTATCCCCTTGTTTTAATAGTGAGATAAGCAATATTGCGAAGTAACTCATCACTGGTATCGTTTATCCATGGCGCTTTCAATGACATGTCACATCACAATATTTTATTTCTAACTATGATGCTATTCATATATATCAGTGTTAACTTACTTTTCTGTAAGACGTTTATTAGGACGTCACCCATGACCCAGGATACCGTTTTACTAAATATTTTATGAAAAATGCTTGCGTAAGTTTAGAACAGCATTCCTCTTATTTTAACATTGGGCAAAAGTAATATTGCCATGTGACACCTCATCGAAATTGTCTCTCCGAGACGCTTCCAATGATGTGTCACGGGTCAACATTATCTATGCATTTAAGATACTATCCATGTTCACCAGTTTCGACCTACGCAAATATTAACCTATTAAAACAACACCAAAGACCAGACTACCGTTTTACTAAACAATTTAAGGAAAATATTTGCGTAAGTCATAACTGATACACGTGGATAGGTGGATATTATCTTCCATGAAAGTACAGAGACGATTCCAATGATGTGTTGCTTTGTATTCTTGTTTCGCCCAATATTGAAATAAGAGGAATTGTTGTTTTAAACTTACGCAAATCTAAAGCGTAAACTGTTTAGTAAAACGGAACCCTGGTTTATATGTTCCGTCCAATTACAGGGGCCTTCCTCGGTATTGCCCGACTCAACAGAGACGTCTGGATATGTGTCTTGATCGCTTGCATGTGCCTTACAGCGTGCATCTGCGTGTTCGTCAACCTCGTCTGTATCACCGTCAACAGATGGGTCTACATCTGCCACAACAACGTCTACGATAAGATCTTCAAGTCTTGGTCCACCACCGTCATGTGTATCATGGCCTGGGTACTGGGATTCGGCGCCGAGTTCCCCAACTTTCTCGGCTGGTCCGGACACTTCTTCGACGAGAAGACGCATCAGTGCATCTGGGACCGGAAGTCGAACAGGTCGTACACGTTATTCGTGGCCCTTGGTCTGATAACGGCCCCGTTCTTGTTGCTAGGTTACTGTAACGCGGCCATGTTCTACACCATCTGGAAAGGAAAGCGTAACGCCGTCGGGTAAGTAATGAATCGGAACTATTCGGGTATTTCCGTGAGCTGAGAAATACACTCCGGATTTAAGCGTAGGGTTATAATATTTCGGGTAAACCGTCCCTGGCAGATAACACGTTTCCTCTGAGCGTCCTCGTTAAGTAGTTCATTGTAAACGGATGTGTTGGACATCCTTTTAAATCATTTTATCGGTAACTCATACAAAATGGAGGAATTATAAGTTGTGATCTATATAAATGTTTCCATAAACAAATTAAAGGACTTTTTAGATTTCGCATTTAAGATCCATATTTGGAAACGAAAGTCAAGTGACGTAAGTCCCGCAAGAAACAATATGGCGGCATCCCTATTATTTCAGAGGCGTTTTCATTAGATAAACACGATGTGTTCAGATTGGTAGGTATGTCCCGTATATGTAGTTTTAAGGGGTTAATCTCATAGGTTGTGCTCTCTATATGTAACAAACGTTAGGAATGGTAAAGTCTGATTTTGAATTACGTGTTCGTAAAGGCCAAATCTTCTTCCGCACGTGTCCGTTTAACAAACCATTTGTCCGTTAAGACTTTTTGACAAGCTTGACAATACGGATTATTGATTGTGCCACCTTCAAACGTTGAACTGGTGAGTAATCAAGCTACGTCACTGACATAACACCATTTGTAGTTTCTTCATTCTCAAATTGCTGAACATCTGTATTTTCATCTAAAAGGTGAGAAGAGATCCCATTCTTTGCAGTGCTTTAAGTGCAAACTCTTGCTCGGCTCGATTTGTTTGTTTGACGGAAACAAGGTATACATAAACTCAGTCAAGCGTTTGTGAAACCCTTATGGTGATGCTATTTAAAATTATCGCGGCTTAGCATATCTTCAACAAAAATGTCTAAATTGTCAAACATTTGTGAGGCCCATATGAATGATTGTACTTAGAAATGTTGCTTACCTAAATGATATTCAAATTAAGGTTATTTTTAACGAAACAATTGGTTAAAACTTTAAACAATATACTATATCTGCAAAATGAAAGTGATATCTCTCAACCTCACGATTATGAAATGGGTGATAATGGTTTCAATTATCTAGTTTTATCTAGTTACGAGCAATTTCTTCTTTTCCCACAATGTTTTCCAGAGTCGACCGCAACCAAGTGGTCAAATGTCGTTATTGCTTGGTAAAGGGTTATTTGGACTATCTAACAGATTGAGATATCAATATTATTAAATATTTTTCTTTCTTCTTTAGAATATTTAAACTAGATTATTGATAAACTTCTCGTCACCTTTCACCAACGTTCATTGGATATATAGACCATTTATGTCGCAGATTTAATATACCGTTCGAACGTTTTAGTAAGTAACCAATGGTATTCTGTTTCTTTCCTGAGTCTTTCCTGAGTCGTCAGCAACAGACCCGTCAAATGTCGTTATTGTTTGATAAAGTGTTAAGCGTTTACGTCACTACGTAAGAATGATCAATGATTAAAGTGTATGGTTATATGATGTTACAAAATGCATCTATTTAGTCTTTTATCAATAGGATGTTATTTTAAGATGAAACTCTTATTAGATACTTTTTTATTAGTTCTTTGCTTCTAATATTTCAAGAAGGTGTTATTTTATATGATCAAAATATGTCTTCTTTCCCAAACTGTAGACTCTTTCTTTCAAATTATATCGACACTCCACATGTGTAGTTGATCTGCATATGCATTTGAAAGTAACTTTGTGAAACGGAACACATACCCTAATATGCAATAAGATTTTGGTATTATCTAAGCTTTCTACTAAGTTAAGTGAGGAAACACTTGTTATGATATTCCAATCGGAACTACTCGGGTATTTCCTTGAGCTGAGAAATACACCTCGGATACAAGTGTAGGGTTACACTTTTTTCGGGTAAATCGACCCCGACTAGTGTTGGACGTATACAGTTGTTTCATTAATCAATTCAAACGACTTTTTGGACTTCACATTCAAGATCTATTTTTGTAAACGAAAGTAAAATGACGTCATTCTCGCATCCATATTATGTCAGAGGCGTTTTTATTGGATAAACCCGATTTATAAAAATTGATGATATTCATGATGTTCGTTTCAGTAAGAAAGCGCTTGTTTTATCCAAATCGATCACGTCCGCCAAGACGCTTTTGATCATGTACGCCGTGTTTCTGGTCTGCTGGACGCCTTACATAGTCGTGCTAGTGGCAGATGACGAAGACACATTCTCCATGGAAACGCATCTCTTTGTTACCCTACTGGCCCATTCTCATTCCTCAACAACATTCTTTGTCTACGTCTTCGGTATGAGGTTAGTATACGTCAATTAATTAATCGATCGGAACTACTCGGACATTTCCGTTAGCTAAGAAATCACCTCGGATGTAAGTGCAGGGTTATAACTTTTATGTCACTTGAATGGGTTGTTATCATGTAGAAAAAAACTCGTTCTTCGAACTCGTTTTTTCAACCTGACAACAACCCATTCTCGTGACATATTTTTGACATCAATCGAAAAAAGTTGATTATCCCCTTCCCAAACAATAACGACATTTGACCACTTTGTTGTAGACGACTCTAGGAAACATTGAGGGAAAAGGAGAAATTGCTTGTGACGAGCAATTTTTCCTTTTCCCACAATGTTTTCTAGCCTATCAAAAGATTATTTTCTAATTTCATCACATTTTGAAATGTCGTCTGCAAACTCTTTCAATTTGGGACGGTCGGAATTTTGTTGTTTGGGAAAGGGTTTTCCTCTATATAACTTTACGTCTAATTTCTCTACAACCTTACTCCTGGGTTTGCACAAGGTCGTTTACGCTAGTGTGTCATCAAGACACCGACTGCAAAGCCTGCGATGATAAGATATATCGGTTGAGGTCGGTTGAACACTTTAACCCTTTCCTAAACAACAAATGTTCGACTGTCCCAAATTGAAAGAGTTTGCAGACAACATTTCAAAATGTGATGAAATTAATCAATATTCTTCAGAAAGAGCAGAAAACCTTGTGGGAAAAGGAAAAATTGCTCGTTACGACCAATTTCTCCTTTTCTCACAATGTTTTCTAAAGTCCTCACAATGTTTTCTAAAGTCATCTGCAACAAAGTCGTCAAACGTCGTTATTGTTTTGGAAAAGGTTAATCGTATGGCTTCTGTTATTTGATTTCCCAAGTCCACATAAAATGGAAATGTCTAGTTTAAAACCAGACGAATGTGGTTTGTTTCGAAGTACTTCCCTTGTCTTTATGTTGTTAAACCGTGTATAACGATACTTTTCCACCATGTTGTCTCTGTCAAATAAAGATATCATTTCGCCTTAAATATTTTGTTCACAGATATGTGGAGTTAAAGACGTTTAGATTCGATTTCTCGAAAACTGCACAACAGCTGTACAGATATAAGATACGCAATGTAGAATAGGCGTCGGAAGCAAAACGAGATCGTTTTTAAAGTGTTGTACAATGAAATTTCATGTATCTCAATCCAAAAGCTTGATAACGCTTTTGAGATCTAACGCATATGAACTGTTTAATTTTCGATAAAAGGACGCTGAATATTATAGCCACTTTTATTTGTATATCAAACAACAATACAAAAATGGTTCATTTATTTTGGCTATCAAATTGTCTCTTTTGTGGACAAGAACATTTAAGTTTAGATAAAAAAGAAAAATAAATATTCTAGTTCGATAAAGACGAGAGGCTAGTCGTTGGCGGCTAAAAAGCATATGTTTTAACCCATTACCAAACAATAACGACATTTGGCGACTTTGTTGCAGACGACTCTGGAAAACATTGTGAAAAAAAGGATAAATTGCTCTTAACGAACAATTTCTCCTTTTCCCATAATGTTTTCTGCCTTATTAGTAGATTATTTAAAATTCCATCACATTTCAAAAAGTCGTTTGCACACTCTTTCAATTTGGGACAGACGGAAACTTGGCGTTTGGTAAATGGTTAAGTAGAACAGTGGCCTGTATCTCAGAGGTTTAAACGATAGATTTCCTCGTAAACGTACTGAAAAAGCAAATGAAATATCTCAGAAAATCGTTCACTAAGACATGCACAGAATATAAAACCTACCTGTGAAATCTTAATCAGTCTTTTAACCCTTTACCAAACACCAAATAAATCTTCGGCTATCCGAAATTGAAAGAGTATGCAGATAAATTTTCAAAATGTGATGGAAGTAGAAAAATAATCTTCTAATAGGGCAGAATAATGACAGCTTCAAGAATCAAAGCGCTGATAGCGCTGAAGGACTAATGTGTTTAAAGTAAAGCAAGATGATTGAGGAAACATTTGAAAATTTCTTTGGACAACATCTCGAGGAAAATAGCTGCTCCTTATACCACCATTACTATAATTATTATTTCTGTGAACAGAGACTGAACAATAGGATAGTTTTCGAACATCTGGACATTTTACGATTTCCCTTGAGGCAACAGTTATAATAATATAGAGCAAAACAAAGCGAGTAAATCCGGACTACATTCCTAGTTCCAAGAAGGTATTAGTCCGCACAATGAAGGCGGATGTTTAATGAGTAATTTGGGTTAGACCTCAAAAAGTGGTATGTAAATGCAATGGACTAAGGTGCTGACGCACCGTTAGTCCAATAAGGTGCTGACGCACCCTTAGTCCAATAAGGTGCTAACGCACCCTTTGTCCAATAAGGTGCTAACGCACCCTTAGTCCAATAAGGTGC
>OX401407.1:45680104-45715104 GCA_947846245.1 Cerastoderma edule | reverse complement strand
ACAGTCTAATTTGTGTTAAGCAGCCACCTTTTTAAGCAGCCAACCTGCCTTAAACAGCCACTACAGAAAGTCCCATTGTTAGATTTATAGTGTACATCAATTTGTGTTAAGCAGTCAACCTGTCTTAAACAGCCAATTTAATCTGTCCCATAGGCTGGCCTCTTAACACAAGTTTGACTGTAGTTGCAAATAATGAATCTTCGCAGTTTTATTTCACTATATAGATTAAAGTGTGTGTGTATGTTATTTTCTTATACAATACAGTACAATATGTTTATTCGTATTAAAGGCCTCTGGCCCAATATACATACAATTCATAATTTTGGGTAACAAAGAAGTGGTTTAACATTTGTGCTCTCTAGAAAACAAAAAAATATCTCGTTATGGCGTCGTTATTTATAAACATTTGTAAAGCAGTTGATGCACCAATAAACAAATCATAATACCTTGAAAATAAAAGGAATGTATATACTTAGAACAACTGACCCTACTGAAAAGAAATAATTTTCTCTTTATGTTGGATAAAGAACCACTGTTACAGAAGTAGAAATGGCTCATTGTGAGAAACTTCTCCTTTTGAGGCAATGGACCATTATGCAATCAAAGTAAGTGAATTTAAAGTCATGGGTTAAAACATATCATAACAAAAATTACAATGCAATGAAGATACGAACGTGACCCATACATATCATCTTGAAAGTCCGTATAATGCACACTTGTACGTGGAAATAATTTCCTCGTTTTGATTTACAGAACACATTGTTACAGAAGGAGAAATGGCTCTTTGTGAAAAGCTCTCCCTCTGTCGCAATGGATTAATGTATTATCATGCAATCAAAGCAAGCAAATTCGGAGCCATGGGTTAATGTATAACACCAATAAACTTCATTTCAATATGGTTTTGCGAGAATAAGCGTACCAGAAACAGAAATATAAGCATATCATAATACAATGCAATGAAAAGACGAATATGACCCACACATACCTTCTTGAAAGTCATAATGATGCACACTAGTACGTAAAAATAATTTCCTCAGTTTGATGGATAGCAACTATTGCAACAGAAGGAGAAATGGCTCATTGTGAAAAAACTTCTTCTCCTATCGCAGTGCATTAGTATGCAATCAAAGCAAGCAAATTTGGAGCCATTTGTTTACGCATAGCATCAACAAATTTACGCATAGCATCAACAAATTTCATATCAATATGGCTTTGCGAAAATAAGAGCAGTGAAAATAGAAGCATATCATAATACAAAATATAATGCAGTGAAAGGACGAATATGACCCACAAATATCATCTTGAAAGTCATGATAATGCAAATTAGTACAAACAATATATATGATCAAATCAATAGCATTCAACTAAAAACCTTTCATTACTATCATAATAGAGCATGTATGTGTTATTTAAAGTAATTCTGGAAAGGGAAGACTCATTAAGTGATAACATAGCCACTTGATGCAGATCTAGACATTCTTTAAATAAAAAAAATGAAAAGAAAAGAAAAAAACTTGGGATTATCTTCTCAATGATTAAAATGTAGATAAAATTTTCTTCACTATGCCGTACATAAAGTCTACAAAACTATATCAAATAAGCTTATTGTTCGTCGGTATATTGTTTCTTTGTTTCTTTTGACATAAATGGCATCTTCTCCTGTAATTCAAATGTAGAGGAGGGAAACAAATAGAGGAGTGGTCACCATATACGACGCAGTGCTGTTTGCTCAACTTTAACACCATTCCTGTACAGAGATACCATAACTACTCGTCTTGGGAAATGAATCATTCTTTAAAAATGGCTTCTACCTTCTCTACATTCTCCTGTACCAAATAATTCGGCGTAAAAAGTCAACATTATATCCATAAAATGAATAAAAAAAGGTATTGTTGACCAACATACCCCGTCTGTTGACCTGCCTTATTAGCATGAATTACACGCTATACTGAGTATCTGAAAATATCCTCGGAGACGTCATTAATGTTCCACCACGTGGTTCGTACACGTGCATTATTTGATAAATGCTACTAAGCTTACCTGTTGATATATAATGCGTATAGCTCGGTTGTTTATCGACTGTGTTCGGAAGACTGTTCAGTATTGAATATACCGCGTCATAATTATTCATGAATAGAGGACAACAGACGGTGAATGTTGGTGAACAATGTATGTTTTTTGCTCCTGTTGTTTACGCGGTGCGTAATCTTTTGTACAATATGTTTCCATAACTTATCTTGCAATCAATAATCATCATTGATTGCTCTTTAAAAGATATAGTCGATCTGTCCAAGTTAATTTCAAATCAGGTTCCTCCTGATAGTTGTTTAAAGACTGGTTGTTTCAAAAGTGGTTAAGAATCGCAACCAGTTTTGAAAACAACAACAATAATTGAAGTAATTACTTCAAAACTTGTACAAGTGGTTGTAGTATATCGATAAAATGGTAGCCTATGCGTTCATTATACCCGTTTTGATCAATCCGGACATGGCGAAGTTATTGCACCTTTATTTCCACCGAACGGGATGCTTCCTTCCCCGTGTGTGTGTGTGTGTGAGGGGTACAGAAGGCGCAAGGTGGGGAATTGGGTGGGAAGAGGGCTACAAGGCATATGATTAACGTGTTTCGGTCCGGGGTACAGTATTACTAAACAACTTAAGGAAAATATTTGCGTAAGTCATAACTGATACACATGGATAGTATTTTCGATGAAAGTACAATATTGCAATGTGACATGTCGGAGAGACGATTCCATTGATAATAACGTGTTACTTTACAATATTGCTTCTCACAATATTTTTAGATAATTATTTTGCATCTAACATACGTTTTATATGTATACATATAACACACGAAGAGATTATGGGAAACGGAAAAATTGCTCATAACGAACAATTTCCCCTTTTCCATCAATGTTGTTCAGAAGATTATTTCCAATTTCATCACATTTTGATATGTCGTCTGCCAACTCTTTCAATTTGGGACAGTCGTAAATTTGGCGTTTGGCAAAGGGTTAATATACACACACAGAAAAGGGGCATTCATTATAATGCGAAATAAAGTTTGCAAAACCCCCGTCCCTAAATCGATACCAACTTTAAAACATAAAAAAATAAAAATCCGAAAACACTGTTCAGAATAGCGGTCACTATAGGTAAAAATGAATATCGCTTTGAGTATCGAATACCTCTGACCCAAGTGTCATAGTAACGTATTAGGCCGAGTAAACCATAGGAACAACACGGTCGCAGTTTTGGCTGCGTCTACCAACGATTTACAGTGATAGATCTTACGTAGTTCAAGGACAAGATGGTAAAATATCGTCGTAACCGGGGATTACTTAATCCCGCTCATCAAATTCTCCGGGAAAAGTTGAACTTCAAACGAAAATAGTTTTCTGCAGACTCCCACCAATCTCAAAATTGTTATAAGGATGATCATTCCCCTAATGAGCCCCGTAATTCAAACAAAGGACTCGATGTTAATCCCCAGAACATCCCAGGTCAAGAATCATCCCCTCACCCTTATCAGACACGATCAGGCAGAGTTGTAAAACCAAACAACTTTTTACAGCAATTCCAAATGGGTCGATAAGTGAATCGATTACAAGCTTAAACAATGCCGTTGTATCATGAAAGATTCAACAATGAACACATTCTTGGAATGTTTTCTTTATTCAAAATGGCTTTTAACACTTAACGAAGGTCTTGCATTATAATGTTGTTCTTTGTAAGTTACAATTGTGCTATTTGATTTATTGTATTATCAAACAACATGTTTTCTATCTTTTGAAACAAGGTATATGTAACGTAATCTGATTACTAACCAACGTATATATCTAAATGTTATGCATGCCACTGACCACTGCCCATAGCACTGCATATCAGTCATTGCTTAAATTTTAAAGAAACAACACGTTACTTCTTTGAGTTATATATTGCGCCTCTCACATTAGTGATTGATGTAGAGCAGTAAGATAAGTTTATTATTCACATATGCCAGAGATCAAAACACTCAGATCCGCTAACAAACATTATTTGATCTAGACCCAGGACCGGCACTGTGTTGAAAAATCAACGGTGCCTGGAAAAAAGCCCCTTCCACCGTTTATGCCAGAGCAGAATAAAACCCCTTCGTCGATTTGCCAGTGCTGAAAAAAGCCCCTTCCACCGTTTATGCCAGTGCGGAAAAAAGCCCCTTCGTCGATTTGCCAGTGCGGAAAAAAGCCCCTTCGTCGATTTGCCAGTGCGGAAAAAGCCCATTCCACCGTTTATGCCAGTGCGGAAAAAGCCCCTTCGTCGATTTCCCAGTGCGGAAAAAAGCCCCTTCCACCGTTTATGCCAGAGCGAAATAAAGCCCCTTCGTCGATTTCCCAGTGCGGAAAAAAGCCCCTTCCAAATGATTATTACACTTATAGGGGTCTTTCAAACGATAAGTGTGCCTATCAGATGAATATCTGCAACAACTTAACAACCATTGAGAATGTATGCACATTATAAACTTCTTTTTCAATCAGCTTTTTCCAGGAATCAAATGCTTGAGCCACATCTTGAGCAAAACGAAAAGAATTGACCAATTTTAAAAACATTGGAGTCATTTTTCTTTAGATATTGAGCCATTCTTCCGTATACATTATTTCTTACATCAGAACAAGACCTTGTTTGAAAATAATCAAAGACCTCATATTTTTTAAAAAGATTTTAAGACGTTGTCGCCAAATATTTATAATGCATTGCCGAATTGGAACATATACATTACTTACACACATCTTCACTTGATAAGAAACAAGACATTGGGGTAAATTCATAATTGCATAATTTCATATCCAAGAAGAACAAACACAGAGTTTCCATATCAAAACGATTTTTGAAACGTTATCATATGTTAAAGACCACCGTAGGTCACTTGGTAAGAAAAATCATTTGAAACACATAAAAATACTATCATCTATCCAATGTTAACAACATGAACATTCGAAATGGAGAATTCTTGGGTTTTATTGGTTCCCAACTTTTCTAGGCTGACTTTGTTTTGTCGCTTATTGTAAACAAACCTCATATTATTCACTCTTTTAAATGCATCATGTGAACGTGTTGCAGTCTCAATTCCTCTGTAAAAGGGAATTTTACGTACTTTTAAGTTAATTTTCAATTGTTCTAGAACTTTCGCATTTTAGGTGAAATGAGCGCAAGTATGGCTTTAAGAAATTTGCTCCTTTTCAATAAGGGAACAATACCTTGAAAACTTATTTGGCCACAATCCAGTGATTCACAACGCCTAACAAGAATATCTTCCTGGATTTCTAATCTTTCCCATTGGCAGATCAGTGCTTTGTGATAAGCAATTTCGACACCCCTTGCCTTTTGGTCTAGCTTCTCTCCATTCTCCAGCCATACCCTAAGCTTTGTCAAATCTGCATCGGATTTGTGTGCCTCTCTGAGATTAACCGGTGTTGGGCATTTTCTGATCTGACCTGATTAATACTGGAACCGTTGTTCAAAGCTGGGTGCTGTATTCCACATTGTTTACATGGCCTGCTACTTAGTCCGTCAGCATTCGTATGTTTCTTTCCAGCTCTGTGTATTATCTTCATATTGTAAGCTCACAAAACCTCTAGCCATCTTGCGAGCTGACCTTCGGGACTTTTGAAGTCCATAAGCAAACGAAGCGATCCATGATCGGTCTTCAGGATGAATTGCTTTCCATAGAGATAGGGTTGGAAAAATTTCACAAAGTGTACAAGGGCATACAGTTCGGTTGTTAAGACCAACTTTGAGGAATGTTTCCCGAGGCCATAGGTGACACGGCGTTATGCTGATAAAACCATTTTTTGAGAAACTTCCCGAGGCCATAGGTAAAACCCTGTTCGGTCGTTAAAACCATCTTTGAGGAACATTTCCTGAGGCCATAGGTAACCCCCTTTCCGATTGTTAAAACAAACCAAGCACCAGGCTGATAAGACCACATTTGAGGAAAACTTCCCGAGGACATAGGTGACCCAGGCTCAGGCTGATAAGACCAACTTTGAGGAAGATTTCCCGAGGCCATAGGTGACACGGCGTTCGGCTGAGAAGAACAACTTTGAGGAAGACTTCCTGAGGCCATAGGTGACACGGCGTTCGGCTGATAAGACCAACTTTGAGGAAAACTTCCTGGGGCCATAGGTGACACGGTGTTAGGCTGATAAAGCCAACTTTGAGAAACTTACCGAAGACATAGGTAACCCCCTGTCCGGTTGATAAAACCAACTTTGAGGAAAAATTTCCGTGGCCAAAGGTAACCCCATGTCCGGTTGTTAAAACCAACTTTGAGGAAAACTTCTCGAGGCCATAGGTGACACGGCGTTAGGCTGATAAGTCCAACTTTGAGGTGAACTGCCTGAGGCCATTCGTTACCCGGCGATAGGCTGATAAGACCAACTTTGAGGAAAATGTCCCAATGCCATAGGTGACCTCTTGTCAGAATATTAAGACGAACTTTGAGGAAAACTTCCCGAGGCCATAGGTGACCCGATGTCGGGCTGATAAAACCAACTTTGAGGAAGATTTCCTGAATACATAGGTGACCCATTGTTCGGTTGATAAGACCAACTTTGAGGAATTCTCCCAAGGACATAGGTGACCTGATGTCGGGCTAATAAGACTAATTTTGAGGAAGATTTCACGAGGACATAGGTGACCCATTGTTCGGTTGATAAAACCAACATTGAGGAAAATCTCCCGAGGCCAGGTGTCTGGCGAATTAGACCAGCCTACAGAAAATCTTCCCGAGGCCGAAGTTAACCCAGGGTCCGGTTGTAAAGACTGATTTTAGTCAAATTTTCCCAGGCCATAAATAGCCTGGTTGCCTAGGAAATTTATCATTTTGTGGAATGTTTTCGTGAGCAGTAATAGTCAAACAAGTTGCTTTTAAAAATAATTGTTTACAACTCACGTTTAAATGAAATAAAAAGTTCATCGGAGTTTTGTACTCGAGAGCTTCGTGTCGCATATCAATCGGTTCGTAAATTGTCTGAACAACCACTTCATACTGCCCATTCGATTTATTTTGTATAACATAATAAATTTGAAAATAAACTATCTGAACAAGGGCAATTCATTTAATTTGGATTTCATTTGATATGCTTCTGTATGTAATGCGATGAAATAACGTTGGAAAGAATTTTCAACCATATAAAGACATACGTATATAAATTTCTCAGTGGTTTTCCCAATCTTTGGCTTTTGCCGATCTGCCACTTACGACACAGTTAGAAACCTATTTACGTGTTCGTTATTTGTGATTCATATGTGATTGATGTAAGCTTATTTTTCATGTACGGCATTTGACTGTATAAAACATAATTATTCCTGACTTTTTGATGTGGTTTAATCTATTAATTATTAGTGTAAAAATGAAAAAAAAATCTATGACAGACCTAGAAGCTATTGCTTCAACTTAAAACTGCCTCATTTTCTCCTAACGTTTTAACCTTATCTGTTTCCTAAAGACAAGGACCTTATAAGTCCAAAAACTTATTACGTAGGTCGTGTCAAGCTTTGCGGCAAAGACTGTACATTAAATAAACACATGTGTAAGGCTGCCAAATTTCAATTTCTTTACAAGTCACACATCGTATGGGCTTTCAGCACTTTGATGTTATATGAGGACTTTTTCAATTTCATGTATCTAAACGTTGTAGGGAGAACACCACACATTTGCCGTTTTATTCCTACGCGCATATAAAAATGTAAGTCCAAACCAACGAGTGATTAAGGGTTAAACCAGCATCTTATAAATGTGGCTTTAAAAAGAAAAGAAAATGATTCTGGGGTCACCTAAATTGTTTGGCGTTTTGTTAAAATTGCTGTTTATACATATAATCTAATTCTAATGAAAATACTCACCAATTAGACATTAACAACATCATCACATCCACCACCACCACCACAACCACCACCACCAACAACAATAACAACAACATCAACAACAACGAAATCGACGGCTTAATGACGATTATTATCAACAAGTTCTAAAGCGCCAGCAACTATCTGTGTCGTTTCTGCTTGTACAATGTTTGACGTCTTCAACATTCCTTATCTTATATCGAAAGATCGGTGTTATTTTACGACTTAACGAAAATCTTTGCACAAGTTGAAACAAATAAAGGTTAAATAAAACCCCAATATTGTTAGTAAACTTGTCGTTGAAAGCGTCGCACTTGTTACAATGTCATATTGCTTAGCCAAATATTGAAATAAGAGGGAATATTGTTTTGAACTTACGCACTTTTTTAGCGTAAATTGGTACCGAGGTGGACCTACTGTACCAAAATACTTCCTCGAACCAAATCACCACTGCGTTTTCTGAGCCGGAACCGCTCTCCAATTCGTTATGCTGTCGACATTCGCCAGATATGCCTTTGACATGACCTAGCTGAGCATCTAATCCGCCACCCTCAACAATGACAACAACAAAACAACAATTGGACTATAACTCTGTACCAGTACGATGTTTTTTTCTGGTCGTTCAAACTCGAGCAGCAAATTCAATTTTTTTTTTAACAAACCTCGAACTGTGCAGACTGCATATAGTTTAAATGTCGTGAAGATCTAAATGTACAAGAACGGAAAAGATAACCTTGTGGAAAACCCCTTATTTCAAAAGAACTCTTTTAAACATACATTCCACTGCTGGTCGATGATCAAACTTGGACAAACCGAAATAAAAAAAATCAAGGGAAACAAAAATAAAAACGACAACAAATCATATTATGCATTTCCTGGTTTTCCCCCTTAAAATTATCAAAACTACGTATAATTACATTTTTTGAAGGCGGGTATAACCGTGTTCATTCTCGATACATCGCTTTTGTTTACATGAAGGAATTCGATAACATCTGCCTTACATTAGATAAGAATACGCGGACGTCTAAAACCCTGTGCTTAACCATATTAAAAATCAAAGCGCTGATAGCGTTGAAGGACTAAGGTGCGTTTAAAGCAAGATGATAGAGGATACATTTGAAAATTTCTTTGAGCAACATCTCAAGGAAAACAGCTGTTCCTTTTACCACCATTACTATAATTATTTTTTCTGTGAACAGAGACTGAACGATAGTCTACTTTACGAACATCTGGACATTTTACGATTTCCCATAAGGCAACAGTTATAATAATATAGAGCAAAACAAAGCGAGTAAATCCGTACTACATTCCTAGCTCCAAGAAGGTATTAGTCCGCACAGTAAAGGCGGATGTGTAATGAGTAATTGGGGTCAGACCGCTGTTTGTGTATCGATAAAGTACCGTCCCTCAAAAAGTGGTATGTAAATTCAATGGACTAAGGTGGTAAGTCCAATCATCGACTGCTTTGAAATGATATTTCAAATTGTAATATAAAAAGAAGCAACTATTTAGTATTGTCAACCTTGTCAAAATATTTTGGTTATCAGACGAAGGATAAAGTATTCCATGTATACGATAATATGATGAATTCATGTTTAGACTCTGTCATGTTGGTAATAAATGCAGCTGAACAACTACTTATTTGTATTATTAATGTTTACAATCAATTTATTGTTTGAGAGACTAAGTAGTTTTCGCGAATACTTTTTAATTTAACAATTGATTGATTGCACGAGTGCGACGATTATTCCCAATCGGAACACCTTGGCCATTTCTTGAAATAACCTGAAGAGGAAATGGGTAGCCATTTTGAAAGTAGTCCGGCAACATGGGAGCGATGAAGGGCACGTCCGTTTGCGAGGTATATCTACCGGCTTTTGCCGGGGTGGTGCCGAGTAGATACGATTGAGGTTATTCCGTACGAACATTTTCCTTTGTTAAAACTGTCACGAAACGAGCTGTCAGAAACACTGTCGTCCTCTAAAGACCAATTAATGTTTGCGTCATCTGATCGGTTGTGCTATCCATTTATATACATAACTGCATGATTTATATACAACGTACTAACAATGTGCTATGTTATGTTCTCATACTTCTTGCACAATTGTTCGACAAACGTTACATATCTCCCTCCTCCGAGAAAACTCGCATAGAGTCTCAACCCGTGAGAGAAACGTGTGAAAGGCAACTTCGACAGAGGGAGAAGTATTCATCCAACATCTGTCACCAACGTAATAAACGTAGCAAATCAACCTCTCATAAACACAAAATCACACTCAATCAATAAAAAACGCTGTCGTCCGCCGATCGGTTGTGTTGTCTATCAATATACCTGCATGTGCTCTATATCAATGCGTTAGGTTCTCAGAATTGCCTAATCGGTCCTCAAATGTAGAAACATTAAACGTTATCGTTCATTTAGTGTTCAAAGACATCTAAGATAACGGCTGCATTGAAGAGACATAATCAAGATTTTATTTTTTCTAATTTCATTTTTCCGAGATATTTGTTTTGTTACCTCGGAAATGCCGAGGAAACGCGTCTTTTTTATCTTGGCAAAACCATCTTTTCATCCCTTATGTCGAGAAAACGTGTATTCATTTTTTTTCGGGAGAACCAACTTTTGATCTTTTGTGCCGGGTAAACGCGTCTTTTTTTTTTCTATCTTTACATATTTCACGATATATTCGTATTATCAAGTATTGGATTAAACTATCCACTACTGACAATATTATTCTGCAGTCTGTATTTAACATAGCCCAAAATGATTATATAATGGGCCGTAAGAATTGGATTAGTAACATTTAAAACCTTTTAAATGATTATGGATTTTCATATATGTTTGATAATATTCAAACTGTTAATGTTAAGGTATTTCTTGCAGAATTTAAATTACGACTAGTTGAAACGTTCAAACAAGGTTGGATCAATAAATTAGAATCTAGCACCGTTTTATACATGTATGAGTTTGTTAAAACTTTTAATGGATATGAGTCCTATTTAGATATACTTCCAAAAAGCTTTCGATTTTATTTTTGTAGAATTAGGTTATCATGTCATCCCTTGCACATACAAACAAGTAGATATTCTAGAAACCAATTACCAAAGGAAGAAAGAACTTGTTTATTATGCAATTCCACTGACGTCGAAGATGAATATCACTTAATATGTATTTGTCAATGTTATGCAAGCATCAGACAAAAGTATATTAAGAAAAAGTACTACATTAGACCTTCGTTTTATAAATTTACTTTTCTTTTACAGACATCTCAGAAAGATGAACTAATTAAGCTATGTTTGTTTATTATAGAGACTCTTACAAAAAGGAATGCTCTTTTGAATACTGACTCATAAAAATGTATATGTTTACCTCCAAAGATAACAAAGATAACAAACTTAATATTTTCTTTTTTTCTTTTCATAACTATTTCTTGTAACTATCAGGATATGTTTGTCACGTTGACATCAAATTGTACTTTATATATGTTGTAGATGATGTACTTTGTACAAGTCTAAATAAAAGTCTGTTCTGTTCTGTTCTGTTCTTCTTTTTTTATCTCGGGAAAACAAACTTTGATCAATTATGCCGAGAAAAAACATCTTTTTTTATCTCGAGAAAACAAACTTTGATCAATTATATTGCACACGTCACCAGAGTGCAATCGCAGATTGCTGAAGTTGTGGATACATTTAACAATCAATAACAAATTTTCCTTTCCCTAAGAGCTGGGAAGACGAACATATGCTACACTATTTTCATTGCGACAGGTGTTTAACCCATCACTGATTTAAGTTGGAGCTGAATTTCTATCAGAGGTTGTAGTCCGCCGAATAAATAATGGAATACCGATTGTTCTACCCGTCTTGAAAGGCCTTGGGGGACAATTTAAGTGAGGGTGCGGGCAGAGGGGGGGGGGGAGGGGTCTTCTCCAACCCACTAATAGCCGCCCATCGCTTGGTTAATAAAACAAGTTGACGCGATGTCAAATCGCATAAAATGCCCCAAACAAACAAACTTGATTTTAGACTCATATCTACCCATGTATAAAAGAAGCCATTGTGTTAAAAGAAGAACAATGTGCTGTTCACGGGACATTTATTCTTCAATAACTTTTACCAAAATCTAAACTAAGAAACTAGAGTTTTATTTCATTTTTACAAAAAGACTACGTATCAGGCAAGTATAAAACAGGTACAAATGAGGAAAATGGTTACGAAATTTGATCCATCCGTAACATTATGTCACTAATGGGTTAGCTGAGTAGTTGGTTACTTTTTCCTTCTAGTGATAAACGTGTTTATTTCTAATTACGATGTTTAAATGCTGAAAAAGATACGTAAGTTTTATTATTCGAGACAACCTATGTAGAAAACTATTTCTTTGACTAAATAGTAAATACTTATACTGTTTCTATTAAAGCAAAGGTCGGTAAATATTTATTGAAGACATTAAAATTACGCAAGTCTCTATCTGCTAAATCCAATGTCATTCTTAATTAATATTCATTAATTCATTTGTGTGTGCATATTACATTCTCTTAACCCTTTCCCAAGCAATAACGACATTTGACCATTTGTTGCAGACGAGTTTAGAAAATATCGTGGGAAAGTGACGAATTGCTTGTAACGAGCAACTTTTCTGTTTCCCACAATGATTTCTGCTCTGTAAGATTATTATTTTTCAGTTTCATCACATTTTGAAATGTCGTCCGCAAACTCTCTTTCAATTTGGGACCGTCGAAACTTTGCTTTTTGGTAAAGGGTTAAGAAAGCTGATGAACGATTTCTACAGAAAACAACTTTACAAGGAAATATATTTCGTTCCGAATATTCGGCTTTGATTGTGACCATTAAGTTGTCTTTTATGATAAAAGAATGTAAACTCTGATAATTCAAGCTATAAGTGTAGAATGAATTATCTTCGTCTGGATCATTCGGACTAATAGAATGGGCGCTTTCAATAATGGAGGAATTTTAATACAGAAGAATCCAGCTGTCTGTATGATTGTCGTTATAAATTATAAGAGATCATTAATGTAGACCTTGTATTGAAGGTATGTTTGTTTGCAAATTGTTATGACAGGACACTGTGAAAGCTTACGTCTGAATAAATGAATAAACTACATTGTATTCGCATTCGCACTCGTATTTCCAAACATTTATGACAAGTTTTTCTATTTAAAGATGCTTGTTTACAGTTTTAAGGAAAGTTAGATAAAGAATAACTGTCTTTAAAACTTATAGCAGCTGTACTGTAGTATATTAAGTATTTGTTAATTACCATTGGAATTGAAATAAGTTCGTATTTAAGTATTTAGAACCTGTATACAATGTAGAAATATGTATTCTGATTCAAAACCGTTGAAACGGTTTTGAAATAAATTGTCTTCTACCGATCAAATGAAAACATTTTCTTAGCACCATAAGACTATATCATTGACATCTTTCGAATCCCGTCTGTAACTGTACAGACAAGATATAGAACATTGTTATTGCAGATATTACAAACCGTTTAAACGGGATTTCAGCAACATGGAAGAAAATAAACTGAAAACGATGTTACAATGATTGTGCATATCAAACTTTCAACGTTTATTTACCCGAGAGCACAAATCTCTAAGTAAGTCCCTTTAAGGTATAAGCATCATAATCGGATTAATTAGAAAAACAAACATTTAAGTGTGACCAAACGTTGAACTTTTAGACGACCGACGTCATGAGGCCCCGATGGTATTTTACGTTTCTGTGCATCATCACGCTATACAAGGCTATACATTTCTTCCTGCATAATCACATAACACCGACCACTCTCGAGGGGTTACGGGTCAAATGGACGTTCTTGAACGAGTCCAAATCTACGTCGTCATCAGCAGCTACTGACGTAAACAACATTAACAACGTCACCATGTCGACGTCAACCCAGGAGGCCGTTCCTCGTAGAGATTTGCCGCTATGTAGATCTGACATCCTTAAGAAAAGTAAGTTGTTCGCTTCGTTATGGGAGATAATTTATATAAAATAAACCTTTATATAGAATGAATCTACATGCTTTCGGTGTCCCATGACTCCCTTGAGAGTCCGCTTCACATAACAAATCATTAATGAAACGAATACGGTCAACCTACCTTATACGAAAGCTGCAATCTTGATTAATCGGAATTATCCAATGAAAATACCTTTGACATAATATGGAAACCACCATATTTCTTCTTGCTAGAATTCTTTCATTGAATTCGTTTTCAAATGAAAATGTCAAATGTGATATATAAACGGTCACCTAATTTGATTAAGGAAACAAAAACATATAACAACTTATGAATTTACTATAACATGCGTATGGTGTTAAACGTAGAAACAACATTGTTCCAGTTATGTTACGGCTTTCCTTCATACACCAGCACCGGGCTAGGGCTTCGAAATGACTTGCCAAAGGTCACTCCCAAGAGACCAGAGGTGTCGGTGGGGCCCGAACCCTGTGTCATGACATCTCATTGCAAACATCAAACACTCAATCATGAGTGGTTCATCAAATCTCGCAACGTTTTATTCTCCACAATAAAGTGGCCCCACTAGAAGTGAACACTTTTATCTTCATATATGGTCTATTAAATCTCACAACGTTTTATTCTCCATACTACAGTGATCACAATAAAAGTGAATGGTATAACCATCATATATGGTTCATTAAATATTACAACGTTTTATTCTCCATACTACAGTGGTCACACTAGAAGTGAATGGTATAATCATCATGAATGGTCCATTAAATCTCACAACGTTTAATTCTCCACACTACTGTGGTCACACTAGATGTGAATGGTATAACCACCATAAATGGTCCATTAAATCTTACAACGTTTTATTCTCCATACTACTGTGGTCACACTAGAAGTGAATGGTAAAACCATCATAAATGGTTCATTAAATCTTACAACGTTTTATTCTCCATACTACTATGGTCACACTAGAAGTGAATGGTATTATCATCATAAATGGTTCATTAAATCTTACAACGTTTTATTCTCCATACTACAGTGATCACAATAAAAGTGAATGGTATAACCATCATATATGGTTCATTAAATATTACAACGTTTTATTCTCCATACTACAGTGATCACAATAAAAGTGAATGGTATAACCATCATATATGGTTCATTAAATATTACAACGTTTTATTCTCCATACTACTGTGGTCACACTATAAGTGAATGGTATAACCATCATGAATGGTCCATTAAATCTCACAACGTTTTATTCTCCACACTACTGTGGTCACACTAGAAGTGAATGGTATAACCATCATAAACGGTCCATTAAATCTCGCAACGTTTTATTCTCCACACTACTGTGGTCACTCTAGATGTGAATGGTATAACCATCATAAATGGTTCATTAAATCTTACAACGTTTTATTCTCCACACTACTGTGGTCACACTAGATGTGAATGGTATAACCACCATAAATGGTCCATTAAATCTTACAACGTTTTATTCTCCATACTACTGTGGTCACACTAGAAGTGAATGGTATAACCACCATAAATAGTTCATTAAATCTTACAACATTTTATTATCCACACTACTGTGGTCACACTATAAGTGAATGGTATAATCATCATAAATGGTTCATTAAATCTTACAACGTTTTATTCTCCACACTACTGTGGTCACACAAGAAGTGAATTGTATAACCACCATAAATGGTCCATTAAATCTCACAACGTTTAATTCTCCACACTACTGTGGTCACACTATAAGTGAATGGTATAATCATCATAAATGGTTCATTAAATCTTACAACGTTTTATTCTCCACACTACTGTGGTCACACAAGAAGTGAATTGTATAACCACCATAAATGGTCCATTAAATCTCACAACGTTTAATTCTCCACACTACTGCGGTCACACAAGAAGTGAATGGTATAATCATCATAAATGGTCCATTAAATCTCACAACGTTTAATTCTCCACACTACTGCGGTCACACTAGAAGTGAATGGTATAATCATCATAAACGGTCCATTAAATCTCGCAACGTTTAATTCTCCATACTACTGTGGTCACACTAGAAGTATATGGTATAATCATCATAAATGGTCCATTAAATCTCACAACGTTTAATTCTCCACACTACTGTGGTCACACTAGAAGTGAATGGTATAATCATCATAAACGGTTCATTAAATATCACAACGTTTAATTCTCCACAATAAAGTGGCCCCACTATAAGTGAATACTTTTATCATCATATATGGTCTATTTAATCTTACTACGTTTCTATCTCCACACTAGTGATCACAATAAAACTGAATGGTATAACCATCATAAATGGTCCAATAAATCTCACAACATTTTATTCTCCGTACTACAGTGAATGATGTTACCATCATATATGTGTGGCCAAGGTTAGAAAAACATGCAACCAGACCGGGAATTGAACCCGGGACCTACGCAAACCGTGCGAACGCCCTATTGACTGAGCTATCCGGCCTGCTTACGTATCTAACTCTACCTTCTAAATAGAGACCCCTACTACATATGGTCCATTAAATCTCACATAGTTTTATTATCCACACTACAGTGGTCACACTATAAGTGAATGATATAACCATCATAAATGGTCCATTAAATCTCACAACGTTTTATTCTCCGCAATGGTCCATTAAATCTTACAAGGTTTCTTCTCATCACTACAGTGGTCCAAATACAGGTGAATGGTATAACCATCATAAATGGTCCATTAAATCTTACAAGGTTTCTTCCCTTCACTACAGTGGCCCCAATACAGGTAAATGGTACCGAGCCCACATGGCGCCAGCTTGAAGCCGGGCTCCCAATGTTTTGGGAAGGTCAGGGAGGTCACTACAACCCGCCGAGGTGTCGGGCGACGCATCATGTTTCCATAGTGATCCCGTATCGTGATCGAGAGGCCCACTTGAAGCTGTTCCTGCGACACATGCATCCGTTTCTCCAGGCACAGGAACTGGAATACACCATCTATGTTGTGGAGTTGGTCAGTTCCTTCTGTTATGTTATCAGTTCTCAGTAGTTATGCTCTCCCACGCCCTTTTCTCCATCATAGTGAGTATTTTTCGTTATTAATTCTAAGGAGTTTTGTTATCAGTTTTATGTAGTTATGCTCTCCCATGCCCTTTTCTCCATCATAGTGAGTATTTTTCGTTATTAATTCTAAGGAGTTTTGTTATCAGTTTTATGTAGTTATACTCTCCCACGCCCTTTTCTCCATCATAGTGAGTATTTTTCGTTATTAATTCTAAGGAGTTTTGTTATCAGTTTTATGTAGTTATGCTCTCCCACGCCCTTTTCTCCATCATAGTGAGTATTTTTTGTTATTAATTCTAAGGAGTTTTGTTATCAGTTTTATGTAGTTATGCTCTCCCACGCCCTTTTCTCCATCATAGTGAGTAGCTTTCGTTCTTTATTCTAAGGAGTTTTGTTATCAGTTTTATGGAGTTATGCTCTCCCACGCCCTTTTCTCCATCATAGTGAGAAGCCTTCGTTATTAATTCTAAGGAGTTTTGTTATCAGTTTTATGTAGTTATGCTCTCCCACGCCCTTTTCTCCATCATAGTGAGTATTTTTCGTTATTAATTCTAAGGAGTTTTGTTATCAGTTTTATGTAGTTATGCTCTCCCACGCCCTTTTCTCCATCATAGTGAGTATTTTCCGTTATTAATTCTAAGGAGTTTTGTTATCAGTTTTATGTAGTTATACTCTCCCACGACCCTTTTTCTCCATCATAGTGAGTATTTTTCGTTATTAATTCTAAGGAGTTTTGTTATCAGTTTTATGTAGTTACGCTCTCCCACGCCCTTTTCTCCATCATAGTGAGTAGCCTTCGTTATTAATTCTAAGAAGTTTTGTTATCAGTTTTATGTAGTTATGCTCTCACACACCATTTTCTCCATCATAGTGAGTGTTTTTCGTTATTAATTCTAAGAAGTTTTGTTATCAGTTTTATGTAGTTATACTCTCCCACGCCCTTTTTCTCCATCATAGTGAGTATTTTTCGTTATTAATTCTAAGGAGTTTTGTTATCAGTTTTATGTAGTTATGCTCTCCCACGCCCTTTTCTCCATCATAGGGAGTAGCTTTCGTTATTAATTCTAAGGAGTTTTGTTATCAGTTTTATGTAGTTATGCTCTCCCACGCCCTTTTCTCCATCATAGTGAGTAGCTTTTGTTATTAATTCTAAGGAGTTTTGTTATCAGTTTTATGTAGTTATGCTCTCACACGCCCTTTTCTCCATCATAGTGAGTAGCTTTTGTTATTAATTCTAAGGAGTTTTGTTATCAGTTTTATGTAGTTATGCTCTCCCACACCCTTTTCTCCATCATAGTGAGTAGCTTTCGTTATTAATTTTAAGGAGTTTTGTTATCAGTTTTATGTAGTTATGCTCTCCCACGCCCTTTTCTCCATCATAGTGAGTAATTTTCGTTATTAATTCTAAGGAGTTTTGTTATCAGTTTTATGTAGTTATGCTCTCCCACGCCCTTTTCTCCATCATAGTGAGTATTTTTCGTTATTAATTCTAAGAAGTTTTGTTATCATTTTTATGTAGTTATGCTCTCCCACGCCCTTTTCTCCATCAAAGTGAGTAGCTTTTGTTATTAATTCTAAGAAGTTTTGTTATCAGTTTTATGTAGTTATGCTCTCCCACGCCCTTTTCTCCATCATAGTGAGTAGCTTTCGTTATTAATTCTAAGAAGTTTTGTTATCAGTTTTATGTAGTTATGCTCTCCCACGCCCTTTTCTCCATCATAGTGAGTTGCTTTCGTTATTAATTCTAAGGAGTTTTGCTATCAGTTTTATGTAGTTATTCTCTCCCACGCCCTTTTCTCCATCATAGTGAGTTGCTTTCGTTATTAATTCTAAGGAGTTTTGTTATCAGTTTTATGTAGTATTGCTCTCCCACGCCCTTTTCTCCATCATAGTGAGTATTTTTGTTATTAATTCTAAGGAGTTTTGTTATCAGTTTTATGTAGTAATGCTCTCCCACGCCCTTTTCTCCATCATAGTGAGTAGCTTTTGTTATTAATTCTAAGGAGTTTTGTTATCAGTTTTATGTAGTTATGCTCTCCCACACCCTTTTCTCCATCATAGTGAGTAGCTTTCGTTATTAATTTTAAGGAGTTTTGTTATTAGTTTTATGTAGTTATGCTCTCCCACGCCCTTTTCTCCATCATAGTGAGTATTTTTCGTTATTAATTCTAAGGAGTTTTGTTATCAGTTTTATGTAGTTATGCTCTCCCACGCCCTTTTCTCCATCAAAGTGAGTAGCTTTCGTTATTAATTCTAAGAAGTTTTGTTATCAGTTTTATGTAGTTATGCTCTCCCACGCCCTTTTCTCCATCATAGTGAGTTGCTTTCGTTATTAATTCTAAGGAGTTTTGTTATCAGTTTTATGTAGTTATTCTCTCCCACGCCCTTTTCTCCATCATAGAAAGTTGCTTTCGTTATTAATTCTAAGGAGTTTTGTTATCAGTTTTATGTAGTTATGCTCTCCCACGCCCTTTTCTCCATCATAGTGAGTTGCTTTCGTTATTAATTCTAAGGAGTTTTGTTATCAGTTTTATGTAGTTATGCTCTCCCATGCCCTTTTCTCCATCATAGTGAGTAGCTTTCGTTATTAATTCTAAGGTGTTTTGTTATCAGTTTTATGTAGTTATGCTCTCCCACACCCTTTTCTCCATCATAGTGAGTAGCTTTCGTTATTAATTCTAAGGAGTTTTGTTATCAGTTTTATGTAGTTATGCTCTCCCACGCCCTTTTCTCCATCATAGTGAGTATTTTCCGTTATTAATTCTAAGGAGTTTTGTTATCATTTTTATGTAGTTATGCTCTCCCACGCCCTTTTCTCAATCAAAGTGAGTAGCTTTTGTTATTAATTCTAAGAAGTTTTGTTATCAGTTTTATGTAGTTATGCTCTCCCACGCCCTTTTCTCCATCATGGTGAGTAGCTTTCCTTATTAATTCTAAGAAGTTTTGTTATCAGTTTTATGTAGTTATGCTCTCCCACGCCCTTTTCTCCATCATAGTGAGTTGCTTTCGTTATTAATTCTAAGGAGTTTTGCTATCAGTTTTATGTAGTTATTCTCTCCCACGCCCTTTTCTCCATCATAGTGAGTTGCTTTCGTTATTAATTCTAAGGAGTTTTGTTATCAGTTTTATGTAGTAATGCTCTCCCACGCCCTTTTCTCCATCATAGTGAGTATTTTCGTTATTAATTCTAAGGAGTTTTGTTATCAGTTTTATGTAGTAATGCTCTCCCACGCCCTTTTCTCCATCATAGTGAGTAGCTTTTGTTATTAATTCTAAGGAGTTTTGTTATCAGTTTTATGTAGTTATGCTCTCCCACACCCTTTTCTCCATCATAGTGAGTAGCTTTCGTTATTAATTCTAAGGAGTTTTGTTATTAGTTTTATGTAGTTATGCTCTCCCACGCCCTTTTCTCCATCATAGTGAGTAATTTTGTTATTAATTCTAAGGAGTTTTGTTATCAGTTTTATGTAGTTATGCTCTCCCACGCCCTTTTCTCCATCAAAGTGAGTAGCTTTCGTTATTAATTCTAAGAAGTTTTGTTATCAGTTTTATGTAGTTATGCTCTCCCACGCCCTTTTCTCCATCATAGTGAGTTGCTTTCGTTATTAATTCTAAGGAGTTTTGTCATCAGTTTTATGTAGTTATTCTCTCCCACGCCCTTTTCTCCATCATAGAAAGTTGCTTTCGTTATTAATTCTAAGGAGTTTTGTTATCAGTTTTATGTAGTTATGCTCTCCCACGCCCTTTTCTCCATCATAGTGAGTTGCTTTCGTTATTAATTCTAAGGAGTTTTGTTATCAGTTTTATGTAGTTATGCTCTCCCATGCCCTTTTCTCCATCATAGTGAGTAGCTTTCGTTATTAATTCTAAGGTGTTTTGTTATCAGTTTTATGTAGTTATGCTCTCCCACACCCTTTTCTCCATCATAGTGAGTAGCTTTCGTTATTAATTCTAAGGAGTTTTGTTATCAGTTTTATGTAGTTATGCTCTCCCACACACTTTTCTCCATCAAAGTGAGTTGCTTTCGTTATTGAATTAAAGACGTTTTGTTCCTTTACGCCCTTTCTTTATCATAGTGAGTAGTTTAAGTTATCAGTTATAAGTAGCGTTGTTCTTTCCCCCTTTTTTATAGTGGGTTAATTTGTTCATCAATGCTTAGTAGTTGTGTTCTTTTATGCCTTTTCTGTATTATATTGAGAGGCTTTTGTTATTAATTCTATTATGTTTTAATTTTTACGCCTTCTTTTATTTTAGTGAGTAGCTTATGTTATCAATTTAAAAACATATTTTTCTTCTACACCTTTTTATCATCATAATAGGTATCGGTAGTGTTGTTACTATCACTGTACTTGGTATGATCATGACAATCACCAACTTCGTCTTCTTCGTCACCGTCGTTTTCGTCATTAATATCATCATTATCATCATATGGTATTATCATCATCATCATTAGCAGCAATAACACCAACAACAACAGCGTCAGCAGCAATAGCATTACCATAATCATTATTTTCGTAAACATCATCATCATAGCTACCATTGTCATCAAGTTATAAATACCATACTTCTTTATATAATTACATGCATTACTATAGTTTTCAGCATCATCATCGGCATGGTTGTCATGAACATCAGTTACATCTACGTCATTAAATAAAATACAGTTTGTTTAATCATCTAGTAACACTTCAGGAAAAGGGCGTGATCTTCAAGAAAGGATTACTGATGAACGCCGGCTTCCTTGAGGCTTCGAAGAACAGCGAGAGCGAATGTTTTGTATTCCACGATATTGACATGCTTCCGATGAACAGCGGCATTGAGTACGCATGTTTACAAAATACGGTCAGACATCCGGCTGTCTTTGTCAGACAGTACAAATTCTTGTGAGTTCAAAACTTTCCTTAGCCCTGATTCAGACCTGTATCAGGATTAATTGAGGCAAACATTTAGAATAATAAGAGACGGTATAACATTTATGATCTCGTGAAAGTGGAGCATAGTTTGTTTTCCCTCCACGCCATTTCGTGTTATTTCGAGATCGAGAAAAAGTCCATTTTCTCAAGACACCCCCTCCAATGATTTCGGTAGAACAAATTCTGTTAAGAGAAAAATGAGCTGTTCGAAAAATCGAAATACAATGCCTTCTTTAGGACGGTACTATGAGCAGCAGCGCATGAGCGCAAAGTTGGCAGTAAATAGGATCATAAACATTTACCACATTTTTGGCAAGGATTTATACGGTTTTGAAATAAAAAAAGAAATAAAACTCATTATTCTTATTGAAAATTATTCGCAGTGAGAATTGTGAAAATACCCGATTCCCTATTTTTCTTCGCCCCTACGCGTAGTAGAACGAGCCATTGCCAGTGTTAATTGCATGCTTGATTTTAGAACTACTTTTTTTGGTATGAAGGTTTGAATTCCCCGTCTATTGTAACTACTGAATCCAGCTTGTATTTCAATGCGTGATGCATGAGTAAATTGTTTAATGTATTATGATTATCTTGCAATGGAGCATTTACATAAATTACTTTTAAATGTAATGTTTTAACATTTTCAAAGCATATATATCATATAACTTAATTTAAAGTTTGGTTTGTTTATGGGAAATATTCCCCTCGTGAATATTACTGATACGCACTCGTTTGTTATGCGCACATAATATTTCGATCGGGAAAGTATTTAAGATAAACAAAACAAACTGTTGCTGATGTATTGGTGTTTTCAGGCCGAACTATGGCACTTACCTTGGCGGCGTACTTATATTCCACAAGGTCGATTTTCGTCGGGTTAACGGATTCTCGAACCTATACTGGGGATGGGGAGGAGAGGACGATGACATGAGTAAAAGGTACCGTAATCTAGTCAATCTAATTTGACGCGAACGGAAAATATTGAGAAATATTTGTATCGGGCAATATCTCCCGTCACGTCAAACTTTCGAACCATTCATTTAATGGAGGAATCTGCGACGAAATTATTGTCGCACCGTTTGAAGACCCATTTTGCCATTGTTGTTGAAAATTATCAAATTATTTTACTCACAGTTTTAGATTAATCCTTTTTTAATCAATCCATGCACTAAACATGACTGTATTCCGCATATTAAATTAACGCTAGGTAACGATTTTTTAGCTTCCGACATATTTTCTCTGCGCATGCGCTCTGGAATGGGAAAAACATATTGAGCGGTTTTTTTCAATTGTTTTACGGCAATTGATGCCATTATTTGGTGGTGTATAAGTTTATTTAAGATAAATTGTCTCATCAATTGACTTTGAATGGCCATTTTGTGCTTTTAATCCGAAAATCAGAATTCAAATAGTCCGACACTATTTGGATCGTTCGAAATTTCGATGTTAGATTGCCCCATCAGAAAATAGAAAGCAATCTTTACGTCGAATTATTTTGATTATACCTTAATCTAATTTTGCCTTTTTTCCTCTTAAAGGGACTAACGAAAAGATCTGTGGTATGTGAGAAATAAAAATAAGAATTTGATATTAACAAACATTGTCACTTGACCAAAGACCATTTTCGATTTGCCTTTTTGCATTTAATAGTGCTTGTTCACAGACGTGAGGAAATTTGAAAGGTTGGAAATTGATTTCTTTCAAACTTCACAACAGCTGTACTGTTTTGTGATACGCACTGAAGAATAGTCTTTGGAAGCAAGTTTTTTTAAAACCTAGAAAGCTGCTTTAATCCATTATATGAGAAAAAGCAAATAGTGACAAGTTATAGGCTACTCATCGAACAACGTTAAGTCACTATGAGAGGAGTTTGTTCGTTTGTTTGAGAAAATTTGAAAGTCAAAATTAAATTAAATTGGGCAATTTTTGTATTGTTGTTGTTGCTGTTGTTGTTGTTGTTTTTCATATACAATACAAGTTTTTCCATTTTTTTCCTCTTAAAGGGACTAACGAAGAGATTTGTGGTTTGTGAGAAATAAGAGTAAAAATTTGATATTTACAATCATTGTCACTTAACCAAAGACCATTTTCGACATTTTTTACCTCTCAGTTCCTGCAATCCCGTGATTTTGTCAACTAATCTGAAGTGAGCTTTCTTTTATTCTGTTTAATTATCATGATCGATATGGTGTATTTATCTTACTTAACTCTTATCGTGCTGGAACCGACTTCTAGCTCATGCGAACAGGTTAGATCCAGGCCATCCGCTAAGTAAATTGTCGGCTTACCTGTGAATTTGCCAGTTTGCTACTCTGAGTATCTTTCCTCATTGAAATATACGCATATATTTAGGGTTTTGGAAAGCAAGCAACACAAAAAGATATCTTCAGCAAATAAACCAGCATTCTAAGGGTTAACATTTTTGTTGTTTGATTTCAGACTAGACAAAATGAAGATACGAAGAGAACAGCCTTCCTTAAAGACGCTACGCTTTGAATCTTGGACCCATAAGCGTGAGGAGGAGTTCCTTAACAGGTCTGTTCGTTTATTTTGGATTTACATCGCGTCAACAATAATTTAGTTACATGCACAGATAGATAGATAATTGAAGTTTAAAGTTGCTTGTTCAAAGATGTGATGACTTGAAAGGGAAAATAAAATATCATTGAAACGGTACAGGTATTGTTGTACGAAATATACAGGCGGGGGAATCATGTGACAAATGTTTACAATCTTATATCAGTACATTATTTCTCTGTCGAGTGTTAGACGTAACGTCGTTATAAAGCATGGTATGGGTTTTCATATAGCACCAGATCCTGAAGGCTGATGGTCAACTCATACGGGGTACACACTGTGGCTATCATTGGCAAAAGTGAGCGAAAAAAAAGCTAAAATACCTGGGTGCGGCCATCTTCTTCGGACATATGAACATAAACATTGGTCACGTGATTCCCCCGGATGATACAATTAATAGTAGTTATTGAAAGCATGATTAATCAAGGGAGCTTCAATAAAACTAAATATCTACAGTGTATATGTATACACAGTGGATCTTAAACAGTTGCAACGCTTTTGGATCTAAATACACAATAACTCACTGTATTCTTGCTTTTTAGTGTTAAATACGAACTAATCTCGCTTTAGTCATTTCAAGTCATTATTTTTGGTCGGATACTCATACATGATACTGAAATTATAGGTTGTGGTATATATCTGTTTCCTTTATCAAATAATTGACTATCTAGTTTGGACTTTTATAATCTATATTTGAAAACGAAAATACAATGAAAGTTGTCCTACAAGAATCAATTTGGCGGCTTTCTTATTACGTCAGAGGTGTTTTCATTGGATAAACCAATTTTTATTCAAATTACTATAACTTACCAATATTTAGGTTTCGTACCGCAAAGCATTCCCTGTCGGTCGAAATTCGTCGAAATAACGGAACCCTTTTTTGGCGACCGGAAATACCCTCTTTGTTTACTCGACTAAGCAGGGTCTGAAAGTCATTCTTTATTTCAATGAAGTTATTTCGAAAACGATAGACATAACCACTTATATGACGTTGTAAATCGAAATGTAACCAATATCAAACCACTCATGGCAGCATCAAAAGTCAAGAACATAAAAAGACTAGGTCGAGTTGTTCAAGTTGTTCTGCAATACTTAGAATCATAAATAAGCAATACTCTTTTATATGATATTTTATCAAATCATTCATTGGTTTCAATGTCTATAATTTCTGTTGGAGAGGGGGGGGGTTATCACATACTTCACCATGCGTTCGCTTCGTAGGCGTAGGCACCGTAGTTGGCTCATTGTTTATTACAGTCTTATATCTACCAGGGTAACGCTTTACTAAAGAAAATCAAAACTGAAAAGCATGGATAGTATTTAAAAGAGAACGCAATATTGTCATGTGGCACGTCATTAGGGGCGTCCCGAGGTGGCCTTTACAACGAGGTGTTACTTTCCAACATTTCTTAACCTATTATTGAAATAAGAGAGAATGTTGTTTTGAACCTACGCACATTTTTAGCATAGAATGTTTACTAAAACATTATCAAATGACCCGAAATAGAATAGTTATTCTTTCATATATAAGCCCCCACACTCACCCATTTGTCAGCCCATTCATTCATTAGTTCATTCGTTCGTTCGTTCTTTCGTTCTTTCGTTCCTTCGTTCCTGCGTTCGTTCGCACCTGCGTCCGTTCGTTCGTTCGTTTGTTAATTCGATCGTTCGTTCATTTGTTCGTTCGTTCGTTCATGATAATTCTAAATGAGCAATTCCTCCTTTTCCCACAATGTTTCGATACCACTCTTTTGATTTTGGACATGCGAATATTTGGTGTTTGGTAAAGGGTTAAATAAACTAGACAATCACAAAAAAGAACAACGGAAAGAAACGAATTAAAACGGTAATACTAGCCAATGGCATTTTAGTTTACTTACCTATGGTCTGGTAATTCCAATTATAGCATTGACTGTAGGAATACACATAACAATATGTCTTTTACTATACGCACTGTCTGCACGTTTTTCTGTGCCGGGACCGCTCCATTGACTAGACAGGCGTCGAGGAGGCCTTCGGAGCAATCGTAACTACTCGGGTATTTCCGTGACCTGAAATATACACTTCGTACGCTAGTTCTAAGTTTAGGCTTACACATTTCGGGTGAATCGTCCCGGCTTAACTGTTTCCTAGGAGCGACCACGTTAAATAGTTCAATGTATATTGAAATATTTTACATCATTTTAAATCATTAGTTTTGATCAGTAACAAATACAAAATAGTGAAATAAGTTGTTATATGCACATACCTGCTTCCGTATTCAAATTGAATTACTATTTAGATTCCACAATTAAGATCCATATTTGAAAACGTAAGTACAGTTAAAGAAGTCACGTGAGAATTAATAACGCGGCTTCCATATTACCCCAGTGGTCTTTTCATTGCATAAACCCGATGAGTTCAGATTGCTACGAAGGTAACGCAGATAAACTCTCCGTAAAGATTTTATAATTTTCGTTCTCTCTTTATTTCACGCCGGTTGCCATCTTCATTTATTTTTAATTTGTAATACATAACAATCTTCCCTTATTCTATAGAAGTTGTACTTCGGTTAGCTAGAGTTCTGTTCTGTTCTATAAAGTGACCAAACAATAGATTGAATAATCATGCGATCCGATAGTAAAGCAGGCAATTGATTGTATACATGTTGTACTTGGATTTAAAGTTCTGTTCTGTTCTGTCAAGTGATCAAAGAATATATCAAATAATAATGCGATCAGATAGCTAAGCAGGCAATTGATTGCATACATGTTGTACTTAGATAAAATAAAGTTCCGTTCTTTTCTATCAAGTGATCAAACAATAGACCGAAAAATAATACGATCATTTAGTAAAGCAGGCAATTGCTCAACCAATCAAAAGATCAAACATATTGTGCGGTCGTATATCAAATCGATTTATTGATATAAGAATCAATATAATTATAAAAAAATCATCAATCAATATATGAAAAAAGTAAATCCGTCTGTCCACTAATCTGTATATTAATCTGTTTATCAACATACATAAAATAATGTATGCGAATCTATATATCAATGCACCAATCGAAGAATCGAGCAATAAACAATGAACCAATCGACCAATAAGCCAATCGACCAATCGACTAATCGATCAATACACCAATCGACCAATCGACTAATCGACCAATCGACCAATAAACCAATAAACCAATTGACCAATTGACCAAACGACCAATCGACCAATAAACCAATCGACCAATCTACCAATAAACAAATCGACCAATCGGCAAATAAACCAAGCGAACAATCGACCAATCAACCAATCGACCAATTAACCAATCGACCAATAAACCAACCGACCATTCAACCAATCGACCAATAAACCAAACGACCAATCGACCAATAAACCAAACGACCAATCGACCAATAAACCAAACGACCAATCGACCAATAAACCAATCGACCAATCTACCAATAAACCAACATACCAATCGACCAATTAACCAATTGTCCGATCGACCAATCGGTCAATCGATCAACAAACCAATCGATCAATAAAACCAATCGACCGATAAACCAATCGACTTATAAACCAATCGACCAATAAACCAATTGATCAAAAAACCAAGCGACCAATCGACCAATAGACTAATCGATAAATCGATAAATAAAACAATCGACCAAACGACTTATCGACCAATCGACCAATCAATCAATCTCTCGACCTATCAATCAACAAATAAATAAATCAATAGATCAATCAAATCAACCGACATTTCCAAGCAAAACACAGACGAACCTAACAGTTATTTTATACGACGAGTACCTGTCACCTTAAGTATACATACATATAAAAATAACAATCATCTCACAAAACAATTCATGTCTTTTGTCGCGTTAATATGTTAGTCCAACACATCTCATCTCACAACACATATCGATCCCTTTATTGATTTATTGATTTATATTTTCTAGGAACGATTTTGTGGAAAAGGCGCAGGAGCGGATGTTCGCCGAAGGATTGAACTCGGCCAAATATACGGTGATCAGGACCGAGCGGCGGCGCCTCTACACCTGGATCTACGTCTCCGCGAACCAGACCAGCGGAGTCTACAAGGACCTGGTCCCTCGGCACGGACCCAACTCCAAGGATCGAATCACAAACGGAGACCTCCGTGGGCAACGCGTATAAAACGGTGCCATTAGTAACATGTTAGATAAACGGTGCCATAAGTAACACATCAGATGAGCGGTGCCATAAGTAGCACGTTAGATAAGCGGTGCCATAAATAACACGTTGGATATACGGCGCCATAAGTAACACTCTCATCGATATGTTTAGACATAACTCGAATGTAAACAAAGAAGTCAAATTGTGTGCTACACAATTCTTGAAAATATAACTTGTCCCCAAGCACGGATAAAACGACGTTAACACTAGAAATAATCACAATTAAAAAAAAAAAACACAACCATAGTCTACCATTTTGAAATTGTTCCGAAATGTTGGTTAGTCCTGGCAATTATCTCAGTGCCTTTCGTGTATCGAGCCCGGGACCTCTTGTACAGTGTCCCAGGTTTGATCCCCGCTAGGCGAAGTGATAAGTGCCGGAACTAACCAACAAATCGCTGCGAATACTCGTTAAGTATGAAGGCTGCAGTTATCGAGAATGATTAATGCTAGCTTTAAACTTCCTTCACAATCGATGTAAAACAAAGAAGTTAAAACCATCCTAGTTAGCGCTCAGAAAAACTGCAAAACTGGGTAATACGAGTCATAGATTATGATAGAATATGTTGAAACATAGCGAAAAACTACAGTATCAATGACGTTATAATGCCTGTACTGTTTTAACTATTTTTCAAAATGCTATTTTAACAAATTTGGTGCCCTCCAATTTATCTTCATAAACTCGAGTAACAATTCGAATAGCAAGAAGAGCTCGGATCAATGAGTGGCGATCAACTGGTAAGAAAAATCACATGAAACACATTAAAATACTGTCATTTATCTAATATTTTCAACGTGAACATTTAAAATGGAGATTTATTGGGTATTTGGTTCCAAATGTTCCAAATTGCAAATCGTAAAGAAACCTAATAGTATTCACTCTTTTAAAGGCGTAATGTAAAGGTGTTACAGTCTCTATTCCTCTGTAATAAGGAATTCACGTACTTTTAAGTTATTTTTCAATTATTCTAGGACTCACAATTTAATTGTATATGAGCGCAAGTATGGCTGCGTATTATATTTTATCTAACGTGTTACTCATAGCACCGTTTTTTTTTATCTAATGTGTTACTTATGGCTCCGTTTGTGATCTAACGTGTTACTTATGGCACCGTTTTTTATCTAACGTGTTACGTATGGCACCGTTTTTTTTTTATCTAACGTGTTACTTATGGCAAAGGTTTTTTTTTATCTAACGTGTTACTTATGGCATAGTTTTTTTTAACTAACGTGTTACATATTGCACCGTTTATCCAACGTGTTACTTATGGCTCTGTTTATCTAACGTGTTACTTATGGCACCTTTTTTATTTATCTAACATGTTATTTATGACAACGGTTTTTTTATCTAACGTGTTAGTTATGACACCATTCTTTATCTAACGTGTTACTTATGGCATCGTTTTTTATCTAACGTGTTACTTATGGCACTGTTTTGTTTTTATCTAACGTGTAACATCAAAAACAAAACCCCGAAACAAACCAATTGTAAACAGAGACCAGCTGCCGGTGCCTCGCGTGACAGGCAGGTGGTCAGTGGGATCAATCTGAACACATCCGGTTTATCCAATGAAAACACCTCTGAAATAATAGGGATGACGCCATATTGGTTCCCAAGTTGACGTCACTTCACTTTCGTTTTCAAAAATAGATCTTAAATGTGAAATTTAAAAAATCGTTTAATTTGATTAAGGAAACAACTATATAAGTCACAACTTATAATTTCGCTTGAGTTAAAATGATTTAAAAGGATGTCCAACAATTACTTATACATGGGTCTACTTTAACGTGCACGCTTAGAAAAGATGTTTCACACCGGGGCCGATTTACCCGAAAAATTGTAACCCTACACTTTTATCCGAGGTGTATTTCACAGCTCACGGAAATACCCGAGTAGTTCTGATTGCAGTGGGATACGATAATATACCGATAAGGCTGGGCGCGTTCAGATAACACCCAAATTCGACCGGAATAGATAGGAAATTGTTTAGTTTAGTTTGAACTTGTCAACTCGAATGAATAGTACGATATATGCAAAACTCTCGTTGAATATTTGGGGATTAGTGTCGTATTCAACAATTTTATGATTTGTTTTATACATATCTTGCGTCAACATATTTTAAGTCATGTTGTCATGTCCTAATCTTAATGATGGAGAAATATCTCATACTCAAATGTCCATAAGGACAAAGTGAATTCTGGTAGAACTATCTACATTCCGTAAGGCAGTCGGGAGATAAATGAAAATCCTAAATGCCGTCACCAGGCTCTGAACCCATCCAGAGAGGGGCCATGTGATATCGAGTTCTGTACGCTAACCACTAAACCATGGAGGCACCAAACTTTCCCTATAGGTGAATTGGTTAAGAAGATATTGGTTAATATGAGCCACACGTGAATATTGCCCGGACCGTTCCATAAAACGCAACGTTTGCGCTTTTAGACGGGTATATCCGGTGCTTTTCCGTGACTAGATATGAATTATCTTCATAAAGTTTGATAATAATAACCATAGTTTTAACAACTACTCTAAAACAGTACAATTCTTCCTACCAGTACAATTCTGTGACAGAAGACCTTTAAATTGTACAGTGGACAAGAATAAATCTAATCAATTACTAGCTTTTCTATCAAAATTATACTTTCTATACAGTCATAGGTGTAAATCAATCGCAGTCGACGGGGCGCGCATGCGCCTGTTCAAAAAAGCCGGTCTTCGACTGCGATTTCTCTGCCGAGTGTTAGACCGTAACGCTGTTGTAAACCATGGTTATCATATACCACCAGAACCGGAAGGTTAATTGTTAACTCATGTGGGATAAACAATGTGGCTATCATTGGCAAAAGTCGGTGAAAAAAGCAGGAATACCTTTGGCAGTGCCATCTTGTTCGGACATAAGATCATAAACATTGGTCACGTGGTTCCTCCACTTGGAAAAGGAAATTCAATTTCATTATGTTTTTAATCGTTTCACTTGGGACGTAAAGTGATTGAAATAAATATGTAAACTTTAGTAAAATCAGGCTTTTAATTACTTGTATTTTCCCTTTAAATGTTAGATATATTTTCCCCCATGTTTTTAGGCAGTTGGTGACTTCTACTAGTTTATTTTCACAGTTGAGATGATGGCTTGGGACTTTATTATTACAGAAACACCAAAAGCTTTAACCTGATCAGACCATTTAAGGTTTTCAGTGTTTTTAAAATCAATTTTGTGTGGGCCTAGGGCTATACATTTCGTTTTATTACGATTAAGCTCAAGTCCAGAATGCTTACCAAATGTATCAATTATGTTTAGTGCGTCACGCACTTCATTTCTGGTTTTAACAAATAGTGTAGTGTCATCGGCTAATTGTGTATTTTTTATGTTTTTATATGAACCTTTTATCCTTATCCCAATAATGTCAGTTGCACTTCGTATATGTATAGCTAAAATTTCTGCTCCAATTAAAAACAGTAAAGATGAACATGGACAGCCTTGACGAATTGAGCGAAACAAAGGAACAGTTTCTGATTTCCATCCATTATTGTAGACACTTGATGTTGTTTGGTTGTACAAAGTTTGAATCCATGAAATAAAAGAGTTACCAAAACCAGAAACTTTTAAACTTTTAAATAAAAAATTCTACTCTACAGTGTCGAAAGCCTTTTTAAAATCTGAAAACAGAATTGCAGCATCTTCCTGTGAATCTTCAATATAGTCATTTCAGAAGTCAGAAGTCAGAAAGTTTATTGTAAACAGAGGCCACCGGCCCATAATACAAAATATCAAATACAAGTTAACATTTTGTTAGTTGTGTCCCCGATGAGGAAAAAGTTGTTAGTTGAATTTTTAAAATGAACATTATCTATCTTAAGTCTAACTCTATCATTAACTTGGAAACGTATATAGCCAATTTCCGAATAGATGATGCATTGTTGGACTGGAAAAGGTGATAAAACCCTTGGCGTTCTTTATTATCAGTATACCAATTGTATAAATAGGTGTTTCTTATATGATCAAATTTTGAACATATGAAGAATACATGGAATTCGTCTTCTAAAAGAAGAGAATCATTTGTTGTGAAACAATGTAAACATATTCGATCTTCTCTATCAATATTATAATGTCTGCCTAATTCTATATTTAATTTATGGTTAGAACACCGAAATCTAGCAAGGCATTTCCGTAGTGGAAAAGATATATCCAGTGATAAATATCGTTCAGGGTTTAAAAGTGTTTTAAAACACTTATAAGTTGCACATCTCGGTGAGTTGTTGACATTATCATGCCAATTCTGTGTTGTGCAATCTATAATCCTTTGTTTAAATGCATTTAAGAATTGTTTCGTGTCACCGACATCTTGAAATAGCCAAACATACCCGAAACCATAAGTAAATAGCAGTTTCTTGATATGAGTTACCCAAGTTGTTATGCCTGCTTCATCTATTTTCTTTGACATAATGTAGCAATTTCGCGGATAACGATGTTGAGGCATAAAAAGTAACTTAATCCAATAAGATATGCATTTAGTAAAATATTTCACACATAGAGGATACCTCCCACATTCTTCCAGAACCATACACGCATTTGTAGTTTGGTTTACTCCTAAAAAATATTGACAGAAGTCTACTTGAATCCTTTCTACATCATTTGAGTATGAATGTCCCCAGATCTCGGACCCATATGTGAGGATGGGGACAATCATAGCCTCGAATAATTTGAACATTTCTTGATGCTGAAAGGTGCCGAAACTTTGTTGAAAGCGTTTAAGACCAAACATAGCTTTCTTTGCTTGGGAACATAGTTTCGACTGTGTAGCAGACCATGATAATTTAGAGGTAAAGATAATACCCATATACTTATATAGTGCAGTTACATTAACAAGGGAGTCGTTGAATTTCCACTTCTCATAATGTCGTAAAGGACCCCCATTTCTAAAATTGACATCTTGAATCTGTCGAATATTATGTCCTATAAATCTGTTTTTTAAATAGCCTTGCTGGTCTTGACTTATAATGGTCGGTAGGACATTTTTTAGTCTATTTGCCAAAACACGTGCAGCTATTTTGTAATCGACATTAAGAAGTGATATTGGTCTCCAATTTTGCAAGTCATCTGCTTCTCCCTTTTTAAATAATAAAGTTATTATGCTGTGTTTCTGCGAGACGGATAAAGTCCCAATTGCATAGGCATACATGTAGTTAAGTGAGTTAAGTATGGCATCATATATTCTAAACCAGAAAACTTTATAAAATTCTACACTTAAGCCATCGCTGCCTGGACTTTTGTTGTTTTTCATATTGGAAGTTGCTATTTTGCATTCTTCAGTGGTTAAGATACCATCACATTCAATTGATTCTGTTTCATTTAATTTATTTTAAGTTTAATTCATTTTGAATATTATCAGATGTATATATTGTTTTGTAAAAGTTAGCAAGTTCTTTCAAAATGGTGTCTTTTTCGGTTATTACCTTGTTATTTACCCTTACAGAATTGATAACCTTTTTGGTTTGTCTTGATTTCTCTAACGATAGGAAGTATTTTGTATTCTTTTCATAATTTTCAGTCATATATATTCTTGATCTAATTTGTGCACCTTTAGCTTTCTCATCGTAAATCCGTTGTAACTCAATCTCTATTTCAGTTATTCGTTGTTGATTTATGGTGGGATTTTTTTGTTAAGGACATTAATTCAGATTCTAAAATATGAAGTATATCTTTTTTGATTTTCGATTTACTATGCGCATATGATATCGTATTTGTTTTAATTTCAGATTTTAAAAATTCCCATGTCAATTGTGGATTGATGTTATTCGATTCAAAAGATTGTAGAGTTCTAACGATTAAAAGGACGATTTTCTGCTTGTATAATGTGTCGTCTTGTAAGGAATTGTTAAATTTCCAGAAGCACGGACTGCGTGTTTTTTGTATACTTAATTATAATGAGACAGCAAATAAGTTTTGCGCATTTTCGTGAATCAGCCAAAAATCTATCCTGCTTTTTTCTTCACCATTTGTTCTTCTCCAAGTATATTGCTGTGTGTGTTTGTTTTTTATCCTCCATATATCAATAAGATCAAGCTTTTCCATCAATGATTGAAGTTGATTAATATTTATGTTTAGAGGTGCTTTTGAATTTGTATATCTGTCTGCATTTGATAGTGTAACATTAAAATCACCCCCAATGAAAATCATCCCAAGCCTATGTTTCTCTATAATAGCGGAAATTGCGTTTAGAAAAGGGTTTCTGTTTTTGTGCTGATTGTGTGAATAAACGTTTACTATTGTAGAAATGCTATTTTCAAAATTTAAGTTAATCAGAATAAATCGGCCGTCGTTATCCGTTTGTGTGTCAATAACTTTAAAATGCATTCTATTGTT
>OX401407.1:45480104-45672604 GCA_947846245.1 Cerastoderma edule | reverse complement strand
GAAAATTCGGCAATTTGTAAAGGGTTAATACGACATGATTCGTTGTCGACGCTTTCTGCGTATGGGTAATCACTGACGGGTAAACTCTAAATAGAGTTGTCGTTCGTTCTACACTTTGTGTAAACTCGTTCTTTTACAATGTGTCAAGTAAATATTTGTCCAATCTCAGTTAGACTATTCCCTCATCATTTGCCTTCGAAAAAACAGTCTCGTCGGTTAAGTGTTGGCAATTCTATCAGAAATTAACTGCTGTTCGAGTGGTATTGAAGATACGTATAGATACGACCGATTGTAGTTGTAGCTAACGTGTGTTGTTTTTCCCACAACCGAAATTTCGAATAGCATTTGTGTGCGAAAACGTCAACGTTTTCTCATACTTACCTTTTTTTGGGAGGGTTGGGGGCACTTTCTGTATACAAACCTTTGTGAGACAGGTACCGGGCCTATTGTATTCAATCCTTCTCCTGGAAGTATTCCTTTTCATAGATAGAATTGTAAAACCATTTTAGCCATTGATATAGTGCTGTTAAGCCATTACCGAACAATAACGACATTTGACCAGTTAGCTGCAGATGGCTCTGGAAAACATTTTGGGAAAAGGAGAAATTGCTCATAAAGGGAAATTTCTCCTGTTCCAACAATGTTTTCTGGCTTATAAGAAAGTTATTTTTCAATTTCACCACAGTTTTAAATGCCGTCTTTAAACTCTTACAATTTGAGACAGTCGCAAATTTGACGTTTGTTAAAGGGTTTAAACACTGATGAACCGTTTGCTGATAGCATGCGAGTCTTTCCAACCGAAATGGACTCAATGGAAGCCAAGATAGACCATCGCCACAAATCCCCGCAAATTCAAAACAAAGCAACATTCTGAACTTCCTAGAATCGACCAACCGAAGATCATATCTCAGTTTTCTAAGAAGATAACGCCAGACCCCATTATTATGTCTCGATTTCTGTCCTTATTCTTTGACAACGGCTCAATATACCTGTTGCTTTCAGTTGCTCTCTTGTTGGTAGAGAGACTGTCTCATACCTTGTGCTCTGTGGATAACAAACGTTGAAAAGGTGATTTAACCCTCTAACAACCGTCAAATCTTTGACTGTCTCAAATTGAAAGAGTTTGCAGACGACATTATAAACGGTGCTGACATTTAAAGGCAATCTTCTGATAGCGCAGAAAACATAGTGAGAAAGATAGAAATTGCTCAGCAAGAGCAATTTCTCCCTTTCCCGCAATGTCGTCTAGTGTTGTCTGCAACAAACTGTTCAAATGTTGTTATTGTTTGATAATGGCTTAACAGCACTATATCAACTACGTTTTTTTCAATTATATCTATGAAAAGGAATACTTCAAGGAGAAGTATTGAATACATGACAGTTGATAATGGGTTAATCGATACTTATCACTAACCAAACTACATTTTTTTCAATTTCTTTAATTAAAAGCTCCGAGACATCTGTGTTTTCATTATGAACAATTGAAGGAAACTCCCATCCTTACAATTTTCAAAAGGATTCTCCTAACTGCAAAAAAAACCCAAAAAACCCTTAACCCATTTCCAAACAATAACGACAGTTAACCACTTTGTTGCAGACCACTCCAAAAAACAGTATTGGAAAAGGAGAAATTGCTCATAACGAGTATTTTTTCCTTTTCCCACAATGTTTTCTGCCCTATCGGAAGTTTACTTTCCAAATCCATCAAATTTAGAAATGTCGTTTGCAAACTATTTTAGTTTGGAACAGTGTAAAATGTTGTGTTTGGTAAAGGATTGATGTGACTGCGAGAATAGGTATGGTGAAAACGTTTGATTAAACATGAACATGTACAGAAAGGTTAATAAAAAATTCAATTCGTAAAGTCGGGCCCTTCTGCTGAACACGGCAATCAATAAGTCAGCACCAAATAAATCCATGTCCCTATATATCTTGACATCATTCTTGAGTTAAAATTCAGAAAATATCTTGTTAGGTTTAGAACATCGTCGCATGAGCTAGAAATAGAACAGGGATACCAAAACAATATTCCTAGAAATGAGAGAATATGCAAAAAATGTTATTCTCGACAAATGGATTAAGAATTTTACTTTTTATCAATTTGTTCAAAACATTCAAATATAAGGTCAAAATATATAAGGAAATAGTATCAAACCGGGCCAAATATACATAAACTTATTAATCTATTATCGAATCCTTCAAAGAAAACCATTTTTAACTTGTCAAAGTAAATATATTATGCTCAGCAAAATAGTAATTGTATAATACCTTTAAAGCTCCTCTGAAAATCCATGTCTTTATCAAAATGTTTGTAGAATTGCTAGATTACATATCATGTTTATAATGCAATAAATCTTATTATGTTATATAAGGCTTATATTATGGCTGGGGTGAATAAACTATATTTCTTGCGAAATCGTGTAATAAACATTGCGACCAACGACGGTACTGTTTGTCACAAACAACGTCCCCTTTAGTCATGTTTGCTTCTTACGTGCTTTTCTGGGAATGCATCAAAGGACGACATATCATCCAGTATACCACACCCATAATGGCGTGGTTTCTCCTTATCAACGTTGTTTATATCCCCGTTACTAATGAACTCGACAAACACGTCAAGGTAATGGTCGATGGAAATGTAACCGGGCTTCTCCTGTCTGTAACATCTCATGTAGTTCTCGTCGTAGGTCTCGAAGCAGGTGCTTTTCACCATCGCTATGAACTCGTCCTCCGAGAGCAACCTGTCCTTATTGACGTCAACAACGTCCAATAAACCGCCGAACAGACTTCTGGCGTCCTTCCGGAACTGTTCCCTGTCCTTCTCGTACGCCTTCAGCATGTTTGCCATGTACGTGTCTTCGTCCGCTGCGTCAAGTCCTGGTGGTGAGAATAAGTTTATACAAGATATTGGAACGATCTGTGACATCACTATTCGAGTATTCGGTTATTATTGTCCATTATATTCGAATATTTACGTTTACATCGAGTGTCTGAATATCTTTCGTTTCGGTACACCAGAGACATAGATATCATTGTTATCTTTGTCTCTACGTACACTTAGATGACGTATGTACATTAGTTATAGTTATAGTGAGTTTCTGACACAGGTCCCATATGGGTACTCTTCGTCAGTTCCGTGCCAACTTTTTTTCAGTTTTGTGACAGCTTTCTTTGATGCCCCAGTATTAGGCTAGGGCTCTGAAGTGACTTGCCAAAAGCCACTCCTACAATACCAGAGGTCCCGATGGGGTTCCAAGCAGGGACTTTAGCCACAGAGCCATGCAGGACCACATTTATATGGGTATGATTATCATAGCAATGGTTAGGTAGATACGTTATTACAAACTCGCATGGATTCAATATTACATAGATTCAGATGAAAGGCGTAGCCCTCTACCTAACTTCTTCATTGCCTCTCTAAATCCTTTTATATACCTGTACTCATTTGAATTGTCTCTACGATGTTATGAAGTTTCTTGGCATAAAAAAAACCAAACACGCTGCCTTATCAAAATCATTGATTTTTGTTAACTCATCTTATTTGGTTATTTATAGTTTCATTTGTTTTAATAAATTTCCATTATGGGCTTCTTTACCAACCAACAACAATCATTTTTTGACGCAACAATCACATGAAATTATGATTTGGAAATTAGACGCACTACAACAGGCTAAAGCAAAGAAGGCAAAGAGGCGCAAAAATATCATTGAAGAAAAAGTAAAGGAAATTAGTAATGTTAATGAAATCATGACGACAAAATGGTGAAAAAGATAAAACTTTAACAACAGGAATTACTTTAATGTTTTCTTACTGTTCTTGCAACATATATGGTCTCATATAAAATATATTGTTGTGTATGTAGAGGTTTCTTTAAAGTAACGTAAGATATCTTAAAATAATTAATAATTATGAAACATCCATACTTATATGTATATAACTAGGAAGTGGCATGTGTATAGCACATACTAGTCGAGCATATAGATGTTTATGATAGGGTGATCATGCAGTCAATCTAATTTGACGCGATAGGAAAATATCGAGATAAGTTTGCATCAGAAAATAAAAGGCAAACTCTAATTCGAATAATTTTAGCAAAGTAACTATCATGATGCTTTCAATTTGTACCCGTCACATTATTCCTTATGGGGTAAAAGGTTGATGTAGTTCAGTTTCTTTTTTTCAATTGACGCATTCTCATTGGCTGAAAATGTAGGTTAAACACTAATGTAGGTTAAACACTAGCCTCTAACCTATATTTAGTGTTTAACCTACATTTTCATCCAATGAGAATGCGTCAATTTGAATTTTTTTGTTGGTTTATTTTCCATAAACTACTATTCGAGTGTTCTATCTGGGCTCTATGAGACTATTACTCTGGTATCACGCATGCGCATAAATGTGTAGTTTTAGGCTCCACCTCCAAATCAATGACACGTGTAAGCCTAGCCTACGGTAGCGATTGAAAGATCGCTGTGACGTCGCGGGGAAGAAATAAACACAGAAATAAATAAAAAGGAATTACAATTAACTGGGTATCCTAACATCGTTGAGAAAAAAAGAAACTGAACTATATTAACCTTTTACCCCATTAGGAATAATGTGACGGGTACAAATTGAAAGCATCAACAGACAACACATATATACATTATGAAAAAACACAGTTTCTTTTTGAAATTGAAAAGAAAATATTGTGACAAAGGAGAAATTGCTCGTTACAAGCAATTTCTTCTTTTGTCACAAGGGCTTCTCAAGTTTTCTGCTGTAGGTGAGGAATAAATTATGGAGTAACGGGTTAAACTCAAAACTACATTGCAATCTACATCACTGGGTAGTGCAGTTTTCTTCTTCCAAATATGGTATGGCAGATTCTTGGCATGCAATTGACAGCCGCGGAAGGCGTGGTTTATGTCGAATTTCAAAATACTGAGCAGCAGTTTTATGCCATTCGCAGATCATACCCGTAGAGGCGTGGTTTGCCAGCGTCAAATAGAGCACTCTATGGAAATGTAGGTTAAACACTAAATTGTTTAGAGGCTATATAGTGAAATTTAAACGACATAGAAACCCCGTCAGTCGCTATCGCTCCTTCCTTGGGGTTTCTATATCGTTTAAATTTCACTATCTAGCCTCTAACCTATATTTAGCCGTGCCGTTCACTCCAAGACCCTGCAGAAAAATTCGAGTCGAGGGATATTTATGTGGGTCACATGTTCACCCCGCCTGATCAACACAAACATGCTTTTATGTATTTTGCAGACGATTCAACCCGTGAAGCTGTCAAATTTAAAATTCAAATTAGCTAAGGTCTATTTAAGTGGATGCAGCCAGTTGGTCTGCCACCGACAGTGCACGTATCTGTTAACCCTTTACCAAACGCCAAATTCCGACTGTCCCAATTCAAAAGGGTTTACAGCCGACATTTCAAAATGGGATGAAATTGAAATATAATCTTCTGATAGGGCAGATAACATTGTGGGTAAAGGGGAAATCGCTCATTAAGAGCAATTTCTCCTTTTTCCACAATGCTTTACAGAGTCGTCTGCAACAAACTGGTCAAATGTCTTAATTGTTTGTTAATGGGTTAAAGAAAATTAGGCAACCGTTTCGATGATTTCAAAGGCCAACACTTCGTTTATAATAGTAAGGTTACCTTGAAGAAGGAACTCCTTCCAGAATGTACGTACAGCAGATTTGCATTTGGCTGTCATCGCTTCATCGAACTTGAAATATCTCGAAAAGTTATTGCTGAAATAGATACAGACAACTATTGAAACCCCTCTTGTACAGGTTCCGAATGTATCGATTATAGGTAAGTTTATTGTCTCTATACCCTAATGTTAATGCACTGTAAGACGTTTGCCCGAAAATTGTAAACACGTGAGGTAAATATTGAGCCCATGTCGCCATGCGCCCTCGCAATCAATAGTAGTCTACCTGTACCATTGCGAGAGCATATGGATTCAATGTTTTCCTCGTGTGCTTAAAGTATTCAGGCTCGACTGCGCATTAAATCACACTAAATACAAACATCGCAGGCTCCTTATTATCCGTGAGCATTAGTTACCGCTTGAACGCAAAACCCCACATAAAAAAACTTTAAAAAAAAAGAGAATAATTTCAAATAAAAACGGATGTTTGATACGGCCTAGTTGACATACACTCTTTTCGATCTGTTGAATAATCTGTTAAAAATACTTTTATTGTTCATGTCATATTTTAAGAAAAACTTACACAAAAGTGTCTGCATCTTCGACCGTCACCTCGTTGTCTTTATTGACATCAAACTTTCTAAATTCTTTCCTCCATTTTTCCATCAAGAATTCGGTTGCCATTTTGTTCTGTAACACAAATTTCGGTATGAGATTATGAAAACGAAAATCGCATGGACGACCTTTTTCATAAAGGGCGGTAATGAATATGTCCATATAGGCTGAGCAATGAATCCATTTAAGAGCAATAAAGTAGAAAACTCGTTAGGTTTTCTCGCAACAAGAGTTTTCCAGACTCTATTGCAAAAGTATAAATGTGACCGTTATTGTACCGGACATTCGAGTGCTGCATTTCTTCACACACATCGTGAAATTTGGTATGCAATGTCAGATTGGAATATACTTATGAATATATTAAATCATTAAGCGCTTAATACGATGCACAAAAACACCGTTCTAAATGATTCCAACATTAGAGATGCTTTCCAATATATCCAAAAACTCGTAAAAATCACCAAAAACAGATATGTTCATTCTAATACATCTTTATCAGACATAGGTAGTAAAATAATAGACAAAATACAGTAAAAATGCTGATTTACTCACCCAGTGTTTATTGCGTTCTTTTCCTTAAGACTGTACTCAAACGGTGTGCTGTTAGCTTTATTTAAATAGGTCTTTTTTATGATCACGTGACTTGATCCCTGACGTAAAATCGGTTTTCGCTTCAGAGGCCTGCACAAGTCGCTATTATCTCTGCGATCTTTGTATATCTTAATATAAGCACGAACCTAAAAAACCTGAAAAATCTAAAAAACAAACATTGCACACCATCTGAAAGTCGTAAACATAGTCTAAAACGCAGCATTTAACCTAATAAAGACTCAACCCATGACCAAACAATAGCGCCATTTACGTTGCAAATGATTCTGGAAAACATTGTGGTGAAAGGAGAAATTGCTCTTTACGAGTAAGTTTTCCTTTTCCAACAATGTTTTCTGCCCTAATAGTTGATTATTTTTCCATTTTATCACATTTTGAAATGTCGTCTGCAAACGTTATCACTTTGGGACAGTCGAAAAATTGCTGCTTGGTAAAAGGTTAAATCATCTTCTGCAACGATGATTACGTTGTACAACATATTTTCAGATGAACCCGGTTGACAAATTGCACAACAAGTTATATCGCACGTACGCATTTTGGTAAGACAACATCCAGATAACACTGTTACCTACTAACCCCTTCAATTTGATGTAAGATTTGGGTTTAACACCGTTTCAACAACTGTTCAATTATGTTATGGCTTTTTTCATGATTAAACAGCAAGGGGTTGTGGCTCTGCAATAGCATGCCAAAGGACACTACCAAGAAACCAGAATTACCAGTTGGTCACAGAGCTTGGATCTGTAGACGACATTGGTGAAGCGTTGGCCTCTTGTATCGAGGTCCGTTCGATCTCCGTTAGGCGAGGGGAAAAATGCCAGGATGAAAAATCAGCGGAATTACTGGCTCAGTATCAAGGAAGTCGTTATTGAGAGTGGTTTTTAATAAGCTTCAAGCTTCCGTCACAATCGATGTTAAATGATCAACTGACGAGAGGTTGGTATAATTGTGATACATGTCCTGGTGTACACGACGTTTTCTGTCCCATTTAGACCTTCACTTGTCATTCCATTGTATACACTCCTATCTAAAGGCACATGAAAGGAGATGAGTAAAATACTGAAAAAGATATATGGAGTTCTTTCATTATGTTCATAAAATCATGAAATTAATTAATGAATGCTGTAAGACCCTATTTAGTTCCTTTAACATAATGTATTTTATTCTTGAAATACAATTGTGTCTAATTCAATCACGTTTATCAACAATCTGTTTGTTTACATATTTGAAATAACGAATTCTGATTGGTCTGCTTAATAATTTGTAAATCACATAACCAGGTCAGAGGTGAAAACTCAAGCAATTTGAATTATCAAACTGGCTAATCTGGGTTATTTTTCGTTGGCTTTCACATTGTGCTGGTGTGTTTCTTTGGTGATAACTATTTGAGCCTTACCATAATTTTACCAAATAATATAGTTTGATAAACAATTAGTCTCCTGTCTTACGCCTCTAATCATCTGTGCCAGAAGACTTCGAAGAAATTGCTCCAAACGAGCATTTTCTCCACCTTGTGTGGCGGTTTCCTCAATTGTTCAACGAGCTTTGTTTATCTTCTTTTTCTTAGTTTACACTTATCGTCTGCCGTTGCGTTCAATGTCAATCAACTGTTGTAATTAGGTGTTCACATAGTTAATCATAAACCGGTTTTACTTTGATATGCATAATATTTTGCTGTTATAAAGTCGACTACCACCATCACGATCTTAAATTTAAACCAAACAGGTGCATATTTTAAATGCCTCTGCATTTTAACAAAGCCTTAACCCATTACAAAACAATAACGACATTTCACCAATTTGTTGCAGACGACTCTGGAAAACATTGTGAGAAAAGGAGAAATTGCTCGTAACAAGCAATTTCTCCTTTTCCCACAATAGTTTCTGCCCTATCAGAGGATTATTTTCCAATTTCATCACATTTTGAAATGTCGTCTGCAAACCCTTTCAAATTGGGACAGTCGAATATTTGGCGTTTGGATAAGGCCAAATGGCTAGACTATGAATGCAGGGACCAGGATTTGTTTGTCACCTCCGAACATTTCTGTCACATGTGTGAACCAATCTGAGTCCTGGAGAGAACCCTGTGCACAACAGTGAACAACAATCCGCTACAAGATGAAGTCGGCTTTGTTTTGTGCTTAGCCATCGTTTTACAATACGGCGTTTTTGCAACATAATTCATTATCATATAGATTCATTATCATATAGATTCATTATCATATAGATTCATCTAAAGATATACTTATATTTCATTTTGTTCTATGTAGACATTACATTATGTTTTAAGGTAAGGCCTGGGTAATGGAAAACTGCCAATTGCTTTGATTAACTTATTTGAAATGTAACAAAACACCTATCATTTCAAAGGCATTCACCGAGCCAATTTTCAAAACTTGTCTGATTTTGAATTTATATTTATAAAATGAATATCAACAACTCTGTTATTTATTTTATATTAATAACCTCCCTTTAATTTTCGCATTGAAACTAAAATTACATAAATAAAAATTCCAATCCAGGCAAGATTCTCATAGTGTGAAACTTGACTTTAAAACGGCATTTGTTCTGTTGAATCTTTAATTTTGTTATTCTGACCTTTCTGCATTACCCAGGTATAACCTTAATTGTAGTTTCTTTTTTATTACAGATATAACACAAAGAGAAAATGAACATCTTTTATATCTTTTTCTTTCTTTTTTTGTCATGATGTTTTGTCTTCTGCTGCAATAACGTAATTCTACCGTCAATGTTTGTGACGTGTTTACGTCGTTTGATAAGACGTCACGCCATATTGTTTGTAATAGTTCAATGAAAGCACACATTTTCAGAATCTATAAAATATAATTATTGAAAATAGTATTTTACTTGGTGGTGAGGATTGTTTGAATCAGCTTTTTCAATATTTGTTCCTCACACAATATATTCCGTGAGTCCTTTAACCCTTTCCCAAACAACCAATTTTCGACTGTCCCAAATTGAAAGAGTTTGCAGACGACATTTCAAAATGTGATGAAATTGGAAAATAATCTTCTGATAGGCTAGAAAACATTGTGGGAAAAGAAGAAATTGCTCGTTACGAGCAATTTCTCCTTTTCCCTCAATGTTTTCTAAAGTCGTCTGCAACAAAGTCGTCAAATGTCGTTATTGTTTGAAAAAGGGTTAAGCCTGTCTCACACAGAACACACGGAGTATACGGCTTACTTTATCAGACCAAATATGTTTGAATTTATCATTAACTCACGAAATCAATAAATAAAAAATACTGTACACTATTTAGAGTTGCAAAATACGAAAAGGAAGACTTTTCTCTTAAAAATTCAATTGTATAGTTGTTGATCTTTTTGTTGTTTTGAATTCATCCTCATGATATGTATCTTTTTGCTTTGTAAGCGAACATTGATATTTGGATTGTTCAGAGCCTGGCTAAATGGATTGGTGATTGGAGTTGGGTTGGTTACTTCAGATACTTTGATTGCAGCGCCGACAACAACAACAAAGATGGTGGTCTTGGTTCTTGACAATGGAGCCGGTAACGCTAAAATTGGATTTTCTACTGATTCTGAGCCCAAGTATACGTCATTTCATTATCAATCTATGATAAATTCAAAATGGATTCTTAATTGATCCGTTGGAAATGTACAAATATTGAAATAGATTCATATATGAACGTAAACTGTGCACAATACAAAGTTTAGCGAAATTCGGACATCAAAATATTCGGATCATATACGCTACTATCGTCGATATAATGACTTAAAGTGATGATTTAAGAAGGATCTTAACAAAAGTTAACAAAATATAAGGTTGTATTACTGATACGTCAATCTAACGCCAATCTAGCTTTTTATTTACCCAATTGTTGCTGCAAAGAATTGAAAATCAGCCGTGAAACCATAATGTCAAGTCAAAAAGAAAATTACCTTCGTGGTATTGATTTTCACAATTCACTCTATAAAGTGTCAAACAATCGTAACATATCAGGTTTTTCTGTGACCTGAGAAATACACCTCATATATAAGTGTAGGATTACCTATTTTATCTCTATGTGTCCTATATACGATGTTGTAACGTCTTGTGGCTGATATCTGGTTTGCCATCGACGCTACAATTCCACGCTCATCACTTGTTGGAGCAAAACCAATTTCAACAACCACATGATAGATAACATTCCTATGATGAACCCTAGAATTTTATTGTCTAAAATTTCAAATCAAACAGCTTGATAGAAGATAAAATTTCTTAATGAGGTTGTATTTCGTTAGTTTTGGTGAAATTTAAGAGAAACAAACCAAAAGTGTTCATTTTGATTTATCGCAATTTTTCGCACTTTTTGCTTTCAAAATATGGTATTGATTACTCGCTAAACCCGTACGGCTCATCCAATGAACACATTTTTTCCAGTCTTTTTTTACAACTTTACTACGATTTCCAAATATGGAATAAAGAGTGATAAGCTCCGCCCTGTTAGAGCATCATTTGTTCCGAGTTGGCCGAATGATAAACTGGTAGTTTTGATTTTCAGAAATGGAATGTATAAGGATTACAAAAGTGCTATTTTTCTCTTTAAATGAAGATAAGAATTTAATTTCTATATTTAATTTATATGAGATTATATGCCTATGTTTAATTAGGTGAAGTTTTGTCGCAATAAGATGCTCCATTTTTTAATTACCATAGCGGTTGTGACACACAACCGGCATGCTCCATAGATCAAAGAGGGCGGAATTACTAGACACAGTAGTAACATTACTTCTATATGTGTCCCAGCTAATAATGCAGCTGCCAATACATAACAATGAAATTAAAAGTTGCAATAAATATTTATTTTCCTTAATAAAATCAGATGACTAATTGGATATTGCATTTGACAGCTTAATTTGCACACAAAAGTACATGTACAATGAATGTAGTCTTGCAAGAAGGAATATGGCTGCTTCCTAATCATTTCAGGTGCCCTTTCACTAGATAAGCTGATTGCATTCAAATTGAGTGTCAAAAACAGCATTAATTGAATTTTACTCTCTACCAAACGGACATCATCCACTGTTAATTGTGCTGATCCATAAACTTGTTTACCGGGTTACTTTGTCCTGCGTTTTGATGCAAATTGAAATGTTTTTATAGTTGTGATGGATGATGGTACTTCTGCACTGAAGGAGTTTTAAAAAGATAGGCATTTTTGGAGAGATACTTGTTCTAGCTATATAATAGTGAACTGTCATGTCAGGCTTTTATTTATCTTATTTATGCTTTACGGTGCCGAGACATGGGCAGCAACAGCTGGCATTGTAGGGCAAGTACATAGAAATGACAAAGCCATGATGAGATGGATCTGCCTGGTCAAGCCTGAAGAAGAGACTTCCTACAAGACACTATTATCCCAGCTCGGCATAAGAGACATTGCAGACATTCTCCAGTCAACCAGGCTGAGATGGCTCGGCTACGTAGAGCGCAGCTCAGGCTGGATCTCTCAGATCAGATGCCTGAACATACCGTCACAATGTGGTCAAGGCAGACCCAAACTGTCTTGGGATGACCTTGTGAATGACCTTGTGAAGTGAGACAGAGCATCTCTCGGGCTGGATAGTACCAACCCACTGGATCGCCAGACCTGGAGAGGAAGGTTGCGCTCTCGACCAGACAAGCAGGCCTCACCCTTGCCAAAGGATTAATAAATGGCCTGTCAAATCTAAAATGGATGATAATGATGATGATAAACGCAACCAATGAGTAAGAGTTGCAGTAGAGTTTATTAGACGGTGACCAGAAAGATGTAGGGATTGACTCAAGCTCCTTAAAGGTTGTATAATGAAGTTGCTGAATTACCCGATACAATGTTGACAGCTATATTTTGCATTTCTTCAAGATTAATAATGCTTATGTTTTTATATCTTCAGAGTGATTCCCAATTGTGTATTGAAAGCAAAAAATGTGCGTACAAGAATCTTCATTGGGGATCAGATAGAGGATTGTAAGGACTTGTCAGGACTGTACTATTTACTGCCATTTCAAAAGGTAAAATACTGGTATGAGTTGCTTTTGAAAGGGTTTGGGAAAAGATTATAACCTTTTCCCAAACAATAACGACATTTGACCACTCTGTTGCAGACGACTTTTGAAAACATTGTGGGAAAAGGAGAAATTGCTCATAACGAGCAATTTCTCCTTTTCACACAATGTTTTCTGCCCTATCAGATGATCATTTTCCAATTTCATCACATTTTGAAATGTCGTCTGCAAACCCTTTCAAATTCGGACAGTCGAAAATTTGGGAAAGGGATTAGTGAGTGAGTATTGAGATAAGTTCATTCTCCCTGCTCCGGGTACGTGATATGTATGTTTTGTATTATGCAAGAACAATTCAATTTTTTGAAGATCTCAATGATTTCTTCAGAATTAGTAGCATATATGTTAAAATTTATGATGATCTATTTTGTTTGATTAAAAAATGCTTATACGCTTTTTTTATAACAAAATTCTACGAACTTTCCGAACAACCCTCGTAGATGCTCTTTTATTTTAGGGTTACATGGTCAATTGGGAAATTGAGAAACAAATTTGGGACTACATGTTTGGAAAGGAGCAATGCCAGGTGAGTGTCGGTGTTTTAATATGGAAACCTTTGTGATACTAACTAGTAATTCATGTTGTTATAGGGTTGGGTAGGCTTTCTATTTCAAATTTCTCAGACCCTTCGGAGGTCTGGTGACTGATATAAGGGTTATTTCCATTGTGAGTATGTTGTTATAGGGTTGGGTAGGCTTTCTATTTCAACTTTCTCAGACCCTTAGGAGGTCTTGTGACTGATATAAGGGTTATTTCCATTGCGAGCTTCTTTATTCTCTCTATCTAAACATTATAATATGGATTCAATGCAAGATGTAATAAAGGCTTGCATTGAACCCTTAATAATTTGTTTATTCAATAAAATCGTTTCTAAGGAAACCAAACTATTTTTTTTCACAAAGTAGGATTAACTGCACCATTTTTAAGACTGCCTGCAAATTGGTCATCTGGCCATTATCTAGTGTCTATTTTAAACTATAATGATTCTCAAGTGTCCAAGTTCTTTTTTATAAGGACCATAATATTTGCTCATATAACCCTTTCACCTATATGGTAATTTGTGATTCATCATAATTGATTGCAACAGAAGACAAACATTGATGGCATAACATATGTATTATCTTTATAGTGTGTAAGAAAGCATCATGATAAACTGCTAGTTAAGAGCAATTTATCCTTTTGTCAACATGATTTCTGAAGTCTTGTTTAGCACTCTTGGCAAAGAAAGTTATTTTGGAGTAAAGTGTTAATATTGTCTGTTTGTTTGCTTCACAGGTTGAGTTTAGTGACACAAGTGTGGTCCTTACAGAGCCATATTTCAACTTTACATCCATACAGGAGGGTATGACAGAAATCTTGTTTGAGGAGTACCAGTTCAAGTCTGTTTTCAGGACAAACCGTAAGGATCTATTGGTGTTTAAGTAGTGTCTCAATTTACAAGGTAGAGTTGAATATGTAATCGGGCAAGATCGCTCAGTCGGTAGAGCGTTTGCAGAGGTCCATAGTTCGAGTCACGGTCTGGTTGTATGTTTTTCTTACCTTGGTAACCCAAGGCAAATGACCCACATTTACTACATTGATAGATACTCCGGATTTGTTCGCCAATCAAATGCTGTTCCCAAGAAAATCAAGACAAATAATAATTGTGTGGGGGAGTATGTAGTAGGGTTTAGATTTGTAAGGTAAAGTTGATTGTGTTATTGGCCCAGATAGCACAGTCAGTAGAGTGTTCTCATGGTTTGCAGAGGTCCCGGGTTCGAGTCCCAGGCTGGCTGCATGTTTTTCTCACCTTGGTTACACAGTTAAACCAATTAATAAGACTATCACACACATTGAGACTTAAAATGAAATGTTTTCTTAGAAAAGAAACACATCACATATCTTTAAAGTCCCATAAAACTAGATTAATGATACTTATCCCTTTTATGACCGTATGTAGGAGATAAAGCACATTCTTTGGCAGATTTAGTAAACCGCGTAAACGGTTTATTTTGCAAACCATTATCTTAATTTGAATTACCTATAAGTGAGTGGCAGCATTTTTGGATACAATCATCTATTGGTTCAGTAGTTCACACAAACATTTGACTGTGCATTCCCATTTCCTATTTCCTTCATGTATAATGCCTAAATTGGTAAGAGTTTGACATGAAAGCACTGAAAGACATAGCTGCTCATTTCACTTTTCTTAATGAAAAGAAAGGTATTCAGCACTTTTACGATAAATAACAAAATGGCATTTTGTTTAGTGACAAGAAGTGTTTAATTCACCATTTAAGGTTTTCTAGTCACAAAATATTATCTGTGAGTCCTTTTAACCCTATCCCAAACAATAACGACATTTAACAACATTTGACCACTTTTTTGCAGACGACTTTGGAAAACATTGAGGGAAAAGGAGAAATTGCATGTAATTAGCAATTTTTCCTTTTCCCACAAAGTTTTCTACCCTATCAGATTATTTTCCAATTTCAGCACATTTTGAAATGTCGTCTGCAAACTCTTTCAATTTGGGTCAGTTGAAAAATTGTTGTTTGGGATAGGGTTAATACATTTTTCGACATGTTATATAACAGATGGAGAAAACCTTTAGACAAAAGGAGGATTGGTTGTCATCACTATGATTTCTACCCTTTTTCCCTTCAAAAGTATTACCGGTATAACATACTTGTGTTCTGCTGTTGCTTCCAAATTAGACTCTCACATTATATACAAATTCTCCTTTTGTCCATAACTGTTTCTTGAATAATTTGCTGTAGATATATTAAAGATGTTTGAACAGAATGTTTAAATGTCACCCTCAGAAAATTACGGAAGGCAAACTTTAAATCCTCTCTTTCCCAACAGCTGGATTCCTTAGTCAATACAAGCTAAACCAAGATAAACCAGGACACCTATGCTCACTGGTAGTGGATACAGGCTATTCATTTTCTCATATCATTCCGTATTACAAAGGACAGAAAGTGAAGAAGTCGGTGTTCAGGTAATTTTACATGTATATATATATATATATATATATAAAAACTGTGTCTTTCTAGTTAATAGAATATCATAGATCAAGATCCAGATTCTTTATTGAATTAAACTATATACAGTTTATCATCAAGTCAGTACATATTTAAACATTTTGAAAGTAAAGGTAACTAATGTGATCATATATCATTACAGCGTTTAGCAACAATAATATAATTATATTAAATGTGAACGTTTACATCATAACCATAACATCTTGCTGAAATATCAAGTAAAATATGCCCCCTCCCTCTTATACTAAGAAGATTTTGGTTAAAGTTTCACTCACTAGTTTGTTTCTCATAAACTACTATAGGGATTAGGGAACACACATGTATTATAACTTTACAGATGGACTACGGGTGATAATGTAAGGTTCTGAGCAAGTGCAATGACTCTGCTAATGTTTTGAAGCAAATTAAACCAGTTTCTGTGCATTATGTGTGCATCTTTATATTTCAGAAACAACTTATTATTTATTGACCTGTTTTACCGTTTTACTAAACAGTTTACGCTTAAGATTTGCGTAAGTCTAAAACAACAATTCCTCTTATTTCAATATTGGACGAAGCAATATTGCAAAGTGACACATCATTGGAATCGTCTCTCCGAGACGCTTCCAATGAAGTGCAACATTGCAACATTGTACTTTCATTGAAGATACTATCCATGTTTATCAATTATGACTTATGCACATATTTTCCGTAAGTTGTTTAGTAAAACGGGCCCCAGGCTGTATCCCTCTCGGATATTTATCAAATAGTCAAGCACACTGCCTTATTGACAGCTCTTGTTGGTTATCAAGTGACTTGATTTATGCAAGCTTACATGAATTTCAAACACTTTTGATCAACTCTCCAATTGCAAAATAATCTTGTTTTTAGATCTAATATGTTGTTTATATAGAATTTGAAAGTGCTTGGTATACTGTTCGTGCTATTGCCTCAAGTAAAATATTTCAGAATTCTGTGGACCTTCATCTACATTTATCACATGATTTCATTGTTAAGTTTAGACTTATTTATTTTACATCAATTGTGAAATGAGGGCTTAAAACTTATATTAATTACTCTCTATTCTGCTTTCTGGATACATAACCAGTATTTGCGCGGAATATGGATAAATGAAATGTTTCATGGTGGATCCCACTACTCACAGGATTTAGTCCCTCGACCCTCCTGTCCTTAAGCCAAAGCTCTACTGTTGGACTACTGTCATCCCCTTTTGTTTTTGATATTGCAGAGTAAATATGGGTGGCAAAGTTATGACGAACCATCTCAAAGAAATAGTCTCATACAGGTAGGTGTTTAAAGTTAACCCTTTTCCAAACAATAACGACATTTGACCACTTTGTTGCAGACAATTTTAGAAAACATTGTGGGAAAAGGAGAAATTGCTCGTAACGAGCAATTTTTCCTTTGTCTACTATGTTTTCTGCCCTATCAGTAGATTATTTTACAATTTCATCACATTTTGAAATGCTGTCTGCATACTCTTTCAATTTTGGACATTCGAAAGTTTGGTGTTTGGTAAAGGGTTAAGGAAGTAATACAGGGTATTTTAACATTTTTTCATAATTACTCAGGTTGTCATACATATTGTTGGCTCAGTGCAATACTACAGTAAGTTCTTCACAAATATGAAGCACTTATACTGGTGTACCCTAATTCCGTGGTACTTAAAGGTTACATGAATAACAGAAAGGAAGAGGAGAACTTAGCTGTCAATATTCAGCTTTTCTAACATATTTCATTCTTCATTTATGATCTGCTCATCTTTATTTTTAAATGGAGCACAGAAATGCTCTACGTAACGTAAATTAATTTGGTCACTGGCAGCCATTTGCATTTTTGAGGTATTACCCTAATTCCGTGGTATTCAGGTCAAACACAATTTTTAAGTATCAGTCCAATTCGGTCTTGTCTGACCCAAGAATGTTTGAGAATTGCAGACAAACTGAAATGATTTGTTTCATGTCTTAGACTTGAGTAATAAGTGTGAAATTATCGGTGATTTTCGGAGCTCTTTGTAATATGAGGAGCATTTCATTGGATTGTATTGGTTTTATACCAGAAAAACATTCATTCTTACTTCTTTCGAGTTCTTTCATTGGTCTGCAAGAATAGGTCAGGTTGGTGTGTTGGTTTATGGAAGCAGTATGACATTATCCAAATACCATGGAATTAGGGATACCACGAAATTAGGGGAATTGACTATACTATAGTCTTGCAACGAACCCCTGATAAAGCAAATGCTTTTGTTCAAGCGTTTTCTTTTAATCTTCTTCATCAGATATGTCAATGGGGTATTACATAGTAAGTATTACAAGTATTTGATGAAATATTCACAACATAATTTACTCCTTTCTCAACACTCAAGAATCTTGTTCATTTGGGAACACTGTGGCATGGAAAGAAAAAATGTGGTATATGGAATTAATTATAATGGGGTTGCACTAAATGCAATTCTTACCAAAATACAACAATGAAACATGCACAAACCTTTTAAAAGTTGTATGTCCTTCCAAATACATTTACATGTTTACTACTCAACATAATTCTCATTTTGGAACACTGTGGTATGGAAAGAAACTAGTACGGTCATGAAATCAATTACTATTAGATTGCATTAAAGGCCCATGAAAGGAGGTTAATGCTATATCAAACCATATTATTTGGTTAACTTTTGGTCAAATTCAAAAAGTTATCACCAACAAAATACATCAGCACAACTTAAACGTGAAAGCCAATGAGAAACAGCCAATATCAGCCAATTTAATAATTCAGATTGCCTGATGGTATTAACTCTAACCTGGTCATGTGATACACAATATTTTAACCGATCAATCAGAACTCGTTATTGGAAGTAAGTAAAATGATAACCATAATTTAATTGGAGACAATATATTTCAAGCACAAAATAACAGCATTCATAGATCAATTTTCATGACTTTTATGAACATAATAAAAGAACTCCATATTTTTTTCAGTAATTTCTTTGTACTCATCTCCATTCATGTACTTTTAAAAACAACACAATGTGAAATACAACAATGCAGTCTTTCCAAATAGTGCCTGTCCGCTGGTCCCTACCGGCAAATTTCATTTCATACCCCTGTAAAAATGCATTATTATGGTCCTTGTGTCAAGCATTTTTTGTACTACTTAAATATGAAAACCCTTAAAAATGGCAAAGTACCACCAGAAGACAACATTACTGTCGATAATTTAGAGTACTTTGGGTCTTAAGTGTTTAAATAAGTTAGAATGGTCTCCCTTGCAACGCCCATTATCATCTATTTGATTGGCTTATCCGCTATATACGTTATTATTACAGCCAATGAATTATTTCCTAACAAGCTCTGATGACCTTTACCATTCAATCATATTAACCCTTTCCCAAACAACAAAGTTTCGAATGTCCTAAATTGAAAGAGTTTGCAGACAACATTTCAAAATGTGATGAAATTGGAAAACAATCTTCTGATAGGGCAGAAAACATTGTGGGAAAAGGAAAAAATTGCTTGTTACGAGCAATTTCTCCTTTTCCCTCAATGCTTTCTAAAGTCATCTGCAACAAAGTGGTCAAATGTCGTTATTGTTTGGGAAAGGGTTAACACTACAGCTTGAAAATTCGGAGAGGCAGTTTTACTCTCCAGGCAGGCATTATATTCAAGACTGCCGGTTGTGATAAAAGAAGAAATATCCGGTTCATGTAGTATGTATGAAGTTTGATGTCACCTGTTTTATTTGTTTATTGTTTAGGCAGTTAATGGTCATGGATGAGACATATGTAATCAATCAGCTGAAGGAAGATGTTTGCTATGTGTCCAGGCAGTTCAATAAAGATATGCAAATTTCAAGGTAAACTGGTTTTGAACTGTGGATTTATTAACCCATTGCTTAAAAATATCTCCCTTCGATGCATGCATTGCAGAAGTCTTGAACAAAGAAAAACACCGCAATTTATCCTTGTTTTCTACCATGGTTTCTACCAAATTCCATGAAATAAAAAGGTTTTTATTTTTTTCATTTTGTGTTCTGTTATCTACTATTGCGTTCAATTTTACCAATCACTATTGGTTTTTATCCTGTCACCAAAGCAATTTACATTCCGATAACAGGATGCCATATCAGCCCATATTACATTTTTGGTATCCATCACCAGATCATGTGATCACTATGGGCACCTGTCAGTATTGATTTATTTTTATTTTGTTTCACTTTTTCTGTGTTTAATTTTCATTTTCTTTTTGTTTATTTGAATCCATATAGGTTGCATGATAATTAGGAAAGATAGCTGGTGCTTTTGAATAGGAAAGATTATCGGGCTCTACTTTGGATTATTATCGACTCACTGGATAATATTCCTACCCCTTGCCCTGAATACATTTCTGATTCATGACACCAACCATCATTTCACAAATGACCATATGATATAGAAATGATAATTCATATACATGGTTGTAATAAGTGGCCGTTACTGGTCCCTATCAATTCTTAACCATAATTATTTGTTTTGGTATCCTGATTAACATACTAGTATCGACTATTTTCCATATCAATTCTTCATTAGACTCGGTTGTTTTGTCATAAATGTTTCAGTATATAGTGTTCTTCTTGCAGCTTATTACTTTTTTGGCGTGATTAGACAGTTTTGTTGTTTGACGTTTGGATTATTGTGTAAAAGATGTTCGAGTATATTGGCACAGTTTCCCACTATGAGTGGGACCTGTTTCAGCGACTCGGTTGTATGAGCAACTCTAGGCATGATCTAATCAATGAGATAAGATCATGTGGCATGAGAGAAGCTGTTATTGTTTTTTGATCATGGTGTAGAGGGTTATTTTGGTTTTTATGGAAATAGCAAAATAGCATTGCAGTTGGTAGAAATTAACAGTTAGTGCTTTCATCTGGTAACATGAGATATATTGGAATAAATTTATATACATTTTTATATATACTTAAGAGAATTTTTTAAGTAATATTGCTTAGAATAGGTCCATTTATATGTTTATGAAATTAAAACTTGAATTACCTCCCTTTATAGGTTATTTAAAAAACATGAAATTTTCTCCCTTCAGTGTGAGGGGAGGTAACACAATCATGTCCGATGTAATATTATGGTTTGAGTTGTTTCCCTTACATTTGACATTTAGGTTTACAAGATAACCCAAGCTGTCATAGTTTCACCATAGTGTCATAGTTATGTACATTGTTTAAGAATTTGATAGGTCAGTGCCACAAGTCAGTTTCAACAGGTTTGTCTTTAATATGAATGTTAATGTCTTATAATTTCAGGAAGAAAGGTGCTGAGAACACTGTGATGAGAGACTATGTATTACCAGACTATACCCACATAAAGCGGGGCTATATCAGACCTTTGGCAGAAACAACAGGTCGCGCAAAGGAAAATGAACAGGTAAAGGTTTCATGTCTGTTCTTTGTTCCAAACACCGTCAGTTTGCATCAGATGTAACCTTTAGAATAACCAGCGTTTTTTTTCCTTCTTTGTTTTGGTCTGGTAAAAGGACCCTTTCCCAAACAAATCTAGGTAACATTTTTCCCAAATTCAAGTATCTTTTCCCAAATTAACTTAATTCTTTAATAAACATTTGCGTTGGTAAAATTTGCTCAGCTGTTAAAATCCCCTCAGATTATTTGTTACACTCGAAATCAAATGCAAACTCTTGACTCAAAGTTTGTATTGACAAAGTAATTGAACTCTTCTGCAGTCTCCATAATTCAAGTTTTAAAAAAAAAAAGCTAATAATGAAGAGTTTCCTATTATTTGGAAACAAGTCCCAAAATTCCGAATTATAAGAAAAATGAACCGAAACGACACAAATTTTCCCAATTGCCTTGTAACCAGACCCTTTCCCAATTGGTGAAAAAAAATGCCGATAACGTTTTCCCAGGGACCCTGTAGCGGTGTTTAAACTTACTTCATTGCTGAGCTGTGCGTGGGGGCTATTTTCTGTTTATGCTAAAATTTTGCATAAATTCAATACAACATTCCCTCCTATTTCAATATTGGTCTAAGCAATATTGAAAAGTAACACATTATTCCTCCTATTTCACTATTGGTCTAAGCAATATTGAAAAGTAACACATTATTCCTCCTATTTCACTATTGGTCTAAGCAATATTGAACACATCATCGGAATTGTCTCTTTAAGATGCTTCCAATGAGGGGTCACTTAGTAATATTGTACATTTATTAAGGATAATCATTTTTGATGTACGCAAATGTTTTCCTTAAGTTGTTAAGTAAAACGGTATGGTGGTCTATCTGCATGTCTAACAGATTCTCCCATTTTTAATTTAATTTTTAATTAGAGTCTACTCTTAATTGCAAGTAATAGCACACAACAAAATAAAACTTGAAAAAAAAGGCTTTTTCTTTATGGTATTGGAGGAAGCATTGCAAAAAAAAAGAAATTGCATTACCCTTTTGTCAAAGTGGTTTGTAAAGTCTTCTGCAGCAGTTGTGGTGGAGTAGGGTGTTATGGTAAAGTAGGGTGTTATGGTGTAATGAGTTAACTATCTATTTGTCTATATATCTGCTCTAATGTATATACAGTGTATATTTGATCATTTATCCTCTGGCTGTATCACACTCTTAGTACCTTTCCATAACCAATACTTTATGTAGAATCTTGTTTATCTATAAATGATGATCAAGAGACTAACAAGCCTTGATGAGGGAATAAACTTCATGTATGTGAAGATGCATCTTTGTCTTATTGACAAAATATCATAGTATACAGTAGTATAATGTTGTTATAGTTCATTTCCATCTCCATTACAACATGATCCAATTTCTTTATATGGAATTTAAGACTTATTTAAATTGAAACCACCACCAGGTGATAGATTCCATGTGTGAAAATTAAGGTTTCTGTCTAGGTTGATGCTGGGTTTAAACCATATAAACAAACTAATTTAATATACCTGTTTATTTTAGATAATACGGATGAACAATGAGAGATTTGCTGTCCCAGAACTTTTATTCCACCCATCGGATGTGGGCATTCATGAAATGGGCATCACAGAGGCATTAGTACATGCCATAGGCACCACTGATAAAGGTATGTGCTATTTATTTAATATGGGTTTTACATTCATCAACATTATTTCAGTTATGTTGCAATGCCCGACGCTTAATGACGGAGGAAGACCCCATACTCCAATGCCAATAAGGGTTGGTTAAGCCAGAAACAACCTCTAGCATTCTGTGAGTCAGACAGGTGAACGCTTCTCATGAAAATATAAATGATAGATGAATTTACTGTCGAGTCAATCTTGCTTTAATCAACCACTGCATGAAAGGTTAGTATGTCTGAGGCTATCTTAATAAAGGACCCAAGTCATTCAGAAAGCTGTGAGCTTTCTGAATCACAGTTTCCGTATTAAGCCGTAAATTGTCTTAAACACCATGATTCTGCCCCTTTTTCTTTTTGTTGCTAAACACATTACCACCTAAGGCCACATCCTTGCATCTTGCAGCAGACGACTTTCAAAAGGCATTGTGGCAAATGAAAAAATTGCTTGTCACAAGCAATTTCTTCTATTGCAACAATGCTTTTTCAATCTATTCCTATAACTGTATCATAACAGTAGAACTGAAAGGTTTTTCACATGTTTACAAAGATTTTCTAAAGTCGTCTGCTTCAAGTAAAAAAATGTCATCTGCAGGTGGTGAAGAGATAAAACATTTTTAACTGTATCTTTATTTTAGGACACTGTTTGGTACCACTTTTCATATGCCATTATAGTTTCATTAATACCTGTTTCATTTGTTTGAACATATTTATTTCAATGCATCTGCAGATAAAGATTAATGATAATAAGTTGGTAAAAGGAAAATTTGCTCATAAAAAAACAATTTTCATATAATATCACAAAGACTTTTATTTTATATTCATACCTTATACGTCTGCTATTGATTATACTTGCATCCCTTCACTCTCATAATCTCATTTCAAAGGAGTCATTGCTGGATGCAAGCAATGTCTATTTTTGCCATTAAAAGTTTCATGGCACATCAACTAAAACTACTTTAACCCTTTACCAAATACCAAATTTTCAACTGTTCCAAATGGAAAGAGATTGCAGACGACATTAAAAAAAGTGATAAAATTGAAAAAATAATCTTCTGATAGGACAGAAAACATTGTGGGAAAAGGAGAAATTGCCCATTAATAGCAATTTCTCCTTTTCCCACCTTGTTTTCAAGAGTCGTCTGCAACAAACTGGTCAAATGTTGTTATTGTTTGGTAATGGGTTAAAACAAGTATTTTGTGTATAAATTTGTGGGTATGTAAGGAGACAAATGCATGGTTTGATATATAACAATGTAATGACATAATCTTTTCTATATTACTTTAGAGATGCACCCGCATTTGTATGGAAACATTTTGACCACTGGAGGGAACTGTTTGATACCTGGGTTTGATGAAAGATTGTAAGTATTTCTACCTTATTGATATTTCTTACATATGTGAATCACATGATGAAAACAGACATCTGTCCTTAAACAAGGACATTTGATCAAGTATATCTGTGTGACAGACATCTGTCCTTAAACAAAGACATTTGATCAAGCATATCTGTGTGACAGACATCTGTCCTTAAACAAGGACATTTGATCAAGTATATCTGTGTGACAGACATCTGTCCTTAAACAAGGACATTAAATTTTGATCAAGCATATCTGTGTGACAGACATCTGTCCTTAAACAAGGACATTTGATCAAGTATATCTGTGTGACAGACATCTGTCCTTAAACAAGGACATTTGATCAAGCATATCTGTGTGACAGACATCTGTCCTTAAACAAGGACATTTGATCAAGTATATCTGTGTGACAGACATCTGTCCTTAAACAAGGACATTTGATCAAGCATATCTGTGTGACAGACATCTGTCCTTAAACAAGGACATTTGATCAAGTATATCTGTGTGACAGACATCTGTCCTTAAACAAGGACATTAAATTTTGATCAAGCATATCTGTGTGACAGACATCTGTCCTTAAACAAGGACATTTGATCAAGTATATCTGTGTGACAGACATCTGTCCTTAAACAAGGACATTTGATCAAGTATATCTGTGTGACAGACATCTGTCCTTAAACAAGGACATTTGATCAAGTATATCTGTGTGACAGACATCTGTCCTTAAACATGGACATTTGATCAAGTATATCTGTGTGCATCAGTGACCAAAATATTGATTAGTGAACCTGGTTTAATTCTTATTGTCACAATGTATTGAATTGTGATATGAAAACCTTTTTATATTTTGGAATTTGATTTTGATCAAAATGAAATCATGTGAAAAAAGAAAAAGATTGGCAAGATAAACAAACAGTTTGTTCATATTTAGTAAAAACCATGGAGTCTAAAGAATAAATAGCTAATGCCCCATATATCCTCTTTTTAAGTCACATCAATTTGAGAATCCCCTCAAGATTTCATCCATTTCCAATTTTTTTCTGTCTTTAAATTTCAGAAAAAGTGTTATTCCTTATATTCTGATCTGCTATTGCTTTCACTTCATATCATTCCAAAATTCAGGTACAAGGATTGTCCTTTTCATTCCTGCCTCTATGTTCTACCCCTACGCAGACGGGTAAACCTGCAGTCGTTCCAATAACCAACAATATCAAGAAATGAAAGTTTGCTGCTTTAAAAAATCTACTGTAGAAAATATGAAAAACAATACTAAGTATACTGACTAGAAAATTAAAAAGGGTAAGCTCAAGTTGTAAATTGCTACAGACAGAATAGATGCATTATGACTGGTTCAAGGGAGATAGCTATCTATCATATTAGGAATATGTCTCAATAAGTTTACACAAGTTAGCTCCCTTGGTACCTAAACTTTATCTACCAAAGTCGTCTGGATACAAATACAATTATAAAGGGGACAAGCCCTTACAAAAGAAAAAGGGAAAAACCAAATCTAAATAAACAAATAAATACATTCAGGCAACTTTTCGGTGCGACCTACAAAGTAAACTTCCACAACTGTTTAGCCAACAGAGATGGAGAAAGGTTTTTTTAAAAAAATAATGAAAGCGATAAAAACATAATTATTCTATTGACAAACATTGCCAGGAATTGTAAAACATTATTCTCTGTGACAAGTTTAAAAGTTAAGCAAGTACTGCTTACATAGGGGGTTTCCAAGATTGAATGTCATTGTTTTCGCTACATGATTTGAACCGGAAACGAGAAAATGGCCGTGGTTTCTAAACGACGACGCTAAAACGCAAGCCTCATGGTTATGGAGCTCTCTAAATTATATAGACAGTCATTTATGAAAACTAACTACATTTATATTTTCTTTTCCTATTTCCAGTTACATGGATGTGAGAAGCATGGCACCAGACCTGTATGATATTTCAGTCACTTCACCAAAAAAGTGAGTTCTCTTTTTTGTCGTTAACCCTGTGACGTCATTTGGATTTTCATGAGAGGCAGTCTCCAGACTGACTTACTGAATGCTGATGGTTCTACCTGGCTTGACCAGCTATTTAAGGGTATTTAAGGGTAATCTTCCATAATTAAGACTTAGAGTTGCATATCGCAACATAACTGAATTGATGTCAAGTCAATGTAAAACCAAAACAAATTAATTGATAAAATTATGTCCTTTAACCAATATGCAAATGAACAATACTATTAAGGTCAAGGTCATGCTTAGAGGTCAAAGGTCAAGAATGTCAATTTTGTAATGTCCAGTTTGGCTATTATAGACCACCATTTATTATTTCTAAATTAACTTGTGAAAGGTTCTACTAGGGCACCCGATTTAATCCACATGGATTGTTTGAGTGTCAGGATTTCTATCTTCCATATTAAGCCTGACAATCTGAAAAAAGCTGAAATACTGCTAATGCATCTGAGAAATTATTCAAAGTAATGATAAAAAAAGATAAAGATAGCTTCTGAGAAATATTTCGAACAATTATCTTAAATAGATAATTGAAACAGTGTCTGAAAAAAAATCAATCTGGAATATGCATGGATGATTATTTCAATCAATATGATACATCCAAGATTCATTTTTTTTTTAACCCATTACCAAACAATAAAAACATTTGACCAGTTTGTTTCAGGCGACATTGTTTCCTACCATGTTTTCTACCCTATCAGAAGATTGTTTCAATTTCAGCACATTTTGAAATGTCTTCTGCAAACTCTTTCAATTTGGGACAGCCAAAATATTTAGTGTTTGTTAAAGGGTTAGTCAAGATCAAAATGATCATTTATGATAGAAACCTTGTTATAATTATTAAGTCATACATGATCAACATAAACCAGAAAAAAAAATGTGCTTCATTACATCAATACATGCATTATCTGTCTTTGTAATTATCATTGTTGTGTATGCAAGTTTAAGCTTACACCACATCACTGCTTTCTTAGATTAACATTTCGTTATATATTCTATGAGCATGCCCAGTGAGTGTATTTGGTTTGGATATCAAATGGTGGAAACAAATATGTTCATGACTTTAGATTGAATATGACAAATCTTCGTAATTCTTGTAACAAAAGACATTATAATCATTATTTATATATATACTTTTTTTCAGTCCTGATAAGTATGCCTGGTACGGAGGAGTACAGCTTGCCAACAGCCCTGACTTTGAAAAGATGGTCGTCACAAAGGAAGAGTTTGAAGAGCATGGACATAACATTTGCATGGAAAAGTTTGATGTGTGATATAAAGTACCAACAACACAGGACTTAAAGGTCTTTTTGATCTGATTTGAAGGGTTAGGGCAATTCCTGAACATGTGAAGTGGGCCTCTCACAATTTAGGATGTAATAAGGGTTCTTGTGGCTTTTGGTTGCACAGATATCTTGCGTTAGGAGTTGGATGTTAACACTCCATATACAAAGAACACAACAAGGCTCAATGCAAGAATAATTATGGTAAGCTTTAAAGCTGCCTCTTCACAGATTTGAGGAAATTTCGAGGTCAGAAACTTATTTCTTTAAAACTGTACAACAACTCAATGGTTCAGTTCAAGATTATAGTAAGTGCTTCATAAAAATGAAGCACTTACTATAGTATTGCATTGAACCCTCGAACTGTACTGTTTTTTTTGTTTTTTTTATATATGGGTTTTACATCACATCAACATTATTTCAGTTATGTAGTGATGCCCGACTCTTGATGATGGAGGAAGACCCCATACTCAACTGCCCATAGGGGCTGGTCAAGGTGGGTAGAACCATCGGCATTCCATAAGTCAGTCGGGAGACTGCCTCTCATGAAAATCCATAACCCTCATCAAGATTTGAACCCATACGGAGAGGGGCCATGTGATTTCAAGTTCTGTACTCTAACCACTAGGCCACGGAGGCCCCTGTACTGTTGTATTATACGCACTTGAGAATAGCCAACAGAAGCAAAATTAGTATGTATAAAAGGTTTTAGAGCCTGTAAACAGTGAACTAATATTGATTTAGATCTAAGAGTTGCGATGGTTTCTAGATCTACTGCAAATGGACTGTACATGCATAGATATAATGCAGATTGCTGAATTAATCATACTTTCAGTTAAGTACCAGTACCTTTAATTGTACATTGTATATCAAACAGCTGTACAAAAACAGTATGTTTCAACAACATTTTATTTTCTAGCTTTCAAATTCCCTCTTCTGTGAACAAGCAACTTTAAGTCTTATTTAGAAGGATTTACTTTAGTCTTGTACTGAACCTTTGAACCTTTAATATAGGTTAAACTGTATGGAGCATTATCAACTCTTAACCAAGCCATTGTTTCCTTATTTAGAGCGTTCAAGGGACAGATTATAACATAAAGCAGATATTAGACTCATCTGTCTCAGACAATTCAGCCACTAAATCCACCATTTGTGTTCATTCATGTGATCTTTTGTTTCATTAAATTCCTTACTTCATTGTTAATAGCTCATTTGGATGCATCTGTTGCACAGAACTTTTGAAACCACTGTGACAAAAGGTTGAATTGCTCATGATGAGCAAGTTGTCCTCTATGTATCTGGTTTCTTTCCCGCAGATGTATTATAAAGAGTTTTTTATCCATTGCTTGCTGTTGCTTTTAATTTGGACTTAGATACAGGAATATACCTTCTGATACAAATACTTTATCTGTCCATGTACTCATTAGGAACACCTACTACAGAATATTAAGTTAACATATTCTTTCTAAAGGAAGATCTTTTTTGACAGATCCGAATTGAAAGCAACAGCATACAACAATTACATGTAATGATAAAGAAAAAACAAGTATTTTCATTGATATCATTCAGTTTAGGGGGAGTAAGCCTGTTTCAAACAATTTTTCCTTTTGTCACATTTTTTTTTAGTTGTTCGATACAGGTTTGCTGAAACAATTACCTGGTATTTATCAAAAAAATTATTAAAGAAACCATTGTGATAAAACAAGATTTTGCTATTAACAAGCAATTTCTCCTTCTGAATCCCAATGTGTCCTATATTTTCTTATTGTCATCAGTTTTTGCTTTCAATTTGAGCAGCACATGTCAACATCTTTATAAGACATTTGGTATATATGTTATACTGAAAAAACTTCTGTTACAGTCTTAGAAAACAACTGATAAGTGTCATTTGTAGTTTTCATACTGCCATTTTGCTTTGACAAAGAACAAGTATTTGTATTTGTGTTATAAAACATGCATTAAATTTTCTACATTGTATATAGTTTTATTGTTATTTTAAGTACAGGAATTTGTCCTAAGGAAAACAGACAGTGGCTAGTTTTAACGAGTTAAAAGAAGAGCACACTGAGTAAAAACAGTAAGGGAGTACAACAAAATGTACAACCCATATTGTGCTTGAACTGGCTTAATGCATACAGGTTAAATCAAAGGCCAGACACCAAGTAAATTGGCGGCTGGCCTCTGGTCTAACCTTTTTGCTACTCTGAGTATCTTTACTCCACAAAATTAAGCAGATATTTAAGGTTTTGTAAAGCATATGATACAAAAATCTAATTTTAGAAAATTACACAGGGTTCTAAGGATTAAACAGTAAAACAGTAATTCAACAACATCACAATGGCCAATTATACCCTAACTCTATACTGCCTATCATTGAGGCATCAGATGAAGAACATTTTAGAAGTCACTCTACTCTTACTAAAGGTTATTTGCTACTTTTATTTGAAATACAATCATGTTAACCCATGACCAAAAAATAATGACATTTAACCACTTTGTGGCAGACGACTCTGGAAAACATTGTAGGAAAAGGAGATATTGCTTAAGTAACAATTTCTCACAATAGTTTGTGCCCTATCCGAAGACGATTTTCCAATTTAATTAGATTTTGAAATGTCATCTGAAAACTCTTTGAATTTGGAATAGTTGAAGTTTGGTAAAGGGTTATGCGACGTACTGGAATCCGATCACAATTATCAGTCAGTTCTCCGATGTGTATATTCATGTATATATCCAGGATTCTGTTAGAGCTAACACAATGCCACTTTTCAAAAACCTTTCAATGTCATAAATTGAGCTCAAAAACACGATTCAATTGGAATTTTAGCTATTGAGGTTTTCAACAAATGTAGGAAAAAAGGGGGTTTAACCCTTTCCCAAACAAAAATGACATTTGACGACTTTGTTGCAGACGTCTTCAGAAAACATTGCGGGAAAAGGAGAAATTGCTCATTAAGAGCAATTTTTCCTTTTCCCACAATGTTTTCTGCCCTATCTAAAGAATATTTTTCAATTTCATCACATTTTGAAATGTCATCTGCAAACTTTTTCAATTTGGGACAGTCCAAAAAGAGTTAAGAGCTCAATCAAAACTTGGTCATACATGGAAGTTGAAGCTTAAGCTCTGAAGGCTTGGCTACAAATGGAGTGGATTGCAGTTAACCTTTTACCATACGCAAAATTTTAGTCTTTCCCAAACTATTTCAATTTATAAGAGTTGAAATCAAAAAATTTAAAATGCTGAAAACGCAATAAAAATCGTTGCCTTCGAAACAAATAATTTCACATTGTGAGACATACCTGGTATTGTCTGTAATTAATTTTAGAGGTATATTGGTCCCAAGTACCCTCTAAAACTCATTTTCAGAGTCTGTCGGGTGAAACAAAATCGGGACCCCCTACATATGGTGCGTATCTTTAAAATAGGGCCAGGCACGCTCCTGAATGGGTTAAAGCTATCAAGGATACACTACAAATCATGAAATTGAGAGGGTTTGAGTTTGAGGTATCAAGGTATAGCATACTGTCACAAATGGAGTAGATTGCAGTTTAAGCCATTATAGCTGGGTCACACATTGAAAAGGCTTTGAGTTTTATTCATCAAGGCTTGGCCACAAATGGAGATGATTGGAGTTTGAGCTATCAAGTAAGAGGGGGTAGATTGGAGTATAAGTTATTAAGGCCTTGCCACGAATGTAGAATAGAATAGAATTATAGATATCATGGCCGAGCCACAAATGGGAAGATTGGAGATTGAGCTATCAATGGCTGTGTCACAAATGTAGAAAAGAATAGAATTATAGCTATCATGACTTAGCCACAAATGGGGGAGATTGAGCTATCAAGACTTGGCCACAAATTTAGAATAGAATAGAATTATAGATATCATGGCCGAGCCACAAATGGGAAGATTGGAGATTGAGCTATCAAGACTTGGCCACAAATTTAGAAAAGAATAGAATTATAGCTATCGTGGCTAAGCCACAAATGGGAAGATTGGAGTTTGAGCTATCAAGACTTGGCCACAAATGTAGAAAAGAATAGAATTATAGCTATCGTGGCTAAGCCACAAATGGGAAGATTGGAGTTTGAGCTATCAAGACTTGGCCACAAATGTAGAAAAGAATAGAATTATAGCTATCGTGGCTAAGCCACAAATGGGAAGATTGGAGTTTGAGCTATCAAGACTTGGCCACAAATGTAGAAAAGAATAGAATTATAGCTATCGTGGCTAAGCCACAAATGGGAAGATTGGAGTTTGAGCTATCAAGACTTGGCCACAAATGTAGAAAAGAATAGAATTATAGCTATCGTGGCTAAGCCACAAATGGGAAGATTGGAGTTTGAGCTATCAAGACTTGGCCACAAATGTAGAAAAGAATAGAATTATAGCTATCGTGGCTAAGCCACAAATGGGAAGATTGGAGTTTGAGCTATCAAGACTTGGCCACAAATGTAGAAAAGAATAGAATTATAGCTATCGTGGCTAAGCCACAAATGGGAAGATTGGAGTTTGAGCTATCAAGACTTGGCCACAAATGTAGAAAAGAATAGAATTATAGCTATCGTGGCTAAGCCACAAATGGGAAGATTGGAGTTTGAGCTATCAAGACTTGGCCACAAATGTAGAAAAGAATAGAATTATAGCTATCGTGGCTAAGCCACAAATGGGAAGATTGGAGTTTGAGCTATTAAGACTTGGCCACAAATGTAGAAAAGAATAGAATTATAGCTATCATGGCTAAGCCACAAATGGGAAGATTGGAGTTTGAGCGATCAAGGTAGGCCCAATTGGAGCAGATTGGAGTTTAAGTAATCAAAGCTTGGCTACAAATCGGGGGGTTCAATGCAAGACTATAGTAAGTGCTTCACAAATTAATATGAAGCACAAACTATAGTATTGCATTGAACCCTTGATATGTAGTTTTGTATTATAAGCTTTCTCAGCTTGGTCACAAAATCAAAGTTAAAGCTATCAATGGCTGTGTCACAAATGGAGAGGGCTTGAGCTATCAAGATATTTGGCAAATGGGAAGATTGCAGTTAAACCTATTAAGCCTAAGCCACAAATGAAGAGGATTCGATTTAAAGCTTTCGAAGCTTGGTAAAAAATGAAGTTTAAGCTATCAAGGCTTGGTCATAAATTTAGCAGAGGCTTGCAATGTAGGCATTCAGCAACAGTAACCCAATCCAAATATTAACTTTCATTCAATGTCAAAAACAAAATATATTATGTTAATGAAAGTGAAATAAAAACATGAGACATGCATGTACATTTTATTATTTTATTTCACAATTGATAATGATTTTTGTACAAAGATAAGTGATGACAATGTAAAATGGAAGTGGAGCAATAAAAAATATTCATGAAGGTTCTAAAAGAATAAGTTTATTATCATCTCTGCAAGAGTTTTGCCATAAACAAATAAGTATTTGTGAATTATCTGAATAAATTGCAAACACAAATGTTAAATATACTATTTGTAACAGAAAGAAACTTACTAGAGAAATCTTTTAGCCATTTCCTTTCACAAATATGGTTATGGCAAATTGAAGGTATATCAGAGTAGAATTTAAATAAAAATAAGACCATTGGAACAAGGATTTATTTCATTATAAGCCATGCCCTTTCCTGTCTCGTTGTGTTCACATAATGTTCTCTTCTGGGTGATTTCAGTCATGCACAAGTATATACTTGGCAAAGTTTGACAAAATATAAAGAGAACAATATTTCTTTAGTCAAAATACCTTGAGTGTTTCTTTTGATGAAATAAACCATTTTTGTAAGGTCTTTTAGGTTCACATTAATGACAACTTGCTTTGTGAATACCCCTACTTTAGAATGCTGGGCAATTTTCTGAAAATAGATTTTTGTGTTGTCTGCTTTCCAAAATCTTAAATATCCGCTTAACCTTGATGAGGAATGATACTCAAAGTAGCAAACAGGTTAGATCACTTGCCACTCGCCAATTTACTTAGCGGCTGGCCTGGATCTAACCCATTTGCATAAACATGAAGTCGGTTCCATCACTATAAGAGTTAATGACAACCGGTAGAGCATTCACTGCAGCAGTGATTGTTCATACACATCAGAAATTATCTTGTTTAGAGAATTTATGACAAGAACTGAATAGATTGGGTCAATAAAGACGATAGTAAAATAGGTAATTTTAGTTTCTAGGAGGTCCTAATATATATTTACAAGCCATACAAGGCTTTGTTCCCTCGTTTTGTAAATCTGTTTTTCTCTGAAAGAATGGTAACAGTCAATAGTTCCTTACAGTTATTTAGTCAATACTATTCACATCGTCAAAATATTTACAGCAAACTTACTTATCAAACAAGCAATTGCTCCTTCTGGCACAATTATTTTAATATTTATATGTTAATCTTGAAGTTAAACTATAAGTCTAAAACTTAAAAAACAAATAAAATCAGGAAGGGTAAGTCTCTTTAAAATGCATTTATCAAAAACTACCTTATATATTCATTTTTGTTGGTATAAGTTAGAAATAACTTGACCAGAAGACTTAAAAGTTTCTACAATATAGGGTAGAAATGGAGAAGTTGGCAACAAAAAAACACTTATATCTGGACCTCTGAGAAGTAACATGTTCAAGCGATTTTACCACTGCCATTAAATTGTAATTAACTAATATGGTCTTGGCCTTCTTCCCATTGGTGGACGGACAGGCCCTCTAGGAGGGGTGATGGCAATGTCCAGATAATCTCCGATATTAAACCTTTTTGTCTGTAAGCTGACTGTGTCATCCGCACCTCTATGGCCAGAACATGTTGTGCCGATTTCTCTCATTCGAAAGGTGGGTGATCTGGAATCTGGATAGACTATGGAGAAGTCAAAAAATGTTCCTTTACGTCTTGCGTCTGGATTCACTTCCTTAACAAGGCTTGTAAGCTCTTTAAGGGTTGCGTCTAGCCTGTAACAAAGAGTATGGTAATAATTTGACATAAATAAAGCAAAACAAAGGGTTGTACAAACAGAATTTGGACTCACCTCTCAGTATTGACTTGCCATGTGTGGCTTATTGAAAATTGATCAGTAGATAATATACCACCCCCAAAGTTTGTTAGTTTTTTTATTATAAAAGGAGCAATGAAAGTGAATGTCACCACACATTTGTCTGACAGAGGTTACCAACTATTTCACCAGTTAATTTTAACTATTAAACTGTCATAAATATTACTTTTTTATCATTTTGTCGACTGGTCCAATGGAATACTTAGAGAGAACTGAAGACTTTGTATATTGAGAGATTCTGTATTGAAAAATCTCAAATAATGCCCTGGTTTAATGCAACCAAAAATATAGCCCATAAGAGCTGGTCAAGCTGGGTAGAACAATAGCAGGGCTTTTTTTCCTGGAAATATGAGGAGGTCCAGGCCTGTTGAATATGGGAATTTGAGAAGTTATGTCGCCTAAATTGCTGAATTTGGGAAACAAAAAAGCTGGTATGACTTTGAATTTTTGGAAAACTTCATGATTTTAAAGAAATTTCCGTTTGGGAAGGTGCCTTTAATTAAGCCCTGTCATATAACGTAAAAAGACCTGCGATATGCCAGAAAACATTGTGGGAAAAGGAGAAATTGCTCATTAAGAGCAATTTCTCCTTTTCCCACAATGTTTCCCAGAGTTGTCTGCAACAAACGGGTCAAATGTTATTGTTTGGTAATGGGATAATCAATCCACGTTTCAAACAGGGGATTACCTCTCATTTAAAATTCAAATGCTGTCACCTGAATGGGAACCCATTCACAGACCATGAATACATACCAAGTATAAATCTGTAGTTCATTAGTTGGATAGTTGCCACGGGTGAAGTCACTAAGAGGATTGTGTCTTCCTGTGTTGTAAAACACTCTTAACAGTAAAGGGCATGTCTGAAAAATAAAGGAAATGATAAATTACTGATCAATATGAGAAAATTGCTAATGTTTTAAAACACCTTCAAAGGTTTAGGTTCTGCATATCTGAATGATAAAGTCACAATAAGTTACTGTTAGTGTTATGAAATACCAGAATTGATAGAAACTAATTGATAATTGGCAAATACTTCTGATGCCCAGCTGTATAATTGACAAATGAACATTAATTTTGCTAAAATTTATGGGAAAAATTGTTCAGGATAAAAATGAACATATAAAAACCCACATATTTTCCCCCTTTTGTTAAACTAGTGACTACAGCAAAATACTATTGGCAACAGTGTGTTATATCATCAGGGTCTTCCCCATGACTTTTTGAGAAGCCGGAGTGTTTGAGGTTGGAGGAGGTGCGTTGTTCGACGGAGTGCATCATAGATGGGGTTATCCCCTTTCTATTGTTTGTTTGAATATTTATGCAATCTTAAAAGGAGAAAGTATTGTAATTAAAAGAAAAAAAAAATACAGTTTTTAAACTAAATCAAATGTAACAAAAAATGTTACAAGCAAGTTGACTAGTCAAAGTAATTTGACATGATCTAAAATATTGAGAAATTTGGGCATAGATCTGGCAACATCTCCAGTCAAGTCAAACTTTGGAACAATTCATTTAATGGATGACAATGTGATAAAAAAAAATTCACACCATTTGAAGACCCATATTGCCATTGTTATTGAAAATCATCAAATTATTTTACACACAATTTTGAATTTATCCTTTTGTAATAAATCCATGCACTTAAAGTGTCTGTATACAACATTTTAACTTTGAAAGAATGGTTTAATTAACATGAGGTGACAATTTTCTGCACCCGCAAGTTTTTCTTGCAAATGTGCACTGAAATGTGATATATCTTGCCTTATCTTGACTTTGAATGGTCATTTTTTAATTAAAAAACAAAAATCAGAATTCAAAAAGTTAGACACCATTTTGATCCCTCGAAATTTTGACATTAGACTGCCCCATCAGAAAATAAAAGCAATCATCACATTGAATTATTTTGATTGCAAGTTGACCTGCTGTGGGACAAATTTAAAAATAAATGTTTGGATCAATTCATGCAATGGGTAGCAGGGTTCACCCTGGCCTTCACAAATGGCGCCATTGGCGACAAAATAAAAAAATTGGCGCAAGAAAAACAAATTTGGTGAAAGTGCCTGGCGCCGACTATTTTCCGCGAAAATTTGATGTTTGTTTACCGCATGGTTGCCGATCTCGAGTCAATATCGATTTGTTTTTATTGTAGAGCCGAAAACCATGTATCGATGGTTCCCGTAATCGCAGTACTTTATATTAGAACTCGAGAACAAGCTTGTTTATCAAATGCGATTTCCGATACGGGATAATCCTGTTTTCTCACTTGTTCAGTTCATTATCTGTTGATTGTCAAGTTTGTTGAAGGTGACACTTTCTTGTGTAAACCATTTAGTCATTCGCCAGCCTTTACAACTTCAATTATATGGAAATTATGACTTTGATTACTTTAATTGCTTTTCAAACAAAATATTTGCCCTCGCGCTCCTTTTAAAGAAGTTGACATCAAACATCGACGAAGTCAGTTGTGTTGATAGACAAATAAATGAAACTCTTTTATGCACCGAAGTTTTGGTATATAAAATCCGCGAAATTAAGTGACACTTAATTCTGATCCAACACAAGAGTAACCATAAATCGATCTTCTCAGTCGTTGAATATGCCTCCCACAAAAAATCAAATAAACATCTGACAAGGAGGCCTCGAGGACAGGAAATAGTTGGTTATGATATGACGCCAAGGTGAAAGTCATGTTTCTGATATGTCCTGTTTCAAATGTCGAGTGTAAGAGAGGATTTAATCCATAGAACCTAATGAAAACAGCACGTAGAAATGGATAGAACAAACGAACACTTGAGAAACTCTTTAGAACCGTAGGTGACCCTAATGAAGGATTTCCCCTTCTACAAAAGACTATTTTGGCTTCAACTTATTGAATTTGGCTCCAATTTTTTTAATTTGGCTCCAACTTTTTCAATTTGGTGCAAGTGTTGGCGCAAAATACATTTTAGCCAGAGAGAACCCTGGGAAGTGCTAATCATGAAACTCAGGCGCTGGGACACTGAATTGCAAATGCTCAATGCGTCTTTTTTCTTTTAAAAGATGAGACTATGAATAAATAGTTGGCTTTCAATAAGAATGTCTAAGTTTTGAAAAGTCCAATTGTTTCAACATGTTTGAACTTCATAAACCCATTCTTTCAAATTAAAATTATCAGTGTAGGAGCTAACACTGGTACGAGCAAATGTAGGTAGCGAATTAACCAGCAACCACATCGGTGGTATACAATATGCAGTCGGTTCCCTCCAACATTTTCTAAAAAATTTAAAACGTTCTACCACCGATGATCAGTATGAACTTGGTTATAAAGCTTTAATCATGGCGCTCTTGATTCGTTTATCAAAATTTTTTAGTCAAACATGGGTCGCGAAATCTCATGTCATTTGTGTATTTCTGGTCCATTTTCAATAAATAAGAGGAAATAAAGCTTCAAGCTTTCAGTTCGTATTACCTTTTCTCTGTCAATCGGTTTTTCTGGCGTTTTATTACCATCATTCTGTTGCAAAGTGACCGTAGATTCTAAAGCCATAGTTGATTTCGGCTTTTATTCACACCGGAAACTGTAGATTGTTTGGATAGTGACTAAAACACTGGCGGATTGGGCCTGCCGTCCGGCCCGTACGTATATCCCGCACTAGGGTATGCATGGACCAGGCTAATTTTCATATTGCTCAAAGCTAGTTCTGACATAGTTTATTCATTTCATGATTGTTTTTAACATTTTCCATGTTGTTCTACAAATCGCCTTACAGATTTTTTTTTTTAATATGGGTTTTACATCACATCAACATTATTTCAGTTATGTAGCGATGCCCGACTCTTAATGATGGAGGAAGACCCCATACTCAACTGCCCATAGGAGCTGGTCAAGGCGGGTAGAACCATCGGCATTCCGTAAGTCAGTCGGGAGACTGCCTCTCATGAAAATCCATATCCCTCTCAGGATTTGAACCCACGCGGAGAGGGGCCATGTGATTTCAAGTTCTGTACTCTAACCACTAGGCCACCCTTACAGAAATAGAAGACTATAAACACGGGCCATCTCCCAAAGTTAGTTTAGTTTAAACATATTAAATATTTCCCTAATTATACATGGAAATGGGGTTGGGCCACAAGTTATACCAACTTAGAGGACGGCCCTCTCCCAAAGTTACAATTATTTGCGTTTGTTCTAGCAAAGACCTAAACATAGCATTTTTGTACATGAAACTTTTGAGGCAATCGAAATAAAATTTCTTTGAACTACATTTTTCATCGCATATAATCTTCTTAAATGCAAAGTTATATTTATGTATTTGAAAATTATCATAAACTTCTCGATTTGCAGTCGTTTCCCTGAAGCGACGTTTCCCAAAGTTAATTTATTTATTAATCAAGTAATTTCCCCCGATGTTTTTTACATAGTCGAGAACTTACACTATATATTGTTTACAGAGTAAAGAAAAAATACATAAAAAATGTGAAATGAGATATATGGAATTGGTCTTTTATTACCCGAACCGTGAAATGCCCTCTGCCTATTACACAAGTCAATTAGATCTTTTTACAAAAAAAAATATTTTATGAACATTCATTATCAACTTTATCAATTACATTCGTGATAATATCGTAATTAATCAACCGATCAAGCAATAGACCAATTTACTAGTTATCTTTCCAAGTAAACACGTTTTAGGCGCTAATTACTCTGAATCTGCAGGATCGGGATAATTAATCTATGCAGTTTCTAAACAGTCTACTTTTAAGATCTGGTCATTTTACAAATAGATCTTCTCATAAAAATGAAGAAAAAAAAAACATTATTAATTACTATACAGAACATTGTGTATAAAATCGCTTTATAAAGTAACTTCGGTGAAAACATCATCCAACACAGGTTGTTAGAATCCATCAAAAGTACGAAATAAAATCTTATCAATTTACAGATAAACTTGCTATAAAGTGAAAACAAACGTGTTTTTAAGATTTTAAAACAGGTTTTGGCACAAATTCTTGTCATATTTTGGTTGGAAAACAGAAACCGAAATTTGTCATGGTGAGACATCGTAGGAATTTCGGTGACTAAAGAACGAGATTGAGTGAAAAGTCCTTTTCTAAAATCACTATAAACAAGACAATCCAAAATGACATGCATCTCATTTTCCACTACATAAGCGAAACACAACGGACATTTTGCATCCTCCTCTTGAAGCCCTCGTACCGTCCCGTTTCAATTCTAATCAGAGCTGTACATGGTATCCGGAGAAGTGCCCTCCCGGAGAAGTGCCCTCCCGGAGAGGTGCCCCCTAATTTCAAGAAGGCGGAGAAGTGCCCTCCCACTAAATCGGGAGGGTCGGATATTAGCCCCCTTGTAAAAACAATATGAAATTTGTCTTTTTATACAAGCGGAATAGTGCAATTTTGCAAATAAGGCGTTATACAAGTTAATTGTAGAAGTTTCTTGAATATTTTTTTAACCAAGTACTTAAAGGGATTTTAAGAAACAGTTTGCATTTTGAGCAGAGTTAAACGCCAACATTATTTGGGGACAGGACCGATTCCATTACTGAGTACGTATTTGTTACCTTTGAAGAGGGCAGGCAACATTTTATCATAATTAAACCGTCGAGATCAGTCATATAGAAGACCAGCAAACAAATCATTTTTTTTTTCAAAGTTTGTATATGATTTTATGAAATTGCTAATTTATGAATTTGGATGCTCTTTTGCTGAACTGCTGGAAAAAGAGAGGATAACATATAATTCAGTCACGAAAACTTTGTGGGCATAGGATGAACATTGACGATTTTTGTTCTTTTGTCTTTGGTAACTGCACCCGAGGAAAACATCTTGCAGAAGGGTATTTTTAAGGGAAAAACCACGAAGGAGGGCTTATTAGTGTCATCAATTTTGACGAGAGGGCACCTCTCCGCCCCCTAAATTCTGGTATGAGGGCAGTTCTCCGCCCAGTTAAAAATGTTCGAGGGGGCACTTCTCCGTGATCCGCTGTACATCGATACGAAACTTACAAAATGCAGATCGGTGACTTGGTGGTATTACAAGTTGGCAGTATTTTTCTACATCAAACTCACATTTAAAGGATATATATATATACTCTTAACTTATTTTGACCCCGACCAGAAGGTCCTATTGGGTTGTTAATTCTGTTTAACCACTTATCTTTAAAATCATCTAATAATGTTTCTTGGGCACTATAGGCAAACCACCGCGATATAACCGTGTTAAAATTGTTAGTAGTTCTTAAAATCATTATCTTCATAAAAACGTTTTATCCAAAACACCAATTCTTACAGGAGCCAATACCATTATTAAAAGACCATGTTGCCAAGCGTTTGTTTATTCGTGTCGTACTCATGGATGAAAGCTTCGACCAATATAAAGAAATACATTTCCATTGCCGGACTAAGGGGTGATTCCAACCCATTTCACCGGATACACCATCATTTGGAGCATATTTTCCGACACCTCAAAAGAAACGCATAGCCCTATTTTGTACAGCGTCAATACAAGAATAAGACCGATGTCCCTAAAGAGGGGCACTGTAACTTAAAACCGGTCAGACAAGGGTGTCGTAAAGTTTTGTATAACACTATATGGTACACTACCATTCGATTTACATTTAGCTATCAACAAACCCAATGCTCGACTGGCACTTTTGACTACAAATTTGACAGTTTCATCATAGTCTAAATGCTCATGTAGAAAACACCCAACTAAATATACTTGTCGACAATATTAATCTGCTCTGATCCACAAGTGAATGGTATGTAGATTACCACGGATATTCCAATCACCCCTTATCTCAGGTATGGTATGGTTTGATTGAAACATAAACATCTCACGAGAGCGCGATGGACCTTTACCTGTATATATACTTGAATAAGCGCGTTGTTTGGTTTGTTCCCGGAACCTCGATTCAAAATTTATGACACCTGGGCGATTTGGGGATTATGAGGACCTTCAAGAGAACGTCGACTATGTATTTTCATAGTAATGATATAGGGTTGTCATTTATTATGTGGTTTAATGGGGAACTCAGAAAATATAATGATAATTGATTTATATATTCATTTACATCAGTTTCATTGTATCATATCAACGGTAACTGTCTCAGACAAGTTAAAGTCAAGTTGTTTATATAAAACATATTTTAAGGAAATAATTCATCTTCATTGCAAGCATTGCCATTCTTGTTAAAAATATCATTAAATCATCATAATTACGGTTGGTTTAGTTGAAGTCTGAAAAATGATAGTAACCATACACTTTGGAATCAGAGAGTTTAACCTTAGTTGACATGTTAAATAGGAAGTGTCCTGACGTCTTATATTTTTTCGCCATTCAGTTTGAATTTTAGTCCAAAGTCGTACATTTTGCAAACGAGCGATTGACGAATCGTGTGTACACGGCTTGACGTTTACCAGGAAAAAGGTGTAAACCTCTGGTATCAGGACTATTCTATCTGAATATGGATGCCAAACATATCTGGTAAAACTTGGTCGAGCTGGATGATTGTGAGGATTCCTTTCGAATCCTGTTGAAATTATGTCTAATGTTGATAAAAGGAAGACAAATCTTGTGCATTACATCTCCAGATTTTTTCCCTGCTCTCATCCATTCGTCCTTTCTGTATATGTATTCATCTAGTGCCAATTTGTGGCTACCTTTTCTATTTGTAATGAATTTGACATTCGGTTGTGCATTCATGGTGGATGGTTAAGTCTGAAAGTGAAGTACCACTAAGATAACCTCTTGTTAGCTCTTCTAATTTCCAACTAACTTATTCGTGTTAAACAGTTAGTACACTGCTTTTTAAAGAATGGAAGAGAGAATTTGAAGTTTGATTAAAGTTTATTTATTGCAAACACTTCAATTAAAGCAATTGATAAATATCTGAATTTAACAAAGACCAATTTATTCGTTCAAACAATAATTTTTAATGATTTTTTCCATAAAAATATCGATTTTCCTTTTATCGATTTTATGTGTCCCGTGTCCCCATGATAGGCCACCTACCCCGTCTGCAAAGGCGTGATGAAAAATAGAGTCAACGTTCCGGGAACAGACCGCGTTTACGTAGAGGTTCCCTTTTTTGACTTGGGATTAGACCTTCCAGGCTCGATTAATCGATGATAAATTGGTATGGCACCATTTTTCCCAAATGTGTTCTTATGGATTATCCAGAGATCATGCACTATAAAACTCGAAAATCAGCGTCTCACATTAATGAAATATAAAATAAACATATGATTAAACAAAGGACACAGACCGATAGATATACATGAAGCATGGGTAGACAGAATACAGAATACTTAAATGCAAGTGTCGTTTTAATCCATTATTGAATAATTGCCTGTGAATGAGCAAGTGATCCACGTTAATGATATAGCTAACACAATAAGTTCATCATATTTGTTTTACATCGATTGTGAAGGAAGCTTAAAGCTTGTTCAGAGCCAATCTCGATGACTTCTTCCTGGATACTAAACCAATAATCGCGCCGGTGGGTTAGTCACGTAAATTTTCACCACGCCTAACGGGTATTCGAACCGGGACCCTCTGTATAATAGCCCGACGCTCTACCACTGCACCATAAGATTCCACAATAAATTGTGTTACTCAAATGTTTTGGAATAAAAAAATAAAGAGCATTAGCTTAACCCTTATAGTGAAAAACGATGTACCTGATTATGAACCCATTTACCCTCCATACAGCACGCCCAATCCGAGCCTGTTCGATGTGAGGCCAAAGCCTTAGCTATACTAGGATTCATTCGCGAGGATCCTATATTTCATCAAAGGTCCTTCTTTCCAGATATCATCAGACCCTGGAACAGCCTTTCCCAACCATCCCACCCTCGACAGCTTTCCAATAATTCGCATTCTGTCCTACTTTTAACAGTTAAGATGACATACACATGCTTTTTAGGTCTTTTGATAGTTTCAAAGTTGAATCACAATCAACAACCATTCGGTAAATTCACGCTTGACATTTTAAATTGCACCAATATAATGTTTAAAAAATGAAAATACACGCATTTTCAGCATCAGAACGAGTTTAGATGCACGCATGTACGTGTATTTACTATACAGGAAATTTAAGATCTGTGATTCGATCTACTTTCATTGATCCGGTTCGATTGTGCCCACTACGAATCAACTTCAATATACCCGGTCATTCGCTTTGCCATGTTTAGTCCGTACCGGAAGATACAGCAGCTCCATCTTTTGGGGATTTCAGTGAGATCGTAACAAACAATGAACTGTCAAATATGTAAAGCGGTTTGTTTGTGCGTGTGATGGTTTTATAACGGAAGCAAAGCGTATGAAACGAACATGAACTTATAGCAGACAATTAAATCTCGGCAGTATGTCGATCCAAAAGCCAGATAACAGATTTTCGGATTATTTCGCCATTTGCGGATTGGACGTTTCGTTTGGATTGGAACCAGACCAACTATCCGGTAAGAAATACTTCCTAGTTGGCTAGATTAGAGGTGAATTTCCCTAACGTACAACTTTTATTGCTTTTGAAAACACTACATCGTGGCTGTCGTATAAACCGTCTCGTTCGTACGATTGTGATGACTACCAACAAAATCACAGATCTGTGTATTTTCCTTGGGTACCCATTTTCCTTGACATTCACTTTCGATTTATTTGTTTGCTCGTTTGATTTGTTTTACATCGATTGTGGAGCTTATTTAAGCCTTTCAAAGTCACTCTCGATGACTGCTTCATGGATAATACACAAGTACTCGTTATGATTTGTGGGTTAGTCTGGCAATTTTCACCAGTCTAACAGATATTCTGGTCAAAATAATTCAACATGAAGATTGCTTTCTATTTTCTGATGGGGCAATCTAACGTCGAGGTTTCGAACAATCCAAACAATGGTGGACCTTCTGAATTCTTATTCTCTGATTTAAAAACAAAATGGTTTTCAAAGTAAATTGTTAACACAATTTATGTAAAATAGATTTATACACCAACAAGGCAAAGGTGCTAATTTGGTGTTAAAAGTAAGCTAAACAAGTCTTTTCAGTGCCATGATTGCATAAGAAGGTTGAGGACTGTTCCCAGGTTAGTGTTGGCATCTGAACATGAGAGTTGTGGATTGTGTTGATGCATTAAAAAATTGATATGAAAACTGACCTTTTATGTAAATACATGCAGGGAAAATGCCATAGAATAAAAAAAATGTTGGGATAAGTCACAATCAACATCTTATGTTTGACTTATGTCAGAATCAGTTGACGTTTAACTCACAATTATCTATGTCTACATATTTGGTTTGTTTAAGAAAGCAAACATGGTGTCATTGATTGAGTAACTGGTTTGGATTTTCTGCAAGTTTGTTAAAGTGATAATGAGAAGAAAAGTGCACTTAGTGTGGGTCTCTAACCAATAAGTGCTTTAACACATAGACATCACTGTACCAATTGAGCTAACAAGATAACTTGTCTTTTCCCCACACACTACACTCCTCCTTCATAAACCTTTAGGCAATCTTGCCATTTTCTGTTGCCAGCATTAAAAACGATTGTGACAAGATCTGTTCACCTAGTGTTGGGCTTGACCCTCAAACCATGTTTACACTAGGTTGGTGCTCTCCCAATTGAACTAACCAGGTGGATGGGTTTACCCCTATGCTCTACAGTGTTAATATTTATCATTATTGGTGACTGGTTTTAGTTTTCATGTGAACATCTTCCTGTTGACTTCATTATCATTTATAAGAAGAGATGTTTGCTTTTCTAATAAGAGCTGTGACAGGTAGCAATTTACAACCTGGGTACCCGGGCAGATATTACAAGCGTGTACCGGGCATCCGAGCCAATTTTGGTCTCTATGAAATCTATTAATTTTCCCTCCCTAAAATTACCATTCAAATGTAGAATGGGCATGAGTGATGGTTCCAGGCACTTGTGACTTACTGCGATGATCTGAACATAAATGTTGATAGTTTCGATAGCTCATGAGCAGTTGGAGAGTATAGTGTATGACATATATGTGCACATGTTGAGAAATTGGTTGGGAATAAATGATTGCTAGTTTGAGATTTAGAAACTTCTGATTCACTCATCAGCAAATGTTTATTCTCACATTGACATTTGACCCAGGTAAAAAATAACATTGGGTAATGGGTAGTGATTTGCTACCCGGGTAGTGGCATGTACCTGGTCTTTACTTGGATACTCCAGTACCTGTCACAGCCCTATTTCCAATGCTAACTTATGCCTAAAAAGGTCCAGGTTGATGCAAAAAGTGGAAACCTGTGAGAGATCCAAATTGATATCAACAGTAGACAACACCAACAACGCAAAAACGAAAAGAAGATAGTTTCCCTAAGCAGATTGGAAGATACCATTGTGACAAAATGATAGATTGTTCATTAGGTATAGTTTATCCTTTTGTCACAATGGTTTTAAGAGTGTGCTGAGGCATGTTTGATAAAGTGAGATATTATAAATTAAGTAAGAGGTTAAAGTTCTTATATCTTTTTTCAGGTGACAACCATCATAATGTGCCACTCAACAGACCCTACAAATCTCGGGTTCTTGCCAACTACCCAGAGTCCTTGTCATGGAATCCATTTGATAAAGATGCTGTGGGCATGGTATGTGAAATTGCAATCATTTTATTTGACCATTTTTTGTTGCATGTTCTTCCAATTGTTTACATCAAAATACGGCTAAAATAAAGAAACTGCAATCAAATATTGGACAAATTTTTGTTGCATGTTCTGCCAATTGTTTACATCCAAATATTGCTAAAGTAAACAAATTGCAATCATTTTATTAGACGAATTTACGTTACCAGTACATGTTTTGTCAGTTGGTTACATCCAAATATGGCTAAAAACAGATTGGAATTGTTTAATGAGACAAATTTACGTTACATGTTTTGCTAATTGATTAGATCCAAATATAGCTTAACCCTTTACCAAACTATAGCTATATTTGACCAGTTTGTTGCAGACAACTTTAGGAAACATGTGGGAAAAAGAGAAATTGTTCGTTACAATTAGATGATTACTTTTCAACTCCATTACATTTTGAAATTTCGTCTGCAAACTCTTTAAATTTTGGACAGTGAAAAATTTGGCGCTTGGTAAAAAGTTAAGTTAAGAAATTGAAACAATTGTCACCTTTGGCAAACATCTCCCAATTGTACTGACAATTTTATATACATTATCAAAGTGTCCTAATATTTCATATCCATTATCTGGACCAAGCTGTTGAAATGTAAGTAGTCATGAGAGGGGCAAAGTTTCTATTCTAGAAGAAATATCCTTTTATTGTCCACCCTAAATTTATAAGTATATGTATCATTGTGGGTTAACATTAGACTCAAGACAATTTTAACTAGTTCCAACAATAAATGCTATGATATATTGCATCTAAGACTATCCTTATCTATCCTTCAGAGCAGAGGTCGCGAAAGCCGATTTTGATTTATTTGTCAGCCAATGCCAAATCTTTTTCTGCACTTGTCTGTATAATGGTTATATAGTACATTTTTAGTAAAAAGTCGCTTCTTTGTTCTGGCTTTTGGACAAGCTTGGCAATACAAACAATTGACTTTGCAACCCCTGCAGAGGGTTGTTGATTCACACAAAGTTAATTTCGAGGGTTCAATGCAAGACTATAGTAAGTGCTTCATAAACATGAAGCACTTACTATAGTATTGCACTGAATTCTCAATTTCATTTTTATACCTTTACAGCTGTGCTTGCCGAAAGGACTTACATTTCGTACAGACAAGCACGAACGGAAGCCTAAATTTCACTCCTTCATCATCACTAGAGAGGACGGGTCGAGAATGTATGGATCCTCGTTTGTTTTCTACGAGTTAGTCACGGACCCGCAGATTTGCGCTGCCATGCAGACCCTCCAGCACATGCACTTTGCAGAACTCAGCAGTCTGCAGGCTCACACCCACCTCTCCCTACAGGACCCGCTCCTTGACAAGAGCCCCCTGGTGGAGAAAAGACAAATAGAAGAGGAGGCGTTTCGCTATAACATCAAAACTGACAGTCTCTATGTGACAAAGTGCATCTGCCTTATCTCCCAAATGCAGTTTGTGTCCGCGCCGCGCACCTTTTTGAGACAACTGTATGAGGCAACAACGAAGCCCATTGCGGGCCAGCTGTCCCTAGAGGCCTATGTTTATAACATGTTGTATGAAGTGCCAATACCACCCCCGGGGAGAAGTATGAAGTTTTATGGAGTGGTGTCGCCCATCTTCTGTCAAAGGCCAAGTTAGTCTTATTTGAAATATTTTCTTTTTATCATATAGTTTGCCTTTGAATAAGGTGAATTGTTTATTTTTATTCAGGGCAGGCAAGTTTGTTTGCCAATTTAACTGCACACCATTAGACCACTTGGATTTATCTGCTGCAAGGACATAGCGCAATAAATCCTTTTGCCACTATTGTTTCTAATGGGTACAGTGTTTGACAACATAATGTATCCTTTATGCTTTTTTTTGGCTGTCGCTCTTGTGTCCAATTTTGACTGGTCACAAATTTATTATATGAGTTATGGATTTAACTATTTGTCTTTTACTCAAATTCTAATTTGGGCATGTGCCTTTTGTATTATCAGTATCAGCCCTCGAGATGATTAATAACACAAAATAACTTAAGGGTATTTTCAAGAACAATTTTGAAATCTCAATAATGGATTGGAAAGGTCATGGTTAAATTACTTCTTTATTATCTTTTGGTGACTTGATCTTTTTTATTTACAAATTAAAAGATATTGAACATATTTCTTTGTAAAAGCAAACTTGTTGCAGGCTTATAATGATTTAAACAAATCCTCGTTTTGATCTTCATTGAAAAAAAATAAATGTCAAGAGTATAACAGTTACTGCAATGCACCACAAATAATATCAGTAATAGTATGCATGAATTTTATTGATTTTTTTAAACATTGATTTCGCATTAAATTTTGATCTGCATGTCCATCCCTCTTCCACAGATTGGAATGACATTAAAGGTTTGTGTTGTGGTAGATATAGATGGTATACTACTCAGAATTGTGGGATATGGAAAATAAGATTCTTTTAGCTTAGTTCATTATCATCTATCTAGCCTCATTTGCAAAACTTGTGCTTACAAATTATAAGTACATGTAGTAAGATGCACCAACAATAAAAGGTTGATATTTTTAGATTTCTGCATGTAAAAGGCTTCTGACTCTGTCCCTTATTTCACCCTTATAGTGCTGGAACCGTCTTCATTGTTATAAGCAAAGAGATTAGATCCATGCCAGCTGCCAAGTAAATTGGCAGCTGGCCTGTGATCTGAACTATTTGCTACTCTGAGTATCTTTCCTCATCAAAATTAAACAGAAATTTCTGGTTTCGGAAAGCAGACAACACAAAAATCTATTTTTTTTTTAAAATTACTCGGCATTGTAAGGGTTAGACCGCTAGGAAAGTCATGTTATAGAGTTTGGCTATGGACTTACCTTGGAAGATCCTTCTGTACACATTTACTATAGATAATTGAATAGGTGCTTGGGGCTTGTCTCATATTAAAGGTTCATATGATGGATTTCCTTATAAACATAGATTTAACCCTTTCCCAAACAATAACAGCATTTGACCACTTTGTTGCCGACGACTTTAGAAAACATTGTTGGAAAAGGAGATTTTGCTCATTTGAGCGATTTCTCCTTTCCCCACAATGGTTTCCAGAATCATCTGCAGCAAAGTGGTCAAATATCGTTACTGTTTGGTAATGGGTTAAGAGTTACAGCAATTTTGTGAATGTGGATGGAAAGTTACGCATCTGTGAGACAGTACCCTGGTTCAAATTGTAAATGACATATCGAGGGTTCAACGCAAGACTAAAGCAAGTGCTTCACAAACGTGAATCACTTACTTTAGTATTGCGCTGAGCCCTTGATATTCAGAGCAGAGAGTTCAAAGCAAGACTTTATCAAGTCCTTTTCAAACATGAAGCACTTACTATAGTCTTGCATAGAACCCTCAAAATACACTGTGCTACTTTCTCTGTGAAAACAAATAGGTTCTTCATTACTCGATTTCAATCTCATAGAACTCTTGTCCTCACATAATACATGTTTTAGCATACCTGAGAAGTTTCTTTTGACAAAAGGTTGCTTTGATTGTCACAAAGGGTTCTCATAATGATCAAAATGAAATAATCTTTCATACTTTTATGAATATATGAACAATTTGCGCTGTCTAACAAAAGGGGACGGGTTAAGCATTTAAAGTGGAATTTTTGCCATTAACTGCTTTAGATTTCTACTCTGTCATTTAAGGTTTTTTCATAACAGTTCAGGTTATGAGGGTTGTGCTTTGAATTAATTAGATTTTAGTTAAGTCTTACATATACCTTGCTTTTAGCTTCATACCTGTTTCTTAGAAAGTTTGCTTTTGGAATATAAAGATGGATGTCTTTGATAACCTTTATGTACTTATCCCGATGAGGGATATGGATTTTCAAAATGAATAGTCTCCTGACTGGCTCCTAACTCTTTTAGAATATTCATATATCAAAAAAATTAACTCATTACTAATTTCTTTACTGAATATCATACATTCATTACAAACTATCTATTTCCTATGGTTAACTGATTACAAATTTTCTATTTATGATTATTCATTCATTAAATATTCTTATTTATCTTTTTAAAACCAAGTACATTTTAACCTGTAAATAATTCAATAAACGTTTAATCCACATCATCATAATGCAAGCTTAATGACCTTAGCCTTAGCTGTCGCTTTAAAACACCATTCATTATTTCATTATCCCAACTGGCTAATGGATTGTCAGTGGTTCTATCTGGCTTGACCAGCCCTTATGAGCAGATGAGTATGGGGTCTTCCTCCATCATTAAGAGTTAGGCAGTGCAACAAATATCTAAAATAATGCTGATGCAATGTAAAACTCATATCAAATGAATGAAATATGTATTTATCTTTTTACACTGCAAACAAATACACAGAGTGTATTTATAGCCATAATGCATGATTTAAAATTATTTTCAATCAATAGAAATGTTTGTCACAAAGCATCAAACCTCAATGAATAGATTTGAACCTTATGATTTAAAAGTCATAATTATGGACTTATATCGCTTGCACAAAGTCTTTGTGGTTGCAGTTGATAGTTTTGTTTTTGTTTATAATTGTTCTCATTTGCTGAAAAATGATACTGAGAATATAGGCATAATTTTTATTGTCTTTTTACTCACAAAGAATTGCGTTTAAATTTTCTTAATATCAGTTTATATTTTTATTCTTTTCTGTTACTTAAATTCTTTATGTTGAACTCTTTCACAAAAATGAAGAAGAAGCATTGAGTAACAGAAAGATCAGATTATCATATCCTGGAGTCCTGATTACAAACATATTCCTTCAGCCATCATTTGTTTCACTTTTTAAACCCCTTTATAGTGGTTATTGATTAGACTTGACTCAACATGGCAACTATTACTATAATCAACATATACAAAATATTGTAACGTTAGTTGAACGTTTATGCAAATTAGGAACCAAATGCATTGTTTGAGAGAACATGCTGGTATATATAATAGACAACACAACTGCTCATGCATTGTATGATAGTGTTTTTTACTGATCGGATGTGTTTATCTCTTTGAGTGGTTCATTGTTCGGTTCGTCACAATAAAATGTGTCTTATAGTTTTTGAAATTGGTCATAGGCTAAAAATATCCCAATATTCCCCTTTTTATCTAGAGCGCTGCATAGATTTTGAAGCACTGTATTTCATCAAGTTAAGGGTTCAATGCAAGACTAAAGTAAGTGCTTCATGGCTTGCATTGAACACACAAATTAGCTTATTATTTGACTCAGGTTTTTATGACCATTTGCACTAGTCAGATAATATTAATATTTCTATCATAAATGTCATCTAAATGATGTGGTTTGGTGGTGACCCTTTACATGTATAAATCATCTTGTTTCATTTATCCATTCCCTCTGTAGATAACTTGAATAACCATGATAATAGATGAAATAATTTTGCTCGTAAGAAAAATATTCAACAGATTTTTTTAGTTGAATTTAATGTTGAATTCTTAGTTTGATAAAAAAAGATACCATTTGTAAATGAATGTGAATTAAATATTTTGAAAATGTCTTGGGTGGCAAACTTTGATTATGATCTACTTGTCCATAAATGCTACTGGTAATATTTTTTTTTGCATCTAGCCATACATTGATTTTATTGTAAATTTCAGTAAGAATCCACTTGTTCGTTAAGGCATTTTGAGTAGCAGTGCAATGCAGTGTGATTTTAATGCCCAAGGTTTTGATTTGATGGTTTCAATTTAATGCAACCATCTGAAGCTTCTTAACCCATTACCAAACAATTAGGACATTTGACCAGTTTGTTGCAGACGACTTTGGAAAGCATTGTGGGAAAAAGAGAAATTGCTCTTACCGAGCAATTTCTCTTTTTCCCCACAATGTTTTCTGCCCGATCACAAGACTATTTTTCATCACATTTTGTAATGTCGTCTGTAATCTCTTTCAATTTGGGACATTCGAAATTTGGTGTCTGGGTGAAGAGGTTTACATATTGTTTAACAGAGCTTATATATCCTATGATTAAAAGCAAGTTAGGACAAACCTATAAAATTGAAAAATCGGCGAATTGTACCATTTTTATTAACCCTTTCACCGCCGTAGTCAACTTGAGTCGACAGCGCAGTTGATGTGGTAGGCAACTTTAGTCGACATAAACTTGTGTTTAGCAACCACCCTTATTAGCAGCCAATTACCTGTCTTAGACAACCACTTCAGAAAGTCCCATTGTTAGATTTATAGTATACATCAATTTGTGTTAAGCAGCCAACCTGTCTTTAACAGCCAATTTCTCATTTCCATAGGCTGACCTCTTAACACAAGTTTGACTGTACAGCATACTACTTTTTTCCTAGAAAGTGCTAAATATATTTGGTGCTGAGATGAACTTTTTGCTATATATTTGGCGATGAAAGGGTTAAATAGAAATTAATGTGACATAACTTTGTGACATTTTCTACTTTTGTCACATTGATATCCTTATCTGTCATCTATAATTCAGTTTCAACAATTATTTATGTGTTAATGACTTGAGATGTTCGATAACTGCTTTATATTTTTTTTATTGTATACTAAGCTTGAAAAGAAAGCCTTTAAATATTGTTTGACAGGGCAGCATTTATCAAGACTTATTTTGTTTCAATTTCTGAATGAGTCTCTCTGTGTGTGTAATCTAGTTATAGACTTAGGACTAAATGAATATATTTTATCATATGAAAACTTACAAGTTGAAAGAGTGTAATTGTGTAAAGTGACTACTTGACTATATTTCCTGTTGTTCTCATCTTAAAATACCTTATCAGTCCTTTTTTAATCAATTGTGTGACATATCCAAATTGAAAGCATCAGCAGACGCAGGGTCTTCCCCAGGAATTTTTTCAGGCGCTGGGGAGGATGGGGGAGGGTCAAGGGAGGGGGTCATCCCCCTCCGTTTTCGGTTTTTTTTATATATGTGTACCAAAATGGTGAGTTTTAAGGTATGTTGTGAAAATAAGAGACAAAAGAAAGTGTCCCATAATATATTTAAATCAACACATTTGCTAGACAAAAAAAAAAGAGTGATAGTCTACAAAATTAAATTTTCAAAACTCATTATATTTCAATGTGCATTTCTATTTTGAATACTCTACTTCTCATTGGTTTTGCTTTGAACCATTCATCATGAGCTTTTTTAAATTGGAAATTCTGTAAGTCTAGAGGACATGCATGCTGAATCCGTTTAACAGTCTGAAATGAAAATGTGAACCTCTATCATTATTATCTTTCAGACACATCTTGAATCAGAAGTATATAGAAGTGTTGAGCAACATCCCATTTAAACAAAATATGTCCAATTGGTGTCACAGCCTCCCCCTCACATTTAATAGATTTATTCAAGGACATGTATCCATCTGGTCAATATGGAGTACCAATGTGATTCTCATAGAAAAGAGCGTATGGGCTCTCGAGAACCATTGTCCCCATTCAGCATAGATCTTTGTTGACATATAAATTAAATCACAAACATAATTTATTATTTATCGTATTCTTCATGTCAGAGTACTGTGAAGGTTGCAAGAAGACTACATTAAAATGAATAGTGTTTTCATAGGTGCAAAGCAAAACAAAATTATGAAAAACTAGATCAATCATAGAAGCATCCAACTATTTTACAAAATTAAGAATGTTTCCATGACAAGCTAGATGTTTTCCTTCTTTAAAGTTTATAACAAACCTTGGAAATTGTTCGTAAGAAATTCCAGAAATGAGGAGCTTGCTCAGGTTCACTTGGTGTATTTGTCACATTGAGCTCAAAAAGTATTTTGACGTTTGAAATATTACGTTTTGCCTGAGCCCACCAGATGATCATTTCATCTTAGCAGTTTATGTATACAGATACTACAAAACCGGTTTTGGGCATATTTATAGTGAAACTAAGTTGCCGAGGAACTGAATTTTATAACTTACCCGGTCAAAATAATTCGTTGTGAAGAAAGATATTGCCGGATGCAAAACTTTCTCAATATTTCCCGATCACGTCATATTAGTTTGTCTAATAACTTACCATGACAAACCAAGGAAATCGGCGATGTGGAGATGGATGTCTGAATCAGGTGTTTTCACATAAAATTCCCGTCTATAGTATCATAGAAAGTGACAAAAGCCATGTCAATTAAGTGAAGTCTATTTCTCACTCCAAGTGCGATCTTTTAACACGCATCATAGATCTTTCCTTTTAGGACAAAGCATGTGCCGTAACGCCAATACACACGCTCATGTCTGTACCTATGACGACATCGCATAAGTCGAGTGTGTAAACGCCTATCGACTTTTTTATCAGCTGTTAGTTACTCCTTTATAGACTGGCGGTTTATCTAGAATATACTGCCATTGACGTTGACTCAATTTGGGGTCAATTCAAAGCGCTGCGGACACATTTAGAGCGCCGCGGGAGTCGACTAAGGCGCCGCGGGAGTGCTTATTTTGAAAGTCAAGCGCAGCGGAGCCGCGGCGCTTTACGGGGCTGGGGAAGACCCTGCTGACGCTTAACCCTTTACTTAACGCCAAATTTTGGACTATCCCAAATTGAAAGATTTTGTAGATGACATTTCAAAATGTGATGAATTTGGTAGATAACATTGTGGGAAAAGGAGAAATTGCTTGTCAAGAATGTTTTCTCTCGTACAAAATACAGTAGAAACTCTATACCTAAGACTTCTGATTGTCAAACCTCTCTTTATGTCAAAGTTACAGCTGGGATTCAAATTATGATTTTTTATTTGTATGTCTTTATATAACAGACATTTATATGTCAAAACCCCTCATGAGGTCCCTTGGACTTTGAGGTATAGGGATTTTACAAGTAGGGTTGAGGTCCCTTGGACTTTGAGGTATATGGATTTTACAAGTAGGGTTAAGTCTACTTTGTCTACAATGAAGTTATTGATAGTTTGTTTTATGTCCACTGTCATCTTGCTTATGTAATTAACCTAACATAAAATGGACCATAAAAACAATAGTTAACACATTCCCTTTATTCAATATGCAATGAGAGATTCTTTGACCTGCCTATAATTGGATTACTTAGGGTTATGATATTTGAATGTAATGAAATAAAGAGATTGAAATTGATGGTCACTGTAACTTATGGAAGACCGTTATATATTGTTAAACTTGGTGAAGGAAGAGCATTAATGGTGGTGGTGAATGAAATCATCCTTCTTGCTCTAACCCTTTACCAAATGCCTAATGTTCGACTGTCCCAATTTGAAAGGATTGCAGACGACATTTCAAAATGTGATGAAATTGAAAAATACTCTTCGTTAAGAGCAATTTCTCCTTTTCCCACAATGTTTTCCAGAGTTGTCTGAAACAAACTAGTCAAATGTTGTTATTGTTTGGTAATGGGTTAAGAAGGAAATTACTCTTATCCTTACTATTTCAACACAATTATTTAATCATTAGTTTAAAAAAAAAAATCATTTTTTTAACTTCTCTTCTATCAAACGTATCAAACTTGGCTTATAAAAGTGTTTGCTGCAAGAGGTTTGAAATACCAATGGAAGCAATTTATGCTTTATCTTACAGTTGTGTCTTACCAATACCCTGGAGGGAACCTCTTTTTTTTTCTTGTTTGTTTTTGTCATATACTGTTGGATCAGTTGCCAATTTCAATTTATGGAACAATAGATTAATAAAACATCTGTATATTATTTTTTAGAGTGTTACAGTTTTTGCATTCAGTGAACGAAAATTGAGGGTTCAATGCTGCTTATTACAGGTTCAACAGAGTTACCTCTCTTTGATTTCTCTCTGCGGGACCTGGTGCGATTGCTACTGGGGCTGGACAATACCCATAACTCTGTTTGCTTATTACAGGTTCAACAGAGTTACCTCTCTTTGATTTTTCCCTGTGGGACCTGGTGCGGTTGCTGGGGCTGGACAATCTAATTCAGCTGTTTGTCAGTGTGTTGTTGGAACATCAAGTACTTCTTTACTCATCAGGTAAAGCAAAATATATTTATGTAATTGATCAGTTGACAAAACCCTACTCTCAAAAAATGTGTTCAAAATATTTTAATGTCAACACTCTTCATGATCTTTTTGAAACTGTAAGGATTTTATCAATTCTTTCCTTTCTAAAAGAGATTGTAATTTACATTTAAATTTTGTTCTTACTCATTTTAATATACATTATATCAATATCATTTACTGATTACAAACTTTTTATTTAATATCACACATTCATTACAAATTGTTTATCTACTATCATGATTTTTTTTTAAACTTTTCAATCTATTATCATTCATTCAGTACAAATTCTTATTTATTTTTCTTTTAACCTGTAAATAATTCAATATACATTAATCCACATCGTCATCATGCACGCTAAATGACCTTGGCTGGCGATGCGCCTTTAAACACCATGCATTCATTCATTTTGACAAAACCCTGCCCCTGCTACAATACAAGGGTTCAATGCAAGAGAATATAGCAAGTCCTTCAATCTTATGAAGGACTTGCTATATTCTTGCACTTAATTCTGAATTAGGATTCACTTTAAGCAATGTTCACAGTCTTTCGCTTTTGGGAGTTAGGTTATATTTTTCATTGGTCAAGCTGTGATTAGTATTAATTTAGATGCATTTTGGCGAATTATCAGCTGTTAATGGTTTATTATGACATTTTTTTTTCTTCAAAATAAAGTAATGTTTTGTTATGCTTTGTTTATAAAGGGCCTTTAAAAGGACCCCCTTTGAAATCATACTTAAATCTTAGATTACAATTGTTATGAATTTATCACATTTAATGATAATCTTTCCTATATCAACAGGATAAGGCCTTTTTCCAATTTACCCATTTCACAATATGCTGGGTTTTCCTTGATCCCAAAATTGTAAAGTAAATGACCCCCAATTCCTGTAAATGACCCCTTAAGATTATTATTTCCCATTCACAATATATAGGAGGTCAAAAGTACCTTCATTAGCATAAATTAAGGGGTCAAGAGAAAACCTTGCATAATGGCATTTGTGATTAGTCTAAATAGAAAGTGGACAACACAATGTAAAAAGAGAATAGATCCCTTCTTGAAGCTGTTGGGTAGAAAGCATTTCAGGCTTTCTTACTTTTTAGGCCTAGTCCTGATTTGAGACTTTTGAGATTTTAGATTTTAATCTTCCTTCTTTGTTGATATTGAAGATGTTTAAATTCAGGCTTCACATAATGATTTGTAGGCTTTAGCATTCCTTAACAATAGCATGCCTGCATTTTGACAATAGCAGTCTTATATTTCTGGGGTCCAAGGTTCAAGCCGCACCTGTACTTCTAGATTTGTGGGAGTGTTCTTTGCCAAGATACTTAAAGCCTATTACTGGTGAATCCAGGAAATCTGCAACATAACTGAAAAATGGTCAATACAAGGTCAACACCATGTAAACAAAAACATATATAGTTCGGATTCAGGTCTTTGATGTGTTTAATATCAGGAGCCTTTGTAAGTCATCTTCCCATTTGGAAATATCTTAAGAACCATGAAAAAGAAATACCAAAAAATCAAAGTTAACCAGCTTTTTGGATTCCTGTTTAGAAATTTCAGTGACATGATACATGTTTCCAGAATTCATAGACCTATGCCTCTTACCAGGTTAAGGAAATAAGTAAGTCGCTGAGATAAAATTCCATGTTTTTGTCCTTTCAGATTACCACAGACTGATACTGGTTGCGGAGAGTATGAGTAACCTTATATTCCCGTTTGCCTGGCAGCATGTTTATGTCCCTATTTTACCAGCCTCTGTAGAGCATTTCCTTGATGCTCCTGTCCCGTACATCATGGGTCTACACCATGGGGAGGAGGATGCATCCATTCCTGATTTTCCGAATGAGGTAAATAGACAATAGATAGGTTGGTATCTCGAATTTGAAATGTTATCAGGTAAGATGTAGGAATATTATATGGTGTGCCATAGGGGGATTGGATAGTAAATTGGAAGCAGAGCCCGACATGCTTTTCTATTTTCTGATGTCTTATTAGTTTCATTCATGAAAAGGTAATATTTTAATCTGTATTACAAGGCATTGTATATTTGTTCCTTGTTTGAGTTTGTCAGACTTGTTGCAGTGTGCCTTTCTCTCTCTCTAGCCTATTGGTTAGAATAGAGAACTTAAAGGCACATAAAAGGAGATAGATGTTATATTAAACTATGTAATTTGGTAAACTTTTGGTCAGGTTCAAATAGTTATCACAAAAAAAACCATCAGCACAACTTAAACATGACAGCCAATAAGAAATAACCCAGATTAACCAGTTTAATAAATCAGATTGTGTGATTTTTTTTAACCCTGACCTTGACAGTTGATACATAAATGTTTGAACCGACCAATCAGAATTTGTTATTTTGAATATGTAAACAAACAGGTTGTTGATAAACATGATTGAATTGGAGACAACTATATTTCAAGCACAAAATAACTTATGTTAAAGGAGTCTATGTAATAGGGTCTCAATGCATTCGTAAATTAATTCTCATGAATTTTATGAACATGATAAAAGAAGTCCATATATTTTTTCAGTAATTTATTTGTACTCCTCTCCTTTTATGTGCCTTTAAAATTACATGGCAACTCTCTGCATGGGTTTAAATCCTAGTTCCAGCACAAGGAATTTCACAGACTTCACGAAACTTTTTAGGCCCTAGGCCTTTGACTGATTTTTACAAAGACAAAGAAGAAAGTGTTCAGTTCGGTCCTACTGGGGCTTGTAGAGAAACGAAAAGTCTGTTTTCATGATAGGTAGTCCCCCGACTGGCTTATTTCATGCTGATGGTTCTACCTGGCTTGACCAGCCCTTGTGAACAGTTGAGTATAGGGTCTTCCTCTATCATTAAGTGTCAGTCATTGCAAGACAATGTTATTAAAAATTTGTATGCCAGTCAGTTTGTCAACACTTTTGACTCAACCTAGTAACTGGAAAAAAACCTTCCCAGACTGTATTGTTGCTCTTGGTATGTTTCAATATTTTAGGCGGAAAGCTCAGGTTAATGGATTTTGGAAACCACTGTGACAGAAGATAACAATGCTTGAAACAAGAAATTCCTTGTTTTGTCATGATGGTATCTTTCAATACTCCCAAAAGTAATTTATTTCATACTCTAGATTGTCATTCTGCTGAGGCTACTATTTTGGATCTTTTAATCAAGTAGTTTTTCCCACTGTTATTTGCTGATGCATTCAATAAGGGCAAGTCTCAAAAGTGGCCAAGAGGTTAACCCTTTACCAAACGCCAACTTTTTGACTGTTCCAAATTGAAAGAGTTTGCAGACATTATTTCAAAATGTGATGAAATTGAAAAACAATCTTCTGATAGGGCAGAAAACTTGAGGGAAAAGGAGAAATTGCTTGTAAGAGCAATTTCTTCTTTTTCAACAATGTTTTCCAGAATCACCTGCAACAAACTTGTCAAATGTTGTTATTGTTTGGTAATGGTTTAAGGTGTAGGACTTGTGTCACGGGGTACCGGGTTCAATCCTCACCGGGGCACTGGGATTCTTTTTTCAAGGAAGTGCCCTTTGGCAAGACACTACAAAGCCCTGCCTAGTACTGGTGAAGTCTAGGAAAGCCATGAAATAACTGAAATACTTTTGTCACAACATTAAACCCATTATAAACTGACTACAATTAATATTTGTAGTAGGACGTAGATTTGCAAAAGTAGGCGGGGTATAGGGGACCTCATAAGTAGATTTATCATAAAACTGAGCAAAGTAGCCAGGGTTTCTGGTAAAAGAAGCAATGGGAAATTCCCTGCCCCCAGCTCTGAATAAAACATCTTGACTAATAGCATAAATAATGTGTTTTTATTACTTTGTTTTTAAAGGTGAACCTCTGTTTTGTGGACATTGACAAAAACACAGTACAGCCACCAGAAGACCAGCCTTCCTTTCCATTCGAAAAGGAATTAAAGGAAGAACTGTATCAAGCCATTGTGTGCTTTAAGGAGAAAATGCTAAAAGAAACATTTACAGACAGCGTGATCTCAAGTCCAAAACGTAGAGTGCCAAACAAACTCAGTACATGTGCTTCGGAACCTTCTCTGAGAAAGAACAGTAGTTTCACCGGCAATGTGGATAAAATGGAAATACTTAAACAAAGTGAAGCCTGGTCAAAGATATCAGCACTTGCCAGAAAGACAGGCGTTTGGAATAACGAGTTTGACGATTTGAGTCAAACAGATACCTCACCAAAGATTGCGAAAGAGGAGACTACAAAAGAGAAGTTCCAAGAGCTACCTACAATGCCTTCACGAGATTTAGAGGAACTGAAGTTTAATAACGCAGTTCGGGAGATATTTCTGAACCGATTTGTTCAGATGTTTGTTTCCTACGAATCGTTTGTGATACAGACCTCTCAAGATATGGATTCCTGGATCAGTAATAGAGAGTGCATGCATAATTTTGACAAGGCTTCCTTTCTCAGTGATCAGCCTGAGATTTACCTCCCTTTTCTGTCCCCGTTTCTGGAGACGCAGATGTTTGCGACCTTAATCGACAATAAGATCCTCTCAGATTGGGAGGACCCTGATCCGAACATTAAGGTTTTCGACGAACATGTACACAAGCTGAATACAGATTTGAACTATGACCTCATCTCATCACGGTCAAATAGATATGTGCCATGCTCCAAGCTCAAAGATACAGGTAGGTTTGCCTTTCTTTTATTAAAAATTTTCTGAATAGTGATGTATGACTTTAACCCTTTCACAAACGCCAAGTATTCGTCTACCCAAAATTAAAAGAGTTTGCAGACAACATATGAAAATGTGATTGAATTGGAAAAAAATTCTCTGAAGAGTCAGAAAATATTGTGGGAAAAGGAGAGCAATTTCTCCTTTTCCCACAATGTTTTCCAGTTGTCTGCAACATAGTGGTCAAATGTCGTTTTTGTTTGGTAATGTGTTAAAGCACCTTTCTTATAGTTTGTGCTCGGTAGGTAACAAATATCAAAATTGTGATTTCATCAATCTTGGTCACTATTAAAAGAAAATGTCTATCTTAAGTTGCTGAAATTCGCTGGTTTCATTAAAGATAAGTGAGACAAGCATCCACGCATTTCAGTGCTTAGATGGCAAACTCTTTTTCATTTTGGTGATTTTATATGAGAGAAATAAGGTCATGATTATACATGATTATGTAACAACAATCTAGTGCTATTTTACTTTATTGATCTGTGCTGTCATTTTATCCATAGAAGACATCTTATTTTAAAGATATCAAATCCTCAATCTTTGAGATAGACCTTTTAAACTCATAGGAAAAACATTTGAACTTTATATTAGCATATGCTGTATGCTTCAAAAGTATGTAACTTTCTTTTGTATACAGTATGAAATAAAGATTGTTTTGGAAACAAGATAGAGTTTTGGCAATGCTAATAATTTTCCCTCAAGAAATAACTTTCTCTTCATTTAACTAAAGATTTGTTTGTTTGATCTTAACGCTACATCATACCTTAAAAATAAACAGATTTAATTTTTAGATTTTTTTTATGCCTTATTAGAGTTTCTGTTTGAGATATAAACCTGTATAGTACATACACCATAGAATGTGTCTCGACTTTGTCATAAATTTCAACCAAGAAGCTATCATCTACTAGTATTCAACATGCATATACTGGGTTATCATTAAGAGCGGGCTGGCGGCCAATTTGACCGCTTCAAATGAATTTTTGGTCGGCTCAAGTAACAAAAAAAATGATAGGTGGTCATATGTAACACCTGATTTGCATTGGGTGTTTGTTTCATTTGCCTGCTCTAATCGAAAGGTGGCCTCTTTCTCCAAAAATTGATGACAACCCTGCATATTTAAATAATTGGAGATTATCATTCTAAAATTATTGTCCAGATTTCACTGTGTCTTATTAGTTTCAGAGACCATGATCCAATTTTTCTTGTGCAGTTTTCACAGAGTCTTTTTGTTACAGAGATTTTGATTGAGAAACGATCCAACTATGTGGATCATGTCGCCAAAAAGCCAGAGCTGCCAGAAGATGGCCCAGAGCCGCCGAAACACGAAACGGGAATTTTTCCAATTTTGGATAAAACAGCCCTCAATAGCGAAACTGCTTCAGCAAAGTAAGTGCACTTGGATTAGGGTGGTTAACTGGTTATTCCATATTGATTTTTATATATATTGGTTTTACATCACACATCAATTTTATTTCATTTATGTTGCAATGCCATTCTCATAATGATGAATGAAGACCCCATACTTAACCACCCATAAGAGCTGATCAAGCAGCATGTTACCATCGGCATTCTGTAAGCCAGTGGGGAGACTGCCTCTCATGAAAATTCAAATGCTTCACCAGGATTTGAGCCAATGTGGATAGGGGCTTTGTTATTTCAAGTTCTGGGTACCGTTTTACTACACAAGTTAAAGGCCCATTAAAGGAGATATATGCTATATCAAACTATATTATTTGGTAAAATTTTGGACAGATTCAATTAGTTATCACCACAAAACACCATCAGCACGACTTAAATGTGAAAGTATACCAGAAATAACCCAGATTAGCAAGTTTTAGAATTCAGATTTTCTGATTCTTCACCTCTGACCTTGACAGTTGATACACACATTTTTGAATATGTAAACAAACAGGTTGTTGATAAACATGATTGAAATGGAGACAACTATATTTCAAGCACAAAATAACTTATTTTAAATGAGTCTATGTAATAGGGTCTCAATGCATTCCTAAACTAATTCTCATGACTTTTATGAACATAATAAAAGAAATCCATATAATTTTTCAGTAATTTATTTGTACTCATCTCCTTTGATGTGCCTTTAAGGAAAATATTTGCGTAAGCCATAACTGACACACATGAATAGTATCTTCAATGAAAGTACAATATTGCAATGTGACACGTCATTGGAAGCGTCTCGGAGAGATGATTCCAATGATGTGTTACTTTGCAATATTGCTTTGCCCAATATTGAAATAAGAGGAATTGTTGTTTTATGCAAATCTTAAGCATAAACTGTTTAGTAAAACCGTACCCCGTTCTCTAACCAATAGGCAACAAAGGCCATGCATGGTTGGATCGTTGTATGGCTGTTATTCCCTAGTATACTACATGTACTAATGTAAAATTGTATGTAAATATTTGTAATGGCTGATACATTGTGAGTGCTGAGGAACAAGTGTCATGTTCAGGTCTCTGTTCGAAATAAAATGTATGTTATGTTATGTTTAAAATTTTGTAATACATTTAGCAACAAAGGATTGAGTTGCTCCTTTATTGGTTTTTTATGTAAAGTCTTGAGTTACTTAAATGATGAAATGATTAACATTTTTAGAAATAATATTCCTGTCTTTGTCCAAATTTCAGAGGAAAGCCAAAAGAGAGTGCCAAATGGAGAAGGAAAGACCGACTTCTCCAGCATAGTGAACATTTGAAACTGAACTCTTCACAACGGGAGGTAAGAAAAAGGGCGGAATACTTATAATCCACTAAATGCATGTTTATGTCAGTTGGTCACCCTATACATATATTTGTTTTCCACCTTATTAAAACTTCTTACTGATTTTATTGAATATATGTAAAAGTAAAAAGTAGATACGTATTTCACTTATTCCAACAGGGTATTATATCTTTGTTCCACGAGGAAAGAAATAGAATTATTGATGTATAGAGGAATTTATTCAATATGGGGATGATATGAAGGAATTTGTCTAAAGCGAAAATATGATTTCTAATTGTTAAATGTTATTTGCCCAAATATATGTCATGTGTTGCTTTTGGTCACAAACCACCTATTTATTATGTGTACAAAAAAGAAAGTTGACTTATGAACTACGTGTAGGGCTGGGAAGTTTACCAGAGTACCTGGGTACTGGCCGGGCACAGGCCACTACCCCGGTAGCTAATTACTTCCTGTTACCTGATTTTTTTTTCTACGTTAAAAATCCACATGAATGTGGGAATAAGCATTCGTTAACGAGTGAATCAGATGTTTCTAAATCCCAAACCAGCAATCAATTATACGCAAACAATTTTTCAACATGTGCACAAATATGTCACACACACTATACTCTCCCACATGAAGGCTGCTCGTCAATTTTTTTGTGTGATGTCTACTAGGTGTACTAAACAATGTTTATATGAAGAAAAAGGTTAACCATGCTTTTACATGATTAATTTCATAAGCTGTTAAAGAGTTTTATGCTCTGATCAATGTTTGTTTTTGAGTGTGATTGCTTCTTAAATGTTGTTTAGAGAATTGTGTATATATATACAGCTGTGTTGTAATTTTGTGTGTCCCTTCCCTTTGAACATAAAATTGTAGATAACAGTGCTAATATGTGATTTTAAACCATTGATATTCATTGTTTGGTTGCTTTATTATCGTACATGTATCTTCATTATACCATAATTTTTAATTGTTACAAGTTTGAAACACTTCATATATCATTATATGCAATTTACATTCCCCCTTTTCTTTAACCATTTATTGTAGAAAATCCTGTTGTCCAAACTCAATGAAATGAATACATCTTCATATCTGTGAAAGGTTTAACAAATTTTTAATTCATTTTAATACATTTTTTTTCAGATCTCGTTTCATGCATGGATGTTCATTGTAAAATTAAAATGTGAGATTTAAAAAATAGCCTGATATAACGACTTTTTCTTAAAGATGTTCTGTGAATTTCCCTCATTCTAGATTAACTAAAAAATACTAAGCTCTATAATGCTTTCAGGGGCTTAGATTAGGGGCATGTTTGGATTTTTTACAGCCATTATTCCCTTAGAATGCTGGGTAATTTTCTAAAAATAGATTTTTGTGTTGATTGCTTTCCAAAATCTGCTTAATTTTGATGAAGAAAGATACTCAGAGTAGCGATCAGGATAGATCACAGGCCAACCACCAGTTCACATGATGGCTGGCCTGGATCTAACCTGTTTGCATAAGCATGAAGGCAGTTCCATCACTGTAGGAGTTATCTATTACACAACTCCTACTGTTTTACTAAACAGTTTACGCTTAAGACTTGCGTAAGTCTAAAACAACAATTCCTCTTATTTCAATATTGGGCGAAGCAATATTGCAAAGTAACACATCATTGGAATCGTCTCTCCGAGACGCTTCCAATGACGTCTCACATTGCAATATTGTACTTTCATTAAAGATACTATCCATATTTATCAGTCATGACTTACGCAAATCTTTTCCTTAAGTTGTTTAGTAAAACGGTACCCAGGCCCTGTGTGGCCGCGTGGTTAAGTTGCAGGATTTGCGATACGGGGGTCACAGGTTCAATCCTCTCGAGCTGCTCTGGGTCTTTAGGTGGGAGTGTCCCTGGATAAGAAGCTGCAGAGCCCTGCCTAGTACTGATGAATCCAGGAAAGCTGTTGGCATTGCATTAAATCCCGTATAAACAAACAAAAGGTAATCATTAAAAAACGTCTCATGGAGACAATTTTGATGATTACACACAATTAAGGATTAGAATTAGAAGCTGTAAACGAGCTAGCTATGGGAAGGTGCCTGATATCTATATCTTTCGCTATCCTTATTACCAATTGGGCATGTGTTTTAACAAACGTGTTTGTAGGGATAAATCATTGTAAAATTATTGTTTGTCAATGTTTGTCTATCCTAATTTCAAGTACAGATTTTAACTAATGTGTTGTTTGTAGGGATACATCTTTGTGAAACTAACGTTTGTAAATGTTTGTCTATCATAATTTGAAGTACAGATTTTAACAAATGTGTTGTTTGTAGGGATACATCATTGTGAAAGTATCGTTTGTAAATGTTTGTCTATCCTAATCACATGTACAGATTTTAACAAATGTGTTGTTTGTAGGGATACATCATTGTGAAACTATTGTTTGTAAATATTTGTCTAGTACTAATTGACCACTATGTTAGGTATAATTAGCCTGCTTTGTTTTTGTTTCCAAGTTGTCCCTAGCAGGGTCTGTGGCCAAGCAAACCTGGCTTGTAAGTTGGCTTGTTCCCTCTTGCTTTGAAACATCAATCCAACAAAAACTTTTGATTATACCAATTTTCAATCTGTGAATCAAATCATTGATTCTAATTGGATAAAAGTAATTACACTAAACCTTTTACGAAAACATTCCCCATTTCTCAGATCTTTTGCAGATGAGTGTATGAATGAACATTGGGAAAAGGAGAAATTGCTCAATTGAGCAATTTCTCCTTTTTCAATGATGATTTCCATAATACCCAAGATGTTTATGAGTTTGATAGATTGATGTAAAGCTTACGCCATTCCTTCATGTAAACTTATTGGTTCAGCCCTTTACCAAACGCCAAATTTTCGACTATCCCAAATTGAAAGAGTTTGAAGATGCAATTTTGAAATGTGCTGAATTTGAAAAATAATCTTCTAATGGGGCAGAAAACATTGTGGGAAAAGGTGAAATTGCTCAATTGTGCAATGTCCCCTTTTCCCACAATGCTTCAAGAGTTGTCTGCAACAAACTTGGGAAATGCTGTTATTGCTTGGTAATGGGTTAACGGACCTTCATCAGTAGACTGTGAGTGAGCCTTATTGACATAATGGGAACTATCATCTAAGGAGCAATTTTACTTTTGTCAAAAGGTCTCCGCCTCATATCTCATAGGAAATGTTATACAATTATATACTGTCTCCTACTGCTACTCTTAACCCTTTCCCAAACAATAACGACATTTGACCTCTTTGTTGCAGACGACTTTAGAAAACATTGTTGGAAAAGGAGAAATTGCTCGTAACGAGCAATTTTTTCTTTTTCCACAAGGTTTTCTGCTCTTTTCTGAAGAATATTTTTCAATTTCATCACATTTTGAAATGTCGTCTGCAAACTCTTTCAATTTGGAACAGTCAAAAATTGTTGTTTGGGAAAGGGTTTATATGGACCTTCTGCACATAGTGATATGAGGGAATGGTTGAAATAACTTTGAGAGGGTTTATTTCCTGATTCTATGATACATTAACCATTTTCTTAAAAAATTGAGCTATTCTTCTGGCTCTGTAATTATTTAACATTCTGTTTACAAAGTTACGAATCAAGATAGTTGCCGGCTGTTTTATTGTTATCTATTTTCTGTTATGAATGAACTTTATTGTATCAAACTTAAAAACCATGCTTGTTTAGAATTTGAAGGAAAAAAATGTGTATACATTTTACCAGCTCAATCAGAAACATTTGAGTATTTGACTTTTTATGGCTTTAGTATCAAAATGCTTTACTATCAAAATGCTTTACTAAGTAGTTGATCATACATCAATACATGTTGATGTATGATCAACTGAAAGACTTGTCGGTTGTATTATGTCTGATTTTAAGGAATAAAGCTTGATAAAAAATTTACCTTTTGTGATTACAAAAACGTATTTTAAGATACAGATTGTTATTTTAGTCATATCCATTAAAAAAACAAAGAGAATTGAGTTTCTTGGCAAGGCATTAGGGTTGTTCTTGCCAACACCTTACTCTAGAAAACATTTTGTTCTATCACAAAAGAAAATGATAAACTAAGAAAACATTGAGGTAAAGGAAGGTTTTGTTTTCCAAAGTTTTTGTTAATCCCATCATCAAAAAATGTTTCTTATCAATTGAGGGGTGCCAAAATGCTTAAACCCTTAATCAAACACCAAGTTTTTAACTGTCCCAAATTGAAAGAGTTTGCAGACGAAATTTCTAAATGAGATGAAATTGACAAATAATCTTCTGATAGGGTAGAAAACGTTGTTGGAAAAGGAGTAATTTGCTTGTTGAGATGTCAAATGTCATTATTGTTTGGTAATGTGTTAAGTTTGAAAATCATGAAGTTAACTTTTGAAAGAGACATTGCCTTTATTTAAAGCTTCATTGATAGTAAACCAAGTCAAACTTTTCAAGGTTTTTTTGTTATGCCTGTCTTTATTCATGGTGAAAGTTGTTAAAAGAAAAATAAACTGGCTAGAAAGAGAGCACTCAAGATTTGTTAAAAAAAAGAAAATAATTAAATGGTACAATATGAGAAAGAACACAGTACCGGTAGTTGAAGCCAAATTACTATGTTTGTTGCATAAATCTACCCAACCCCTTGTAACCATTATACCCATTTTAAGATTACTAGGACCGCAATGAGTGTCAATTCAATGGATGAAGATGTTGAACAGGAATGTGAAAATGAGGATTTGACCTTGACATTAGATCCTGACCTTATGGTATCATCTTTCATCATGTTACCTTGAACTTGCCTTTTTGACATGTTTTTTAACATTGCTTTGATATGTTATGACCTTATTGCATTAATCGCTTGCTGCATACTGTTTCATACTCTTTTGAAATTGCTTGTTCACATTTCAAAAGTTTGTTGAACTATTACAGTTTTTGTATTGTTGTATGAAATACACCTAAAAGTAGCTATTAGAAGCCTATTTATTTAAGAAAGGCTTGATATATCTTGATATTACAGTCTATATGCATTAGATATCAAAAGCGTTGCAACACTTTTAGATTTGAATAAATTCAAGCTTTAGAATAAGAAACTTACTGATTTTGCTTCCAGTGACTATTCTTTTGTGACTATCATACAACAGAAGGGCTGTTGTATAGTTTTAAAGAAATAAGGTTTTAACTTAAAAGTTTCCTCACATCTGTGAATAAGCAACTTTAAACATAACACAAATATACAGCAGAGGACTTTTTATGCAAATCTTATTAGGAAAAAATTAATTGTTTAGTATACATAGTATCAAAATGTCATTTTGTTCATCACGAGTAATTTCATTTATGTTCATTATCTTGTTAATATATTACCACCTTACGACGCATTTTACATCTTGCAGCAGACAACTTTCAAAAACCATTGTGGCGAAAGGAGAAATTGCTTGTCACAAGCAATTTCCCCATTTGCTACAATGCTTTTTCAATCTATTCTCATATCACAACAGCAGAACTGAGAGACTTCTCATCTTTACAAAGCTTTTCTTAAACCGTCTGCTTCAAGTAAAAAAAAATTGTCTTCAAATGGTAGAGTCTCAGTTAAACAGTTAGATAACCTATCACTTGGTTTTAGATGCTCATGAGGAATGAAACATTCTTTTACCAAAACTTTGAAAAATATATGTTTACATTAATACAACTTTTTCTTTTACCATTCCTTCTCAAAGTCCTCTGCTGAATTGGCCAAAAGTTTGTTTTCAGGGGATAAAAAGTTACTATCCAAAATGTACCAGTGGTTCAACTTAGATAAATGTACCTTTAGCATGTATAAAGGGCACAGCACAAGACTATAGAAAGTGCTTCATATTTGTGAAGCACTTAACTTATCTTAATTACTATTGTGTTGCATTGAAATATGGATTATTGTTCCCCATGAAATTGTTGCCATTGTAGAACGATAATCTTGTTGACCATAGTGGGTTTTTTTTTATTTCATCGCAAAAATGATACCATCAATTTTGTAATCAATTTTGTCATTTTTTATCAGCTGTGTCTTTCCAATTTGAACCTATCATAAGTTACAACAGCGGAAAGTGGGTCAGAGAATTGCATAATGCTGATATACATTTTTATAGCTTGGAGAAATGTTTTAGCCTTGCCTTACCAGTTATTGCATCCTTTGTTATAAAGCACACTGCATCAATGGCATGCATAAAATATATTGCATCTTAACCCTATCACAAAAACAGGCAATGTGTTATGACTTTTTTGCAGCATTTTCTAAAAAAAAAATGATAATGATAAATAATAAAGCAAGAATAGCTTGAAGCAGGTTCAGCAAATAATATTTGTGCCCCAATTCTTTTTTTCACTAAAAAATTTGCACTTTATTCTAAATGATTAAACTGTGGATTTTTCAGCTACTTAGAAATGGAAAGAGTTAATTTTTTGTATCATTGCATTTTGTATCAGACGGAAAAGTCTCCTAACATTGCTATAGCAATTTATCCTTTCCCTCATAATGATCATGAACACCTATTTAAACACACTAACAATAGAAAATGAGCTAAACCAATGTGACAAATAACAATAAAGCAATTTCTTTATTTGTCATAATTGTGTTTTCCCAATTGAACAAAAAAAGTTGATATTTGTCATATCTTGTTTTCTTTCATCCTATTTTAAATGAGAACCAACCACATGTCACAGATAAGGTATTTCACCAGAGTGCCATACTTAATCTTCAAACATTGTAACCCTTTTCCTTGAAATTCCAGGGCCCCTCTCTGTGTTTGTTTGATTCCCTGTGATGGCATTTAGATTTTCATGTGAGGCAGTCTCTCGTAGAATGCTGATGGTTCTTCTGGGCTTGATCAGTCATTATGGACAGTTGATTTTGGGGTCTTCCTCCAACATTAAGAAAGAAGCAACTCAACATCACTAATATAATGTTGAGACAATGTAGAAAGGATTTCAAGAAACAAACAAATTGGACAATAGGTTGTTGCTAGGAACAAAGACGCATTTACTAGAAACATTAGTAGGAACACTTTTGTTTCATAAGTATCTATAATAAGTTAGTAAAGGAAACCATTTAATTGTTTATGGTAGATATTAGGTTTTATTTAAAGATCCATTCAAATTTAGTTTGAAATAAGAAGCAAGAAAGCAATAAAGTTATTGCAGGTATGAATAAAAAATTAGTTTAATCTGATTTGTTTGACAATCTTTAAGCTGTTAGAAAGATGTAAATGTAAATCAATTGATAAACTTTTGTTAAATATTTGAAGTCTTGGTTTAATATCTAACTGTTAGATCAAATACCATTGAATCTTATAGAGTCAATGTTTTCTGCATTTTGATGGCCTTAAGAACATTTCAACTAGGGATGGGAACGAATAGTGAAATCACTATTCGAATATTCTACTAGAACTATTCGAATATATTCGAATATTCGATTTGAGAATTCGTTTTGATGTCCGAATGTCTGCATGTCCGAATATTAGTACACTAGTCCTCTGTTCAAACCTTTTGTGTATAGCAGATATTTGTATACATGTACGTGCATGCAATATCAAAGCAGTAATAACCATTATTTCGTTTTTTATCAACAGACAACTTTTCCAGTTTCTTACAGAGTTGGTCCATCAGGAACTTAAATAGTTGTTGAATGCTTGCCATTCAAGTGATTCAGTAGGTTGGATGTTGTATTCTTGAATACAAAGTCCTGGTTACACAGGTTACAGGTCGCCTTCGACTTGTCGGCAGAACGAGTAAAGTAATTCCAGACACGTGATGGAGACATTGTGATGTTTATCGAATAGATGTAGAAATTAGAATGAAGATAAGTTTGACAAATTATTCTGAAGAAAAATATACTTTCTAACACATTATTTGATTGGTCTTCGTGCATATGCAATCATGATTACGATTGCTTATTGAAAGAGTAGTTGTTTAATTTCACGACAAACAAGTTACGTGATTGGTTGACACTGACAATTGTCAATTAGCGTGATTGACTTGTTTTGGATAATAAGGAGCAAGTGCAGATCATTAAGGTGTTAGATTTAGCGGCTTAAAATCGACTATTTTCACACTTAGGAATTAATCGTTTTGCAAACTGTCAAAAGATGTGGTAATTTGTCACAGGTGTTTTACTGTGTGACATACATTGTAAAAACATCGTAACTGCACCTGGGAGCTAGGCACGTTCTTCGATATTTGGGATCGGTTTAGAGGAAGAAAATGAAAATAAAACAACATTATTTTTGAATAAAATTTATGGTATAAATACAGTAATATGGGTTCATTAAAATCGAATATTCGAATACTATTTTGCTATTCGAATATTCGACCCGCTATTCGAATATTCGTTCCCATCCCTAATTTCAACCCTTTACAACCAATATGCGCATACCTAATATTGCATTTTTTTTAAAGGAGATGTTGGAGTTGTAAAAACTCGTCACCAAACAAAAAGCGATATTTGATCAGGTTGTTGCAGACCTCTCTAGAAATCATTGTTAAAAAAAGAGGAATTGCTCTTAACGAGCAATTTCTCCTTATTCCACAATATTTTCTGCCCCATCAGAGAAGATTGTTTTTCAATTTCATCACATTTTGAAATGTTTGCAAACTTTTAATTTAGGACAGTCGAAAATTTGGTGTTTGGTAAAGGGTTAAACTTGCCAGCATGTCAATTTTAATCGAATCACAGCAATGGTAAAGCGAATAAAGGATTAACTGAATAATGTGCATAAATGATTAATGATTTGTTTTTATTGCTCTTACCAAAGACAAAAGTCCTCAGAATGGTTAAGGTAAACTGTTTCATTTTCCCTTGCCTTTTAAGTAGGGGTCTTTTAGGGGCACTGCTTGTTGAAGGGGTATTTATGCATGGTGACTTGAAAAACCAATGTCTATGTTACATAATATATCATCCTCTTATAAGATGTTCAAACCTTGTCCAAATTGAAACCATCATTGAAGACATGAGTATTTAAGATGAGATAATATAAATAGAAGGGAATTGAATTGAGAAAGGTGCATGGCAAATGACAAAATCTCGTTTTCTGCGGAAGTGTTTGAGGGTTTGCTGCAAGATTATACTAATTGTTTCACGTTTGTAAAGCACTTACTATAGTCTTGCACAGTTTAAACTTATGCTTTATCTTTTTTTTGTCTAAATGAATGGTCCAAATGGAAAGCAGTGGCAGACGATGAAATTTTTCTGAGAAAGAACCCATTTTCCTTATGATATTGGATAGAATCGAATGGGATATACCAGTCAGTACCCTATAGGGGTAAATGCGCATTTTGAAAGAATTGTCACTAGGTTTGTTTGCAAAAGATGCATAAGAGAAATATTATGGTGTAAAGAGTTAATCCAGTATTTTTTTTAAGTGATCATTAAATTTTCTTTTAAACCATGTTACTATCTTTATCCTAGATTAGGTTTTTAATGAACTGCATAGTTATAGATTTAATGCATGCAGTTGAACCAATCTTAGATCTTATGAAATGACTTGCCACTTTTAAAGCTTGAGCTATGTGGAACAGGGAGTCTACAATAACAACATAAGCAGCATTGGTAAAGGTGCAACTTGGTGTATTACTCAATACAAGTAGCATGTTTTTATATAGGAATATTCCCCCAATCCCCATATGGTCCTCACAGAGTATAGGTTATCATCAGATAAGGTTTTAACACTGTGTCAACAATTTTTCAGTTATGTTACAGCTTTCCCGGATTCAGTTATATCAAGTGGTCCTATGAGACCAGAGGTAACGATGGGGCTTGATGGTGGGACCCTTATGTTATAATTCAACCACATCAACTACTTGGCCAAGCAGGCCTCTATCATCTGATGCATGATCTAATATAACACTGTTATAACTTCTTTTGAATTTTAGGTCCTCAATATTGAGATGTGGGCTAACAGTTATTTTAAGAAACAAGCTTTGATTTGTTGATCATATAATTGTTAGACATGGTTGTATAATTCCAGAAGGCCAACAGTTCAGAATTTCCTTGTGACTAAGTTTGGTCAGCTCACAACTTATCTAAGAATACACTAAGTTTCATTGTGTTGGAACCAGCTGGCTGATAAGGGCAAGCCTTGGTGTCATTTTTTCCCCATTGTATTCATCAACTGATAGGTTCTGTTTTGATAAAATATGGGCGTGCAAAAACATGAATATACCGGTTCATCTTTAAAGGGTGTAAGTTCAAGAGTTCAACCCACATTACAATTTTAAAGGGACTGTCTTTCAGAATGAGGATTTATTTTTTAAATGAAATGTCTTCAAAATGATAGAATGGCATCAAAGATCTATATGGTTATACAAAACTAGATCATTGATACTGCTAGCACCCCATTTATAGTCATGTGGTGGAGATATAGCGAATTTCTGTTGCAGGAATAGTAAACCATTAAATGGTTTATAACACATTTAAAACACTTACCTTAATTTGAAATATGCATTAGTAGGCAGGGGTATTCTCACAAACATTTGGTTGTACATGTACATACCTTAATACAATCATGCTAGGTCATCAAAATGGATACAGGTTTGCCATCAATGCACGTAAAGGGATGGATGCTCATTTAATGTTAATTTTTTAGACGATAACACAGATGTTCAGCAACCGATTGTATTTCGAAAATTTAGTGCAAAACTACAGTAAGTGCCTCATGTTTGTGAACTTGTTTAGTTCTGCAGTAAACCCTCAGTTTAGTATATGGTGTTCTGAATACTCATCTAAACTCATCTTAGATAATTCTCTCTATTACTGAAAACATATGTAATAGAGTTTATAATGATATGGGATTGATCAGGGATTAACCATGATATTTTGCGCTTGTAATTGTATATCTTAATTGGACACAAAATGTAGACATAATAAAGAGAATTCATGTTGTTTTTAATATATTATTCGTTTTCTTGCAGATAAATGTATGTGGGTTAAAGTTTGTATCATATAATAGATTGGTATTTTAATTAATATGGTCTTTTCTTATCTTTTTCTGTTTACTGTTGGTATCAACTTTAGAAAACACATTATGAAAAATATCGGAAAATCTGTTAATTTTGAAACAATTTTTTGTTTGTTCATATTCTGTAAGATATTTTCTCCAAGGCATAAGAAGATAGCTAACATCATAAAGATTCATTGTCATGTTGTTTTGTTTTCTATTAGTAAGCAGATTTGTGATAAACTAAACACATTTTCAAAACTGTTTGATTAGAGAATGTAAACAGTGACTTTATTGTTTTGCTTAAAATCTCAAAAGCCAATTTGTCAATGCCATGAAAAAGTGTCTACATATTACAATTGTACATCAAAGCTGATTTGAACAATTATTGCAGTGACGAAAAATCTACCTTTATTGATGTACATGTATATATTAAATGATTTGTTTTGATTAAAAGAGACTTTTGTCATGATAAGCAAAGAATAATTTTGTTTGAATGTTTGGTAGTATGCAAGTGTTTGCTTATGTAAAAGGCAAGACAAGTTATTTGGTTTGAAAAGTGAAAAAAGGGTCCAGCATAATCAGGTTCTTCTTATTTTATCCTTTTCCCAAAAATGCTGACCTTAAGTCTAATGTTTGCAGAGTAGAAATGGTCAAGTAAGAAATGTTTTCTTATTTACAAACAGATGTTTAAAAGATATTATTTATATTTCTGTTTTGAATTGACATCAAAAGTCCAGGGTACTGTTTTACTAAACATTTTGTGCTAAAAATCTGCGTAAGTAAAAAAACAAACATTTCCTTTGTTTTTTCAATAGTGAGATAAGTAGTATTGCAAAGTAACACATCATTGGAATCCTCTCTCCGAGACACTTCCAATAATGTGTCACATTGCAATATTGTACATTTATTCAAGATACAATCCAAGTTTATCAGTTTTGAGTTAGCAAATTATTTCGGTAAGTTTTCAAGTGAAACGCAACCTAGATGAAAGACATATTTGGACCACAAACTTATTGATTTGTTCCCTAAGCCCTATGTGGTTGGTACTCAAAGAAATTGTTAATTGGGTTTATGCAGAGGGTATATGTTGACCTAGTTTATGGGAGGTCGTGGGTGTGATGCCCTAGCAGGGTCAAGACAAAGGTGGCAAAATTTGGTAATTTTGGGTTTCCTCTATGGCTCTCTGGGTATGGGAGATATCAATATGACTGGAAAAACCTAGTGTTCAATGTCTTAGAAGCGTAGTACTGTTTTTTATATGAAATGCCTTATAGATTATAGATGTAAAGCAACAAACGAAACAAAAAACATGAAAACTGCATGCAAAAGATTCTAAAACACAATTTATTTCAATCTCATATCAATTTCAATTTATTTTTTTCATAAGTGAAATATATTTGATTGCAGAAATACATGGCTGAAGCCCGAATGAAGTTGCTGCGACAACCAAAATTATCCGACTTGGCTGCTGGAGGGGTTACAGAGACAAATTGGAAATTTGTTGAAACTTTGCTCAAAGAATGTAAAATGAAGGTAACCTGTTCAATGTAAACCTTTTTGTGTTGCCTAAACATGCAAGCTCTATTGTGAATCTTCTTTGGATCCAAGAAAGCTGTCATATAACTGAATAATTGTTGAAACGGCATTTAAAACGCAAAAAAAAGACCCAAACAAGGGTCTCAAGTGTAAAATTCCTTAATCCATTACCAAACAACAACGACATTTGACCACTTTGTTGCAGACAACTCTGTTAAACACTGAGGGAAAAGGAGATATTGCGCTTAACAAACAATTTCTCCTTAGCTTACAATGTTTTCTTTTCTGCCTTATCAGAAGGTTGTTATTCAATTTTATAAAATTTTGAAATGTCTTCTGCAAACTCTTTTAATTTGGGACTGTCTAAAATCTGTCGTTTGGTAAAGGGTTAAGAGGGCTTTTTGGCCTAGTGGTTAGAGTACAGAACTTGAAATCATTAGGTCCCACTCCACGTGGGTCCAAATCTGGTGATGGTATTTTGATTTTCATGACAGGTAGTCACTTCACTGACTTATGGAATGCTTATGTTTCTACCCGGCTTAACCAGCCCTTGTGGGCAGTTGAGTATAGGGTCTCCCACAATCATCATGTCATCCATGTGTTAGCATAGCAACATAATTGAAACAATGTTGACATGAAGGGAAACCCATATAGATAAGCAAAAAATAATCAACATAGCTGGAACAATGTTGACATGAAGGAAAACCCATATAGATAAGCAAAAAATAATCAACATAGCTGGAACAATGTTGACATGAAGTAAAACCCATATAGATAAATGAAAAAAACGCAACATAACTGGAATATTGTGGGTATGAAGTTTAACCAATATAGATCTAGATAAATAAAAAATAATCAACGTAACTGGAACAATGTTGAGGTGATGTTTAAGCCATATGAGTGAATAAATGTCATAGCAAAAGGATAATAAATGGTTTGGTTTTCCAGACAAAGAGGATGTTGGTCGAGAAGATGGGCCAGGAAGCAGTAGAACTAGGTCACAGTGAGGGGAACCGGACAGGGGTCGAGGAAAACACCCTGATAGCCTCGCTGTGTGACCTACTGGAGCGTATATGGAGTCACGGACTGCAGACCAAAAAGGTTTGTTTGTTTTTTTTACTTTTCTTTAACCCTTAGAATACTTGGTAATTTTCTAAAAAATAGATTTTTGTGTCTCAGCTTTGCCCCTCAATCCACAGCATTTCAGTTATATGGTTATTCAACAGGCATAAGCCATTAAGGAAGAACCATAATCGAAATGCACTCATATCAAGGGCTGCTCAAATTGGGTTGAACCGTTGGACAGTATTAGCAGATTGTCCCCTAGCTTTTAAGACTCAAGAAAGGAGACTAATGCTAAATCGAACTACATAATGTGGTAAACATTTGGTCAGATTCAGATAGTTATCACCAAAAAAAATACCATCAGCACAACTTAAATGTGAAAGTCAACGAGAAATAACTCAGATTGCCGGTTTCTTCACCTCTGACCTAGTCACATGATACACAAATTTTTTAACCAACCAATCAGAATTCGTTATTTTGAATATTTAAACCAACAGATTGTTGATAAACAAGATTGAATTGGAGATAACTATATTTCAAGCACAAGATAACTTTTGTTAAAGGATTTTATCAAATTGGATCTCACAGTATTCATAATCTAATTTTCATGACTTTTATGAACATAATAAAAGAACTCCATAATTTTTTTCAGTAATTTATTTGTGCTCATATCCTTTCATGTGCCTTTAACAAAAGATTAATTTTTGCAGGGAAAGTCTGCCCTCTGGTCCCACCTTCAAAACTATGTAGAGATCGAGGAAGGACATGAGGCTGGGAAGCAGGTGGACCCTAACCTGTTATCCCCAGGTAATAGAATGGACTGCCACGGTTAGCATCCCATACATTCTCATTTCTTATCCCTTTACCAAACGCCAAACTTTCAACTGTCCCAAATTGAAAGAGTTTGCAGACGACATTTCAAAATGTGTTGAAATTGGAAAGTTATCTTCTGATAGAGGAGAAAACATTGAAGGAAAAGGAGAAATTGCTTGTGACAAACAATTTCTCCTTTTCCCACAGTGTTTTCCAGAGACGTCTGCAAGAAAGTGGTAAAATGTCGTTATTGTTTGGTAATGGGTTTTTCGCTCCCTAGAGGCGTGTTGCTAGGTACATTTATGTGCCAGTAAGCTGTGTTATATCCATCATTGGGCAATGTTGGATTATTGATGATTATCATAATAAAATAATTTTACCTTCTTTAAAAAAAAAAAAGAAAAAATGAAGATAACATCATTTTATACTTTCAAAATGTACAAATGCATTCATAAACCTCAGGTATGCACCAGGTGCCACAAAAGTAGCTACCCAGGGGTTTTGCTTGAAATATGGCCAGCAACGCGCTTGACCACCTATTTTCTAACCCATTCCTTATAAATGGATACTGCGACTTTGCCAAATTGAAACTAACATGTGACAGCAATTTTTAAGTATGGAAATTGAAGCTTAGTGATAAAAACGAGTTGTTAATAATTGTTAGCAACTTCTTGTTTCTAAGCTTGGTTTCATAAGATTTACGTCTCTCATAAGTATGATTCCACATCTGAAGTAATGGGTTAAACTGTTCAGAAGCCATTTGAGGAAATTCATCAGTTATCTCATGTATTTTTAAAGTCTCACAATTGAGTTAGATATAGACTCGTATCAATCCACTTTAGTGATATGGAATTATGGTTTGAAGGCCAATTAAGAAAACAAACTTAAATGAGAAGTGTACATTTGTATATCATGTAATAAAACTTGTGACAGAAGACAATTATGCTTATGTTGAGCATTCTTTTCTATTGTCATGATGTTTTTGTTGTTTTATCTCAGACTTGCAGGACTAGCATGCTACTGGCTGGTGCTTACTCACTACAAACTTTTACAATTATTTATAGGTCCATCGGAAAAGGAGAAATTGCTCCCTTCACAACACTATTTTCTTTCATTCCTGACAAATGGCTTTCTCTTTTGATTTCAATTTTGTCTCCATATTGATTCAAATTGAGATGATAAAAACTTTACCCTTATAGTGCTGACTTCATGCGTATGCAAACATGTTAGATCCAGACCAGCTGCAAAGTAAATTGGCAACTGGCCTGTTATCTAACCTGTTTGCTACTCTGAGTATCTTTCCTCATCAAAATCAAGCAGATGATAAAGGTTTTAGAAAGCAGACAACACAATAATCAATTTTAGAAAATTACCAAGCATTCTAAGGGTTAAAAAGAAAAAAAGAACAAATGGATCATATACATAGTTTATTGCGAGAAAACGAGCTTTTTTTTTTTAAGTTAACATATGATTTCTTTTCATCTTTTTCGATTTGAATATACTTTTAATTCATATCTTCCATGTATTTTACATATTATCTGTCTACAGTTAAGATTGAGTTCCGCATCTTGCTTCTATTGTATTCTCACTCATTTGCTTTGCAGGCTTTTAAGGCAATTGATCACCATTTCCTGTAGTATTTCTTGCTGCTTGATCATACCACAGGCTAGGGTTCATACTGTTTAAATGTAAATTGGTATGATACCTTGCTTAACCCTTTCCCAAACGACAAATATTCGACTGTCCCAAATTGAAAGAGTTTGTAGACGACATTTCAAAATGTGATGAAATTGAAAAATATTCTTCAGATACTGCAGAAAACCTTGTGGGAAAAGGAGAAATTGCTCTTAGAGAGCAATTTCTCCTTTTCCCTCAATGTTTTCCAGAGTCGTCTGCAAGAAAGTGGTCAAATGTCGTCATTGTTTGGGAAAGGGTTAAACTCAAAGTTCTTGCTAAATTTTGAGCATAAGCATCAAGGTTTATTCGTGATCTAGAAATGAACTTGTACTTAAGCTTGGGCAATAATTTTGAGTCAATCTTATGATATGATCAATGCTCAAAAAGGGATGCCAAGAGCACAGTTCATCTACCTTACTCATCTGGGTATGATAACTTAAGAACTTATTTGTACTTAAGTATAAGTAATTGCTTAACCTTAAGTACAAATTTGTATTTTTTCTAGAACACAGGGTTTGGTGTTTATCTTGTCCTGGTTTTATTGTTTAAAGTTCATAGATTTATCCATTGCTTAACTTATGTAGAGAAATAGGCAAACTCATGACAGAAAATGTTAATTTTCATAATTAATTGATAATAGAGATTTTGGCAATTCAAAGCAACAAATTGTAATTGTTCATTGCTTAATTGATGTAGAGAAATAGGCAAATTCAACACAAAAATGTTTATTCTCCTTTTGTCACAATTTTTCATAAAACTCTTGGCTTTTATCTGCATCAACCTCACTGTACATAACAAAAATGGCTTTAAAAGTTGTAAAAAGAAATGTTTGTGTCAATTTCAGTGGTGTGTTTGGGGAAAAGTGGCACACACAAAATTGACATGTATAAGTGGGTCTGGACAAATGTCGGTACGCTCTCTGTTGTTGGCATAGATATTTGAATTACATTTAGAGAAAACCAGGGTTTGGGCTTATTTAGTGTTTACCTCTTTCTTATTTAGGCTGGTATTACATAGAACTCTATCTACCTTTTGGATCCTTTTACTTTACATTTTTCAAGGGATTGTCCAAAGGCAAGACGCTGCAGAGCCTTGCCTAGTACTGGTAAAATCAAGGAAAGCTGTAAGGTATCTGAATTACTGTTGACAGGGCATTAACTTCATATAAACAAATAAACTGACGAAGTGACCGCTTCATTGATAAATCCATCCTCCCTTATGAGAGTCTAACTGATCCCAGTGAACAGCAGACAAAAAAATACAAGAGAATGATACATATTTTGATTACCTGTATGATTGAAATGATTGGATCTCTATCCTTTTGTGTCAGTGATTTCCTAAGGTTTTGTAGCGGATACTAGAGGTATTATGCTTTAACCCTTTACCAAATGCAAAAAATGTTGACCGTCCAAAATTGAAAGAGTTTGCAGACGACATTTCAGAATGTGATGAAATTAGAAAATAATCTTCTGATAGGGCAGAAAACATTTTGGGAAAAGGAGAAATTGCTTGTTCCGAGCAGTTTCTCCTTTCCCCACAATGTTTTCCAGAGTCATCTGCAACAAAGTGGTTAAACGTCATTATTGTTTGGTAATGGGTTAAGTGAATAAGCAATTATAACCTCAGAAACCTTGTTGGTGTCAGACTTAACATTATGCTTTCATCCTTGTCCTGTTCTTTGCACATTTTAAGTTATTTTCGTTGTGACTTTTAATTTCTTTGGCATTCCAAATTCAGTTGGAATTACTGGTGTTGGAAATCAAACAGTACTCTTACAGTCAATTTAGGGCAAAGGTAAAGGTAGGGTTTATAGTCTACTTCTATGCCAGGCATACGCAGGCGACTTTACAATAACTTCCCTGATCACTGGATGATGAACTGGCCGTTTATATATGGCACAAATGCAGCCACGACACATTGGTTTATCCCCTCACAGGTACCTATTTATACACCTCGGTGGAGAGGATTAATGTGAGATGCATTTTTTGCTCAGAAAAATTCCCATTCGAACCCGGGACACCATGCTCCAACATTTCCTGCAGGGTCCTATGGGTCAAGTTGTTAAGGTGTATTTTTTTAACTTCTTGATTCTTGATTTAAGACCCACCAGTACCTCTGGTCTCGTGGGAATGTCCATTGGTTAGACACTTCAGATCCTTAGCTAAGTACTGATGAATCATGGAAAGATGTAACTTAACTAAAAATTGTTGACACATTGGTAAACCTCATATAAACATTTCAAACAGTGTTGTTATGGTCAATTGTGTTCCCTGTTCACCGATGTTTTGTGTATGGTTTGTTTTGCTTTGCTAGATTATGTATTTTGCTTATTTACGAAATCAATTTTTTGGTTCAATACTTCCTATGATGTTTTTGTTGCGTAATAGTGCTGTAAAATATGTTCTCCTTTTTTCTTTCCATCTAGTTCACCTGCTTTTCTTTCAGTTTAATGCCCAAAGCCCAGTAGAAAAGATTTGCTACAGACAACTTAATATCAATTTGCTTAAATGAACAGAGAGGAACTTTTTATGATGCAGGTTTTTATATAAATCACTGATAAAACCTCTCTTGGCCTGTGGAAAATTTTCTCATTGTGAGCTAAACAACATTTTTTTTTACTGTACTATTAAATTCTGTTTGTTTCAGCACTTCATATCATGTATGCAGATTGTTAAGAATTTATCTTTACCAATCTTCTTCTTAACCCTTACAGTGCTGGAGCTGACTTCATGCTTATGCAAATAGGTTAATTCCAGGCCCGCCGCCAATTTGGTTGGTAGCTGACCTGTGATCTAACCTGTGTACTACTCGGTGTATATTTCCTCATCAAATTTAAACAGATATTTACGGTTTGGGAAAGCAGACAAAAATCTATTTTTAGTAATTAACCCAGCATTCAAAGGGTTAAATGAAAGACAGGTAGATAAATATATGTGATACTTTGAAATGAATGTTCATTTGGTATATATCGTTGCCTTCTGATTAAGGTTTCAAAGTTGTTATCATAATATTCTATATTATTTGATGGGTTTGTAAAAGGTTTCCATCATTTCAAAGAAATTAGAAACAATACAAGTTTTATTAGTAATAGAGGTGCATATATCTATAGTACATGCTGAGGAATAACCATTTTCATAATACCTGGCAGTATAATTTCACTTTATTGTGTATGATTTCAAACAGCAATGAGAAACAGGGAGAAAAGAGCAAGTTTACCCATAGATTTGAACTCATTTGCTGACCTTTATGTGACCTTTTGCAGTAAGTTTAACATGGGACTGTACCAAGTTTGATACTAATTGATATGTTTATTTTTCATTTAATAAATTGGTGGATGGTTTTGTGAAAAATATACCAACTTTGATACTAATTGATATGTTTATTTTTCATTAATACTAAATTGGTGGATGGTTTGTGAAACATATTATTATTCAAATACTAACAGAGATATATGTCTTTTCTTACTAACAGCTCTCGCATGGTGTATACTTCGAAAGAGATATCAAAGTATGCTCATATCATGGGTAATTTGTATGAAATTGTGTCCCTTGGAAACTTCTATATATGGTCAATCTTATATTAACCCATTACCAAACAATAACAACATTTAACCATCTTGTTGCACAGAACTATGTAAACCATTGTGGGAATAGAAGAAATTGCTCTGACAAGCAATTTTTCCTTTTTCCCATAATGTTTTCTGTCCTATCAGAAGATTATTTTCCAATTTCGTCAAATTTTGAAATGTTATCTGCAAACTCTTTCAATCTGGGACAGTCAAAAATTTGGCATTTGGTAAAGAGTTAAGAAATAGAGGTTTGATATCCAAGTTACCTAACATCTTTGAACTAGTAAGTTTTTACCATCTGAACCCAAACTATTGCATAAGTTATTCTGTTTATTTTCTGATGTAAATTAAACTTATTCTAGAATTTAAAGAAGTATTTTGATAGTTAACGTTATTGCAATTTTAACCAGAAGGGATCCTGGTTTGAAGTCCTGGCTCTGCCAATGTTCTTTCCAAAAAATGCTAAATGAAATCAAAGCAACATCCCACACCACTGATCAATTATGTTTATTTGTAAAAGCAGACTGCGGCTGGGAAAGAATAGTGAGCAGTCTTTGTGAGACAATACCATATGCATAGGTGTGAGATGACTAATAAAATGGTGTAAATTTCCAATCCAACCAATGGATACTTATAACAAATGAGTATTTTTATTCTAGTTTTTGTCCTGAAGGTTTTGAGTAACTAGAATTAATCTTAGTAACATGTCAGTTTATTAAATGCTTCCAGGGGACACGTTTCACTGTATTACTTGACTAGAATTGTGACATCTTGACCTTAATACATCAGGCAAAAAATAAAACAAAGATGGAATTTAAGAATTTGCAAAACAAGAGTTTCATTTGAGGATTAGAAAATCTTTTATAAAATAGACTTGTTACAGAATTACATTGAGCTTCCAAAGCACTCTGAGCAAAATTTTGCAGAAATTGTATTATATTTGCAATATTATTTTAGTTTAGCATTTTATGCAATATGAGGATATCTTCAAGAAATGTTGAAAATGAAAATATCAACTCGGGTACTTACGTTTTACCCTTTTTTTTACCATCAAACACATTTTTGTGTTAGTAGGAAAATTACCAATCATAATAATTCATTTGTAAGTTCTATGGTTTGATGATATGTATGACTTTTGTATGTATGGAATGAAGCTTACAAAAAACATCATTGAAAAAGACAAGAATTATATTGTTTTTGTCAAAGAGAAAATGAAAAAGTTCAATTTTGTCTTTTGGCTAAACCCATTACCAAACTATAACGACATTTGACCAATTTGCTGCAGACGACTCTAGAAAACGTTGTTGGAAAAGGAGGAATTGCTCATAACAAGCAATTTCTCCTTTTTCCACAATGTTATCTTCCCTATCTGAAGATTACTTTTCAATTACATCCAATTTTGAATTGTCGTCTGCAAACTCTTTCAATTTGGGACAGTCGAAAATTTGGCGTTTGGTAAAGGGTTAATAAGGTCATGAAGAGGTCCACAAAGTCAAGTAATACTTATTTGTTGTCAGTTTTGTGGGTGTAAGGCTGGGGCATGAATTGATTTATTATCAAATATGTTGTTTTTGGTTATGTACTGTACAATTATTTTATATATCTTACATTGATATCATTATTTCTTTTAAAAACATATTTAGGCCTATGGAAATTTATGAAAAGTTGAGGTTGAAGACATTAACAGACAACAAAATTGATTTTCTTCAAAGACAACAATTGTTTAATTAAATTTCACTATTTTGGTAATGATTCATGGAAGATGACGTAAAAATTATTTAATAAAAATGACTTTGATTAGAATTAATTACCTTTTTTAAAATCAATTAGAAATGTTTTGGGGGAAATGTAAGATTTTTAAAGGTTAAATAGCTTTAGAATCGGAAAGATTTCATGGCCTAAAGAGCCGTTTGTGAACCTAGCCCTTTGATATGGAAAGGAGTTTTATTATAATGTTTGATAGAATTGACAGTGACAATTGGATGAATTGCTCATCAAGATTGATTAATCCTTTTGACACAGCGTTTTTTAAGTCATCTACTGTAGATGTGTCGAAGTGTGGATGTTTGGTGTAAAGGGTTAAACACTTTTATTTTGTTGCAGCTGATCTCTTTATTTTTCAAGCTTTACCTTATAAAGAAATTATTTGTTTATAGCTAAAAGAAAAAGACTAGATAAGTCGATGGAATTCTCAGAATAACTTTGAAACATTGTGACAGAAATGAAAAGGCTCATGCAGATCTCAAAGGTGCCCAATGTTATCGCATGAGAGAAATAATTAGGTTTTGCTTTGAATGTTTTGTTTTAGTTGGTGGTAATCGTAATTTTCCTATTGTGTCATGTTTATAAGTGTTACTATTTATGGGATATAAAGTGATGTGAAGTATCATTAAAACAAAAATGGCTTGTTATTTATGCATGATTATCAGGGTACTGTTTTACTAAACAGTTTATGTTTAAGATTTGCGTAAGTCTAAAACAACAATTACTCTTATTTCAATATTGGGTGAAGCAATATTGCAAAGCAACACATCATTGGAATGTCACATCGCAATATTGTATTTTAATTGAAGATACTATCCATGTCTATCAGTTATGACTTACGCACATATTTTCCGTAAGATTTTTAGTAAAACGGTACCCAGGTCTGCAGATTTCTTTAATTAGACAGGTAGGAGTCTTCTTGCAGAAACAGCATCTCATAACCTATCACTATCAGTTCAGTGAAATTGTGTCATTTTTAAGATCTCTAAATTTGAATATCCTTTCACCTGAAATAGATTGCTTCACAAACCACTGCTTTAGGCAATACAAAAAAGACATTTAAACACAAGGAGCAAATAATTTTTTTGCCACATAAATTGGCAATTTTTGTGTAAAGTCTGATAAAGCTTTTATTCCATAATACGTCACATAATGCTTTAGTAAAAATGCCTTTTCAGGATTAAGAACCAAAAGTTTTTTTATTTTACTTTGACCCATTCTATTGTACTCAACTACCACATCTGTGTCATACATATGTTTAAATGTGTAACTAAAGATAATGTTAAAATGTTTAATTAATGGGAATGTTCCAATGTGTAACTAATGGGAATGTCAAAATGTATAACTAAAGAGAATGTTAAAATGTGCAATAACAATAATGTTAATTTTATAAATAATGAACTTGTCCAAATGTGTAACTAATGAAAATGTTAAGATACTTCAATAATGTGAATGTTGAAAAGTGTTACTCATGAGAATTTGACAAACAGATAACAGTTTTCGAAACAACCATTTTCATAATGTACAATATTAGTTTTTAATGCTGATCAATACATAAGAAGAACACATTACAAACAATTTCTATTTTTGCAAACATTTTCTGAAATTTTTTCAATCAGATTTGTTACTTAATTAATGTATTTAGCTTTAAGTAACCAGTAGACTTGAGATTTATTATTAACAACATTTTAAAACCAATTTTATTCAGATTTATCGTCAATTGCTCTGACGGAGGGAGAGAAACCTGTAAAAAAGGGTCACAGGCGGTCTAACAGCCGGGGAAACACAGAACTGCCTAGCCTTAAACCATTACCTCATACACTCGCACATGATATGAAGTAAGTTTTATATACCATTCATCATCATGTTCTTTATGTTATAAAGATGATCATTTTGAGGGTTCAGTGCAATACTATAGTAAGTGCTTCATGTTTATGAAGCACTTACTATAGTCTTGCACTGAACCCTCAATTTGTGGTCTGAATGAGTTGCTATTTGTGTTGAGATCAAAGTGTAATTAAAAGGTTGTTGGCATTTAAATGACCATTTTCAATTTCTTTTTTTTTTAGAATGCTCATGTTCTTTATGTTGTAAAAGATGTTCATTTCGGGGGTTCAGTGCAATACTATAGTAAGTGCTTCATGTTTATGAAGCACTTACTATAGTCTTGCACTGAACCCTTGATTTGTGGTCTGAATGAGTCGCCTTTTGTGATGAGACCAAAGTGTAGTTGAAAGGTTGTTAGCGTATAAATGACCATTTTCAAATTCTTAACTTTTAAACATGCTAAAAATGTTTGTTTTCATGACAAATATTGCAAAAATGATCATTTTGGGATTTGCAGTGCTTTGGTGAGAAACCTTGTTTTGGGGTTGATTTCTGACACACCTTTTAAGCATCACATTTTAAAGTCTGGGACCAAGACACTCTTGTCCATTTCTATGACTTTGCAGGACAAAAATACTAGATCATTGTTTATAAAATAAACTGTTTAAACACTTGACTACTGTATATATATTTGCAAGACAGAATTGCTATATCTTTACCAAATGACTATGAACATGGTTCAAAAACCTATAAATGATCTAGTTAATATAACTCCAAAGATCTATGTTGTCATTTTATCAATAGAAGATTTTTTTTGAATTTTTAAATCTTAACTTGTAAGATGGTCTCTCTAAGATACTTCTAATGGCTTCATACATTATTGGGTTTAGGGAAGACATAAAGATGTTTGCAGGGGAATCGCCTCTTACCTAGACCTTTGTTCACCACAATAAAAGTCTGGTTATGTCAATTAATTTTTTTGAGAGACAGTAATGCTTTGGTGGAGCATTGTTCTCTTGTACTGAGGGTCTTGGGTTCGATCCCGTTAGGTAAAGTAAAAATTGCCAAGACTAGACCTCAAATTGGCACAAGGACTGGTTTAGTATCGAGGAAGCAGCCATTAAGTATGAATTCAATAAGCTTCAAGCTTCTGTCACAATAGATGTAAAATAAAATAATTTTTAACTTAATGTTGATTATTAAAGTAGTAAAGATGTACTGCTACAAATTTATAAAATGTTTTACTTCTATCAAATATTTGCAAATGCAAATGAAATTAAAGATCTGTTTAATGCATATTTCTAATTGATTTTATTTTTTAATTTCAGGCAAGTTAAGCAGATGAGTGATATAAAGACAGATGTAGGCTATTCCAGGGCGTGGGTTAGACTGTCATTGGAAAAGAAAATGTTATCTGCTCACCTGAAAGAACTTTTGTCTGATTCATACCTTCTTAGGTAAATTGTATATCAGTTTTTCAATACATTTCTTTGTACCATACTCTTTTGAACATACCAGCATCAAGAGATATTTGACAAAGTTATCACTAACGGAGAAAGTGATTGAGATGAAACAAAGAGAAATTTCTCCTTTTTACACATTTGTGTTTACAATTTAACAAAGATTATGTTATTTTCTACATTTCAAATTGTTGTCTGCTTGATATATTAAGATAGTTGCATGTTACCAAGATGCAAATGAACGTAGGAAGTCTCTTTTACATGACTCCCTTACTCTTTTCATTAAGACTTTTTGATGTATAAGTTGACATACAGTACTGTTACAAAAGATGATTTTTATTCGGAAATTGAATCACATCAACAGTAGACCCACCTACAAAATAAGGAAAATTACAATTTGTGGATCAATTTTAATGATTCACTATGCATGGGAATTTAAGAATCAAATTTTTGTTTGATCAATTGATCACAGGGTCCTGCAACGCCCAGTGGTCAAGGTGGTGGTATCAGAACTTTGGGGTCCTGGTTCGAGCCCAAACGGTACCTCTGGTTTTATGGAAGTTTGTGTCCTTTGGCAAGACACTTCACTGTCCTAGCATAGAGCTGGTGAATCAAAGAGGCCATAACATAACTGAAAAATTGTGTTACGAAATGCCAAATTTTCAACTGCCCCAAATTGGAAGAGTTTGCAGACAACATTTCAAATTGGGATGAAATTGGAAAATAATCTTCTGATAGGGCAGAAAACATTGTGGGAAAGGAGAAACTGCTCGTTATGAGCAATTTCTCCTTTTCCCAAAATGTATTCCAGAGTCGTCTGCAACAAACTGGTTAAATGCCGTTATTGTTTGGTAATAGGTCAAACCCCATATAAACCAACAAACATTGATGACATCTGTTTCAGGAATTTATATAAGCGCTATGCGTTCCTTCGATGTGAGGACGAGAGGGAACAGTTCTTGTATCATCTCTTGTCTTTAAATGCTATGGACTACTTCTGCTTCACCAACTCATTCACAAACACTGGTAAGTTTTACACTCTCCAAACACATTGATAATGTGATCTGTCAGATATAGGGCTTCTCAGAATGCCAATTTTTTATATCAATTTTGTGGTTGTTAAGAATAAAAGGATTCTGACCATAACACAGAATGCCATGTTTTATCGTTTTTTCTCAAAAAAGCATTTTTATTTTGACAAAGGGGGAAGCAGACATGCACTTTGTGGCTGTGCAATGTGGGTTCATTGAACATCTTTTCTATAATAAACATGATGTAGTAATGAGCTTATGCCCCTTAAAAGGACTAGTACATAGATTGTGTTCTATGAATCAATTATCATTAAATATATGACATAACCAATCCTTATCATTGAACAAGTGACCATATTCAATTCCCTAATTTCATAAATGCTGAAAACCTATGTTTCCATGAAACAAGTATTCAACCCTTTCAGAACTTTGATTAAAGAAATGTGCCTATAATAAGTCATGGGATTAATCACTGAGGGGCCTGCTGGCTTCTCATGACAAGAACTGCTGGCTTCTCATGACAAGAACTGCTGGCTTCTCATGACAAGAACTGCTGGCTTCTCATGACAAGAACTGCTGGCTTCTCATGACAAGAACTGCTGGCTTCTCTTGACAAGAACTTCTGGCTTCTCTTGACAAGAACTGCTGGCTTCTCTTGACAAGAACTGCTGGCTTCTCATGACAAGAACTGCTGGCTTCTTTTGACAAGAATGTCGATTTTAGTTAGTAGTCTGAGTCCAAAATGCTCCTTCACTTTTGGATCATTTCACTTAACAGAAGTTATAGAGTGTTGTTGGTTTACAAATTAAACCGTTTAAATAGTTTATAATATTTACAGGACAAAATTTTTTTTTAATGTACTATATCTTTACCAAATGGTCGTGAAAAGTGATGAAAAGCTTATTAATAACTTAGTTTTATGCAACATTGTAATCTGTGACGGCACGGCATTCTATTTGTAGATGTGTTTTTATTTTAAAAGATTCTGAATCTGTGATATAGTCACTTTAAAACATGGTTGAAATATTTCAATTACATGAAGTCAGCCATTGTTTTAGGACTTAGCTATCAAAATGAATGATCCAAGGACAGGTAATGTTTGTTTTTCTGTATGAAATAAAGATGATGATATGAATTGCTTGTTATTAGTAGATTTACTTTTGTTGCAATATTTTGGATCACATTAGAATGAAATTTATTGGCTGTCTTCTGCTGTTGCTTGCGATTTTGACCAGTCCCAAATTCTCATAGGAAGGAAATAGGTTTACCCATTACCAAAAAAATGACAACATTTGACCAGTTTTTGCAGATTACTCCGGAAAACATTGAAGAAAAAGGAGAAATTGCTCTTAACGAGCAATTTCTCCTTATCCCACAATGTTTTCTGCCCTATAAGAAGATTGTTTTTTCAATTTCATCACATTTTGAAATTTAGTCTGCAAACTATTTCAATTTGGGACAGTCAAGAATTTGGCATTTGGTAAAACGTTAAAGTAGAAACAGATTTACCTGTTTGTTACTAAACTAATGAAATGTTGATTACAGTCGTGCCATATCGGGTGTTGATCTATCCTAGTCAAAAATTTGGATGTACAACCACTAGTGCCAACCCATGGGTAAACTTTGCTGGTCATCTCAACGAAACAGGGATTATCGAAATCCCTAAAGGGATGCTAGAATTCTGTGTTGAGGTAAGTATATTTTTCTCTGTAAGCTTTATTAGGAATTTGATTGTCTCAAAACAAAGTAGGGATTATCAGAATAACCAAAGGGATGCAAGAATTCTGTGTCTAGGTTAGATTTCTTTCTCTTTGGTAAGCTTAATTCCATTGATGATCTTAATATTTCATCAAACTATTGATTATTGTTGTTCTATGTGGCTTAGTGGTTCGAGTAATGAACATGGGACACAAAGAATCTATATGCTTGGATGCAAATCATCATTGTGAAAGATTTGAATTTTCATGAGAGAGGTAGCCTCCCAGCTGACTAGTAATGGAGTGTTTCTACCTGTTTTTTAATGGCCATTAAGTAAAGGTTTTTCCTACATCAATAATGAGCCATACATCCCAATGTAATTGAAGAATTATATAAATTATGTATACCACAATGAAAAAAAAATTACCCTCTCCCTACCTGTTTTGCTAAAAACCTTAAGAAAAATACTTGTGCAAGTCAAACCTGATGAACAAGGATAGTGTCCTTAATGAAAGTACAATTTTACAATGTGACACGTCATTCTAAGTGTCTTGGAGAGATGATTCCAATGATGTGTTACTTTGCAGTATTACTTAGTCCAATATTGAAAAAAGAGTGAATGTTGTTTTGAACTTATGCAATTTTTAAGCATAATTTAGTAAAACAATACACTTGACATTTGATAATATTTTCAACAGCACAAGAATCTGGGAGTTCTGACTACGCTGAGAATTGGCCATGACAACAGTGGACTCATGTCGAAATGGTTGATTGAACATGTGCTCATACGGAATGAAATCTCTGGTCATACCTACAAGTAAGTCACTTGTACCAAATAAGTCAGGTTCTGTTGCCATTGTCTAACCTATTAACACTTTACAACCTAATGCCTTATTCTTGCAGTAGAGGGCTTACAAAAAGCCTTGTGGCTAAGGAGAAATTGCTTTTGCTGCATTTAATCAATCTGGGTAATACTTGCAGTTAAAAATATCAAATTTCAAGTAAATAATCAAAATATAACTTTTTAAATTAAGTGTCTTCCCGGGGTTGGGGTCTGGAAACTACCAATATTGGAACAAGACCTAACGGGAAGTAAAATTTGTTGCCGCCTATTTTATTTCCAACCAATTTAAGAAGTCTATTGAGTGAATAAAAATTAGATTAACATTACTTAAAGTGTTTATGTTTGATAGTGAGAAAGTTGGTGTAATCCTTGAATAATGCTGGGTGATTGTCTAAAAATTGATTTTTGTGTCATCTGCTTTCCAAAACCTTAAAGCCATACTTGCGCTCATTTACACTAAAATTGTGAAAGTTCTAAATTGATTAAAAATCAACTAAAAAGTACTTTAAATGCCCTATTACAGGGGAACGGAGACTGTAACACATCCATGTGATGCTTTTAAAATAGTGAATACTATACGGTTTGTTTACAATTACCGATAAAACTAGGTCAGACGAGAAACCTTGGGAACCAATAAAACCCAAGAAATTCTCATTTTTGAATGTTCACATTGTTAAGATTGAATAAATGACAACATTTTTATATGTTTCACATGATTTTTCTAACCAGGTGATTGCTACTCATTAATGTGGGCGCTCCTTGCTATTTAAGCTGTTTCTCGAATGTAAACAATGAAGTTAAATTGGTGGGCACCTCATTTGTGAAAATAGCACTTTGGAAAATAGATTATAAATAGTACCGGCGTTATATTATCATGATACTGTGATTATTCGCTATGTTTCAACATATTCTATCATGATTTATAACTCAAATTACTCAGTTTTGCAGTTTTTCTGAGCGCTAGTATGCTTTTGAATATCTGCTTTATTTTGATGAGGAAAGATACTCAGAGTAGCAAAGAGGTTAGATCATTAACATGAAGTCTGTTCCAGCACTGTAATGGTTAAGTGCTCATGATTAAGCAGGCTGAACTTTCATTGTGATAATTATGTAGTTCTGATTAGGTATTTATGGTGATTCTAATAACAATGGAAAACCTATACCACCAAACTATCCAATAGTTTATATATTAAAAACCAGCTAACCCATAACCAAACAATGACAACATTTGACCAGTTTGTTGCAAATGACTTTGGAAAACACTGTGAAAAAAGGAGGAATTGCTCTTAACAAGCAATTTCTCCTTTTCCCACAATGTTTTCTGCTCTATCAGAAGATTATTTTTCAATTTCATCACATTTTGAAATGTCGTCTGCAAACTCTATCAATTTGGGAAAGTCGAAAATTTGGCGTTTGGTACAGTGTTAATTGGTAACATAACCATACAAACAAACTTTTACAGATTTACATGTGGCAGGTGGTTAGGACGCGGTGTGGATGACGGTAGTATAGAGCGCCTCCTTGTGGCTGAACTGTTACCACAAAACATAGATACAGATGGTAAGGAAATCTTATGAAATCTCCGCCTGTTTTATACTTCCGCGCTTTACACTGACAGGATCTAATTGGTGTCCTAAAAGGCATTCCAGGGTCCTGCATAGCCCAGTGGATGAGGTGGCAGTCATAAAACCCAGGAATCCGAGGTTTGAGCCCCATTGTTACCTCTGGTGTAGTGGGAGTGTCCTTTGGCATGACACTTCAGAGCCCTAGCCAAGTACTTGTGATTCCAGGAAAGTCATAACATTACTGAAATATTGTTGATAGAAATATAAGGCATTCATTTAGATTCATCTCTTATAACAGGTAATGTGGCCAAATAGATGGCTTTATCTAATCCAATGGGGACATTTGCTTTAGAATTCTTCAATAGTATCTTGGAAATATATTTCAAAGCATTATATATCGAACACTTTCATTAACACTGCATTTAAGTCTGTCAAACCCTATAAGTACTAAGCATAGGAGAAAAAGAACAAGAGCTGCTTTTTACGAGCAGCAAATAAGTGCTGGTGTAGAGAAATCAGGAATTTCGACGGTTGCTTATCTCTATCTAATGCCCAATTTCCGACTGTCCAAAATTGAAAGACTGCAGACGACATTTCAAAATGTGATGAAATTGGAAAGTAATCTACTGATAGGGTAGAAAACATTGTTGGAAAAGGAGAAATTGCTCTTAATGAGCAATTTCTTCCTTTACCCCAATGTTTTCCAGAGTCGTCTGCAACAAACTGGTTAGATGGTGTTATTTTTTCGTAACAGGTTAATGAAATGAATCAACAGCAATAAATAAACAAAGTGCTCCAGATTTAATGCAATACTGACAGCACTGGGTGTCCTAATGCAATCAGAACTTGTGAAAGCCTTCATTTGGGCCAGTACTAAAGCTTACTCGAAATATTGCAAAAAAAACTAGTAAACAGTCTTCAAGAATTTAAGAAACAATGTCACAAGAAAACGTTTTGTGTGTGTTGAAGACCATTACTTTCTGGGAAAAAGGTTTGAGTATCATACGCTTATGGTATAAACTTACTTTTATCTTTAATCCTATTTAAAGGCACATGAAAGGAGATTAATGCTATATCAAACTTTAATATTTGGTAAACTTTTGTAAGATTCTAATAGTTATAAAAAAATCCAAAAAAAACATGAGCACAACTTAAATGTGAAAGTCAAAGAGACATAACTTAGATCAGCCTGTTCAATAATTCAGATTGCCTAATGCTTCCCCTTTGACCTTGTCATGTGAAACACAAAATTTTGAACTGACCAATCAGAATTTGTTTGAATATGAAATATGTTAACGAACAGATTGTTGATAAACATGATTTCATTGGAGACAACCATATTTCAAGTTCAAAATAACTTATGTTAAATGAGTTTATTAAATAGGGTCTAACAGCATTCATAAAAACTTTCATGACTTTTATGAACACAATTAAAGAACTTCATATATTATTTCAGTTATTTTTTATACTTGTATCCTTTCATGTGCCTTTAAATTATTTACAATATTCTATCTGGATTCATAACACATGTAACTGTTGTTCAGTGTTCAAACACACTATTTTGATACACAAAGCTGGCACACTATCAAAGGACAACAGTTACTGTCCACCACTGGATATCTAGAAGCTTAATCCTTTACCAAATGTCAAATGTTTAACTGTTGAAATTGAAATAGTCTGCAGACGACATTTCAAAATGTGCTTAAATTTAATAGTAATCTTCTGATTGGATAGAAAACATTGTGGGAAAAGGAGGAAATGCTCGTTAATAATTGAGTTTGACCAAATGATAGAATTTTGTACGCAATGTTTTCCTTAGTCTTCTGCAACAAACTGGTTATATGTCGTTATTGTTTTGTAATGGGTTTTAATTTCTCCTTTTCCTACAATGTTTTCCTTAGTTGTCTGCAACAAACCGGTCATTTGTCGTTATTGTTTGGTATTGGGTTAAGCCGGGAATCTGTCTGATTGTGAAAATATTTTATGCAATGCGTCTTATTTTATTTTAGAATTAACGTCGTGTAGTCGGACTCCCCCAAGAGCCAGATCACCTGTATCCCCTCGATGGCCTACAGAACATGGTATGTCTTAAACCATTCCCAAACAACAAATTTTCGACTGTCCCAAATTGAAAGAGTTTACAGACGACATTTCAACATGTGATGAAATTGAACATTATTCTTCTGAAAGAGCAGAAAACCTTGTGTGAAAAGGAAAAATTGCTCGTTACGAGCAATTTCTCCTTTTCACACAATGTTTTCTAAAGTCATCTAAAGTGTCTAAAGTCATCTGCAACAATGTCTTCAAATGTCGTTAATGTTTGGGAAAGGGTTTAACGGAATTAACTATGCACTCTGTTCCTGCATTAAGAGTTTGTTTCTGTATTAAGATGACCCTTTCTCTATAATACCTCTAATTTTGACCCTTATGAAGACGACCTGAGAAATAACTGTGAAAAATGAGGATGAGCAATGTATCCTTTTATAGATTTATCATAATAGTTGCTTATTGAACCCTTCAAGCAAATCCTTTTTCTTCATGTTTTGCTATGCATGTTGTTGCTTTCACTTTGAAATGGCCACAATATTCCATAAAGGGAACAGGTTTATTCAAAAAGCAATATAAGAAAATAGTTATAAAGATCAAGAATTAATGATTATTCAATTTGAACGAAATAGTGACAAAGGTTTAAAGAATCAGAAATAACAATCTCTTTGTAATACCAAGTAGAAATCCAGGAGAAATTTCTTATTTTGAGCAATTAAATATTTTGTCAGAACTGCTCTTGTCCTTCACTTGTGCTATTGTAGAATACCGGTACTTTTTACTAATGAAAAATATGTTCATTTTCAAAGTCTAGCTGGGGAGTTATAGCCTCAACAACGACAACTCAACCAAGGACATGGTTTCCTTTGTATACAAAGTATTGTAATTATCATTTTATTGTTGTTTAGGTGGTCCCACAATAGCAGACATCCAGGAGATGCTTGGGCATGCAGTTAACCTCCTCATTAAACACTTTTATAAACCAGAGAAAGAGGTATGTAGAGCAGAATTAAGAGTTGAACATTCACAATAGTCCCTTTGTTCTAATTTACAAAGTCGTTGCTAATAAGCTGGCAAATCTTTCATTATCTGTTTTTTTTTAGAAATAAAGTTGTGAAAGTAAATCATTTACAGCAATAAATACTTTCTTAATATGTGTTGCTAATTATTAATTACTCTCAGGGTTCTCTCTGGCTAAAATTTTCTTTGCGCCAACACTTGCGCCAAATTCAAAAAGTTGTAGCCAAATTCAGTAAGTTGGAGCCAAAATAGTCTTCTGTAGAAGGGGAAATCCTTCATCAGGGTCATCTACGGATCCTAAGAGGTTCTCAAGTGTTTTTTGTTCTATCTATTTCTAAGTGCTGTTTCATTAGGTTCTATGGACTGAATCCTCTCTCACACTCAACATTTCAAACAGAACATAGCAGAAACATGACTTTCACCATTGGCGTCGCATTATAACCAACTATTTCCTGTCCTCCAAGCCTCCTTGAAATTACGGTTGTCAAAACTTCGGTGAATAAAAGAGTTTCAGTTGTTTGTCAATCAACAAAACTGACTTCGCCGATGTTTGATGTCAACTTCTTTAAAAGAAGTGTGAAGGCAAAAATTCTGATTGGAAAGCAATTAAAGGAATCAAAGTCATAATTTCCATATAATTGAAGTTGTAAAGGCTGGCAAAATGACTAAATGGTGTACAGGATAAAGTGTCGTCTTCAACAAACTTGACAATCAACAGATGATGGATTGAACAAGTGTGAAAACAGGATTATCCAGTTTTGGAAACTGGCATTTGATAAACAAGCTAGTTCCCGAATTCTATTTCAAAGTACTGCGATTACGGGAACCATCGATACATGGTTCTCGGCTTAACAGTAAAAACAAATCAATATTGACTCGAGATCGGCAACCATGTGGTGAACAAACATCAAATTCTCACGAAAAATAGTCGGCGCCAGCCACTTTCGCCAAATTTGTTTTTCTTGCGCCAGTTTCTTAATTTTGTCGCAAATGGCGCCATTTGCAAAGGCCAGCGTGAACCCTGACTCTGTTGTATCATTTCTTTTTGATATTGCTATTAATGGTTTTCTCAATCTCCTCCATAGATAAGATCTAGTAATAAATGGGCTGATCTTCAAAACCAAATCATAAGTTTGTTGAATAATGAGGATTGATAACCCATTACCAAACAATAACGACATTTGACAAGTAAGTTGCAGATGACTCTGGAAAACGTGGGAAAAGGTGAAACTGCTCTTAATAAGCCATTTTATCCTTTTCCCACTGTTTTCTGCCCTAATAGAAGATTATATTTCAAATTCATTGTATTTTGAAATGTCGTCAGGCAAACTCTTCAATATTGGACTGTTGAAAATTTGGTGTTTGTTAAAGGGTTAAGAAATATGGTTATGTTTGCTTATATCATACATGCATAATTATCATAACAGTGAATACATGTTTTTATGACATAGATTTAAATTGTGCCAATATTTGGAAAAGTAACGTCTGAAGTATTTTAACACTTTTGAATGGTTTAAAACTTGTCATGTAAATAAACAAATAAACAGCAAGCACTATCTCATGTTTTATACTTTCTTTAATACAGAGGGGCAACTTGACATTTTTACTGTGTGGCGAGAAGGGACTAGTCCAGTGCATAGAGCACATATTTCTGTATGGATTTAGGTCTTCCAGAATATTTAGAAACAAGTTCTACATTTGGGATTATTTAGGTAGGTATATGACAGAATCTACATGATGTTAGGATTTTTCAAGGTTTTTTAACCCTAAACATGCTGGGTAACCTTCTAAAAATAGATTTTTGTGCCATCTGCTTTCCAAAACCTTTAAAATCTTCTTAATTTTGATGATGAAAGATACTCAGAGTAGTAAAGAGGTTAGATCACAGGCCAGCCACCAATTTACTTGGTGGCTGGCCTGTGATTAACCTGTTTGCATAAGCATGAAGTTGGTTCCAGCATTATAAGGGTTAAGACTCATTGACAATCATGATATTGCAGCTCAAACAATGATGTACGAGGGGCCTCCATGGCTTAGTGGCTAGAGTACAGAACTCGAAATCACATGGCCCCTCTTCGCGAGGGTTCAAATCCTGAGAGGGATATGGATTTTTATGGGAGTCAGTCTCCCGATTGACTTACGGAATGCCGTAGTTCTACCCGACTTGCCCAGCCTGAATGGGCAGTTGAGTATGGGGTCTTCCTCCATCATTAAGAGTTGGGCATCGCTACATAACTGGAATAATGTTGCTGTGATGTAAAACCCATATAAAAAAAAAGATGATGAACTAATTGATTTGAATGTTTTACATTATGTAAGGCTTTTTTTAAGAAGGTTTACTGTAATAAAACACATGATTGACATATTTGATAAGATTTCAAACCCTTTCTTGATATCAAATTGATGATTTTCAATATTATTTAGAGCATGTAATTCATTTTAAGTTTACTATAACAATTTTTGTATATCTAATAATATTTCAACCCATTCCTTAATGTTAAATGAATAATTCTCATTATTATTTAGAGCATGTAATTCATTTTAAGTCAACTATAACAAAACTATTGGTATATCTGATAATATTTCAACCCATACCTTGATGTTAAATGAATATTTTTAAATTTTTCAGAGCGTGTTAAGGGTCATTTAGAGGGATTACAAGAAGGCGAGGTTCGCAGGCCCCACTCTAACCTCGAGGAGGCGGGTTTCTGGGCCTTCTCAGATCTGCTCAACAAAATCAACATGGCAGCCGAGTCTGTGGGAAAAGATGGAAAGTTTCAGATATTCGTCTGTGTGGCCATCAGGTATAGTATAGGGCATGATAAATGGGCTTGTTTATATATTCATTTATACGGATTTACATCAACATTATTTCAATACTGTTGGGATGCCTGACTCTTAATGATGGAGGAAGACCCCATACTGAACTGCCAATTAGGGCTGGTCAAGCTGGGTAAAACTATCAGCATTTCTTAACCATTTACCAAACAACAAATTTTCAACTGTCCCAAATTGAAAGAGTTGGCAGAGGACATTTCGAAATGTGATGAAATTGAAAAATAATCTCCTGTAAGGGTAGAAAACATTGTGGGAAAAGGAGAAATTACTTGTTAAGAGCAATTTCTCCTCTGAATTTTTTTTCCAGAGTCGTCTGCAACAAATTGGTTAAAGGTCGTTATTGTTTAATAATGGGTTAAGTCAGTCAGGAGACGGCTTCTAATGAAAATCCATATCCCTAACCTGGATTTGAACCAAGGCAGACAAAGGGCCATGTGATTTGATGTTCTAAAGTAAAAGTTATATTGAAAGACTGCTTGATTCATTTTCATATTTTTCGACAGATTGAATTGAGATATGGGCAATTTAACATACATTGCAACCCTATAACATCAAAATAATAGTTATAAACAACCAGTTGTATAACAGTGTCCATCCTCATGTGGTAAAAGTGTCCTTATAAATCAAGTGGTCAAACATTAGGTACACCTCTGAGGATATTTTTAGATAATCAGCATAGCGTGTAATTCATGCTAATCAGGCAGGTCAAGAGACGGGGAATGTGGGTGAACAATAACATCATGTTCAGATATAAAGAGAAGGTATGTAAAATATATAAAGAGAAGGTGTGTAATCACTCAACAAATCTCAGAATTACAGAATTGGTTGATAAGAAAACTCATGGATCATTTTTTGCTCTTTCAGGGATCACACCTTCCAGAAATGGCTGCCGATGATCGCTCAGAATGTTATCACCGCCCAAATGTACGAGGAGAAATCGTTCATGCGGGACAGCGAGCTCATTAAAACCGTCACACGCATTCTCGACACACTTGTCGACTTCAAAATCGTCCTAGAGTCATCACTAGTCAGAGGGTTGGATATCTGATTATGTTAGCAATTAGGTCCATTTAAATCTTTACCAGCTGCAGACGACATTTTTTACTTGAAGCAGACGACGTTATAAAAGATTTGTAAGCATGTGAAAAACCTTTTAGTGTTGCTGTTGCGATGTAAGAAAAGATTGAAAATCATTAGGGAAAAAGGAGAAATTGCTTGTGACAAGCAATTTCTCCTTTTGTCACAATGCTTTTTGAAAGTTGTCTGCAAAACACAAAATGTTGCATTTGATGGTTATGTGTTAAGTGATTTTATCAGAATTTGTAGTAGGAGTTGTAAATTAAAAAGACTATCTCACAGATTTTGCTTTGTTAATAACAAACTTAAAATGGTGATTTAATGAACCCTATCACTGGAAAAAAGACAACTTCTAATTTCTTTACTATAAAGATGCAGAGCATTTGTTTCATTTCAAAAAGTTAAACATGCTTTTATGTGTTTCCATGCTTGAATAACAAACTCTTTCTCATTTTGTTAATTAAGCATGACAGAAATAAGGTATACATATGCAAGGTCAAACGTTTGTGAGATACACCTAAAGATGTGATCTTGAAATAACCTTGCTCACTTATGGGTAATTCTTATTTCAACAATTGTTTATGAAATAATTTTTTTTAAACAGTTTACTAGATCTGCATCATTAATATGCTTTATTTTCTACACTTTGTTACGAAAAGGGGTGAGAGGTGTATCAAAAACCTAGTTCTATGTAACTATGGATGTAACACTTAAATGTTATTTTACCTGTAGAAGACCTTTATTTTTAAAAGAATGAACTGCCAATCTGTGAGATAGTACTTTTAAGAACTACGACTTAGTCACCTGTTTTCTTCTTCAGGTCTAGTCAGATAGCATTGATTGATTTGTTACAAAGAAATAAGATATTTTAAATAATTACATGGAACTTACTGAATTATTCTGAATGATTGTTTTTTATGTTATATGGTTGCATACTTTACAGAACTATGATATTCATCGATTTAAATAGTAATCATTGTTGATAAGTGTTCAATTGCTGGCAAGAGCAAATATTGTCCCCACATCAAAAGTTTAATGTACAAGATCATAGAACACAAAGGATATTTGGATATGGGCAGTGATTTTTTTTACCCAAACTCAAAAATCAATCGGTTTTTCTATAGAAAAATGATTAAAATGAATGAAAGTAATGAGTTTATAGAAAATTTTATGAGATTTTTTTTGGCCAAAAATTATCACAGATATGGGGTTTTACCTTACGAAGATTAGTGAGTCCTTTGCTTTAATCTTTTGATGATTTTAATTTTAAGAACATTTTTTTTACATGTATATCTTTTTTCAATTACTACATGTAATATGAACAGCAAACTAGATACAGATCCATTATCCAATTGTTCATTAAACAACATATACTGGTTGTCCAGTGCAATTGAACTGTCTACTAGGCTCTTAGTAACAAATTCACCAAACTTTTTGTGCTGAATTTTCAGTTAACCTATTTCATAATCAAAGCTTTTGTGACCTCTCTATGTTGAATACAATAGCAGACTAGAATTAGTAATTAATTGATGAAATTGTAGAATTTAAATATGTCATGTAATTTCTCCTTTTGTAACAATTGTTTCTAGGGTCAGCTGTTCTAAGTATGTTTAAACCAGGTGGACAATGGGGGCGCAGTGGTTAAGGTGGTGAACTAAGAACTTTGAGGGTCCTGGGTTCGAGCCCATCAGATTCCTCTGGTTATGTTACAGACACTTCAGAGCCGTAGACTAGCACTGTTGGATCCAGGAAGCCTGAAGTATAACTGGAAAGGAGTTGTTACAGTGTTAAACCCATATAAACAAACACATGATAAAACAAGTATATATCCATAGTGAAGCTAGGAGTGAAAACAGAGTCCTTGTTAAACAGTAAGGCTTATGTCAAACCCATGTCAAACCCAGCTTGCTTTGTACAGATTTGCAGGCATTATCCAAAGGTAAAAGAAGCCTACCTACCACAAGGAGAGGTGTTAGACTGGATTGACTTTTCTGTAGTGCCAATACATACATGTTTATATGTATGTACAGGTGTTTTGATAATTATTTATCAGTAATTGAAAAATAATAATTTTTGAAATGAGATGGAGGAGTAATGACTGCATTATTTTTATATCCCAGAAGTTGTCCTTAAGCATTTAACATTGAAAACAAAATTGATATGTATTAATGACTTATGAAGTTATGAGTATGCACTGCATTTGCGCTGCTGAATTTGCAAGTCAAAGCAATATTGGTTTTTTATGTGTGTGTTTTTTTCTATACATGTTTTTAGTTATGGCATACATCATTCAAATTTGTGTGTAACTCATTAATTTTGCTTTATTTCATTACCTCAAATGGTTTCATAGTGAGCTCAATTTTAACTAATCCTCAATTTATGATAACAGTTCATGACTACCATTATTTTCATATTGAAATTGACAAAGCATCAAACATGACTTATAGCATAACAAACTACAGTCAATCTTGATTTAAGACACCACTTTGATCGTCCCAAATTGAAAGAGTTTGCAGACAACATTCCAAAATGTGATCGAATTGAAAAAAAATCTTCTGATAGGGCAGAAAACATTGTGGAAAAAGGAAGAATTTCTCCTTTTTCCACAATGTTTTCCAGAGTCGTCTGCACCAAAGTGGTTAAATGTCGTTATTGTTGGTAATGGGTTCATCAGTATGTGAAAAGTTATTAAGGCTGAGGCTATCTTAACCCTTTACCAAAAAATAACGACATCTGACTTTAGAAAACATTGTGGGAAAAGGAGAAATTGCTTGTAAGGAGCAATTTTTCCTTTTACCACAATGTTTTCTGCTCTTTCTGAAGAATATTATTCAATTTCATCACATTTTGAAATGTCGTCTTCAAAGTTTTCAATTAGGGACAGTCGAAAATTTGTTGTTTGGGAAAGGGTTAATACAGGACTCAGTCATTCAGAAATCTCATACTGGAGCTTTTTGAGGAATGACTTGTGTCCCGTTTTAAGCCATTTATTGTCTTACACATCAGTTTTGTTGCCTTTTACTATAATTGCATTAAATAAGATTGACCATACTTTTTTTATCTAAAAGTTGACTGGATCCTCCTGTCTTACAGACGACTCGGAACGAGTGTAAATGTAGTCATTTCTTACTTTGTTTTGAAGAAAATAAAAAGAAAGAAACACTTCTATGGGGTCCACACTAGGCGACGTGAAAATTGCTGGGACTAACCCACAAACCAGCGTGATAACTAGTGTATTGTCCAGAAAGCAGTCACAGAGAGTGACATGATGGACTTTACTAAGCCTCCTTCACAACCGATGTTAAAGAATTAAACAAACAAAAAAACTTCACACACCCTGAGAAATTTACAGATTAGAACATCAAAACATTAAATTACATTACCCATATGTAGAAGGCTTTTGAAAACAATATATTTAGGGGTTTTCTGTAATTGGTTTGATAGTTTGCGACACACGCTTTTAAAATGATGAATGTTAAATGCAAGACTAGAGAAAAATTATTTACCTAAAACTAGATACTTACTAAATAAACCAGCTCTCATAGCCTTTGATGTATACATCTATGTGATGAAAACCATAACACCCTATTTTCTGTTATTAGAAAGTTATCATGAAGAATGAGAATTTCATTAACATGGATGGAGTCTCTTTTGTTGTGACGTTATCAGAACTTACAAGCATATTTAATTCGTCAGATTAGAAGAACAACTGTTAGGGTTTTCTTGTAAATAGTTATCTTTGTTTTTCTTCTTCATGATTTCAGCAATAAGCATTTGTTGTTGTTGAATGGCTAAATTTTGATCTCAGTTCAGCAGACTTAAATCAAAAATAATATATTGTATCTTGTTTACCTGCACCTTCATTTTGTTGAGAATGTTGATATTATGCTGTTTGAGATTCATCCATTACGTAGTTAGACAAAACTACATTTATGTTTAGTTTGTTTACCCTTAAAACGCTGGGTAATTTTCTAACCATAGATTTTTGTGTCATATGCTTTCCAAAACCTTAAATAATTGCTTAATTTTGATGGGGAAAGATACTGAGAATATCAAGCAGGTTAGATCACAGGCCAGCCGCCTGTGATCTAACCTGTTTGCATAAGCATGAAGTCGATTCCAGCACTATAAGGGTTAAAAGCCAAAGCATGATATAAGTATGTCCTTGTATTTTGTGAAGAACTATCTGCAGCTTTTCCTTAAACCTTAATGTGCTGATTTACAATGAAGAGTTGAACTAAATGTATTGAAAGATAATTAAAGCTTTAATTTGTTGAAGAATAATTTACATTTTACACTTCTAGTAATAAGAGAATTACTTGAAATTTTGTTGATTGGAAAAAGTCATTGCCCAAATAACCCAAAGATATTGGTCTGTTGCAGGGTTCTTTTGAAATGATTTAGGGGGTAAAGAGAAATTACTCAGATGAACAATTTAAACATATTCCAACAAACAGTTTGTATTTTGCCAGATGCATCTCAATGAGTAGAAAAGGAGTTATTGAAGTTTGAAAAATAAAACTTTTGATACTCTAGTATGGTTAGATGCATTTTCAATATTTTGTTTTACTGCTTTTAATTTTGTTGCCTTTTTCTGTTTTTATTTAACTATTTTTTTTTTCAATTAGCTTTAACTGTTTTACTTTTTGTCCAGTAAATTCTTAATAACTTATTTCTTGCACCAAATATAAACAACTACAAGTAGTCATGTTCAACACCTGATGACCAAAATCATTATTTTTGTATGTTATTTTTCCTCACCCAAATAATTTCTTCTTTAACCATGTTTTTATTTGTTTTGGTTGGTCTTAGTATATAATGTAATGTTTTCTTAAAGAAGAAAACTTTGAATTGATGATTTTTGTTTTTATTTTTCATTTAGTATGCACATACAGTTTCAAATCTTAGCCTGCATAATACATTTTACACTTGCTTCTATTCTGTTGATAGCTTTGGCACACATTTCACCAATGAATCAGTTTTTAAAGTTAAGATTAATTGTGTTATGATGATGAACTATACAATGGTAAAAGATTGTATATTTTGTTATATTTTGTTTGTTATTTGTTTGATTGGTCTTTTGATTTTCCTTTATCTTTCCTCCATCAAAAATCTTGAGTTATGATGTTAATCTAATAAAGAATTAAAATAAGGATATATGGGGTCAAAGAGAAACAAAATATACTATCAATATTATACCTTTTTTTAAACGGAAAGTTATAAAAACAGTGTATATATCGTTATCTTGAGTAAGACTTTGGCCAACTTTTAGAAGAAAAGCAGCTATTTTTGTTAGAAATGCATGTTTATGGTTTCTGATATGAATTTGTATTCTTATATTGTAATAATGAGACAATTTTTATCAGTTCCTTACAACATAGCAATTCGGCCATGAATGTAAGAAAAATGTTTGAAATATGTATCCTACAACCCCCAATAATCATTGACTTTGATCTTTGTTAATTAAATGAAATATGTGCTCATTTTTAGTTTGTTGATAAGTTATTTGTAATATGAATAATTATATATGTTGTGGTTCAGCCATAATTGGTAAGAAAATGCCTTTAAGTATTTTTTTAGTGTAATGTGTCTTGACTGGTATGTAGTTGACACGTTCATTTTGAAATGTCTGAATAGATATAAACCCATTGTGACAGAAGTGTAATGTACTCCCTAAGACACGCCAATTATGTTCTTATGGTGATTTTAATGTCGAATTTATACAAATAAAGAGATGATTATACACCTGTAAAGGGACAAATTGTTTTGCTTTTTATCAAGTTATGAATAATTTCTTCTTTTCCCAAAATAATTTTAAAAGTAACTTACAACGGATGTGTCATTTCTAATGGTAGTTTCGTTTTAGAAAATACAATAGACACATATAAAAGTTAAAAGCATTTCCGATAACTTTGTCTGTTTTTTTTTAATTACAAATTATCTTTTGCAAGGGCACAACATTGCCTCAAGGGGTCTGTGTGGTCTAGAGCACAAAACTAAATACCAAGTGGCCCCTCTCCCTATTGGTTCAAATTTTACTGACATCATTTGGAACTGCACGAGAGGTATTCTCTCTCCCAACCGACTTATTTTACCAAACAATAACGACATTTGATAAGTTTGTTGCACATGACTCTTTAAAACATTGTAGGAAAAGGAGAAATTGCACATAACGAGCAATTTCTCCTTTTCCCACAATGTTTCTCCCCTATCAGAAGATTATTTTCAATTTCATCACATTTTTGAAATGTCGTCTGCAAACTTTCAATTTGGGACAGTCGAAAGTTTGGCATTTGGTAAAGGGTTACGACTTACTTAAAGCCGACATACCTTCCTGACTTGACCAGCAGCTGACCAGTATGGGGTCTTTTTCCATCATTAAGAGTCCAGGGTACCGTTTTACTAAACAGTTTACGCTTAAGATTTCCGTAAGTCTAAAACAACAATTCCTCTTATTTCAATATTGGACGAAGCAATATGAATATTGCAAAGTGACACATCATTGGAATCGCCTCTCCGAGACGCTTCCAATGAAGTGCCACATTGCAACATTGTACTTTCGTTGAAGATACTATCCATGTTTACCAATTATGACTTACGCAAACATTTTCCGTAAGTTGTTTAGTAGAACGGGCCCCAGCATCGCAAGATAACTTACATAATGTTGACACAATGTAAAACCCACACATATAAATATTTATTGTCTTTGAGTTTTCAGCATTATGACTGATAATTAGCCAGCAGAAGAGTAGATTTTCAGGGTAGTATACCAGGGGGGCCCTTTTAGTTTTTCAAAATGTATATAATGCGATAGAACTAAAATAGGTAATGGTTACAGACCAAGATGTGTCAATACTGATGATACCGAAACTGCCTAATCAGAAGAAGACACGTAAACGCGTTAATGTCTCAGTTCATCGGGAAGAATGCAAATGTGCTGAACCCCATAATGCTGTCATGCTTGAACAAGAGAAACAAGCTTTACGTAAAAAAAAACCGTGATGTTCGAAATCGATAGTTCCGGTGTGTCAAATACACAAACATGGCGATTAGCGTTCTAGAACCAAACATCCCGCAGTTAGAAAAGTGAAACAAGTCTTACCGCCAATCAAACACAACCGTTGTGTTCCAAAGTCGAGAGTTTTCGGCGTGTTCAATAAACAAGCATGGTCACAAGCGGTCCAGAACCAAATATCCCGCAGTTAGAAAAGAGAACTAAGCCTTACCTCCATTCAAACACATCCGTGGTGTTCCAAATCGAGATTTCCCGTGTGATCAATACACAAACATGGCGACAGGAATATCAGAACCAAAGATTCCGCAGTTAGAAAAGAGGAACAAGCTTTACCTCCATTCAAACACATCCGTTGTGTTCAAAGTCGAGACTTTCCGGTGTGTCCAATAGACTTAGCATAGTGACGAGCGGTCAAGAACCAAATATTCCGCAGTTAGAAAAAGAGGAACAAGCCTTACCTCCAATCAAACACATCCGTTGTGTTCAAAGTCGAGACTTTCCGGTGTGTCCAATAGAAAGCATAGTGACGAGCGGTCAAGAACCAAAGATCCCGCAGTTAGAAAAAGAGGAACAAGCCTTACCTCCATTCAAACACATCCGTTGTGTTCAAAGTCGAGACTTTCCGGTGTGTCCAATAGACTTAGCATAGTGACGAGCGGTCAAGAACCAAATATCCCGCAGTTAGAAAAAGAGGAACAAGCCTTACCTCCAATCAAACACATCCGTTGTGTTCAAAGTCGAGACTTTCCGGTGTGTCCAATAGAAAGCATAGAGACGAGCGGTCAAGAATCAAAGATCCCGCAGTTAGAAAAAGAGGAACAAACCTTACCTCCATTCAAAGACATCAGTGGTGTTCAAAGTCGAGAGTTTCCGGTGTGTCCAATAGACAAGCATAGTGACGAGCGGTCAAGAACCAAAGATCCCGCAGTTAGAATAGAGAAACAAGCCATACCTCCAATCAAACACAACCGTTGTGTTCAAAGTCGAGAGTTTCCGGTGTGTCCAATAGACAAGCATAGTGACAAGCTGTCAAGAACCAAATATCCCGCAGTTAGAATAGAGAAACAAGCCTTAGCTCCAATTAAGCACAATTGTGGTGTTCAAAGTCGAGAGTTTTCAGTGTGTTCAATTAACAAACATGGCGACGAGCGGTCCAGTTCAAAATATTTTGAAGTTGGGAAAATGCTTATTTTTTTCTTTTCCCTCCAAATATGCCCAACATTTCTTGCACTAAGAATTATAACCAAGTTTCACCAAGTCACAAGTTTAAATCAAAATTTAATTGTGACAAGAGAGGAATCAGATGGGAAAAATATCCTGTCGTTACCATTAGTTCATTGTTTATTGATATTGCTAAAGTTGTCAATTTGATATGTATCTTAAATGTCGAGTGATGGATATATCAAAATGGCTTTGTCAGGCCGCTTCCTACCAACTGGCTTTATTTTTCTGTTGACAAATTTATTGGCTTTTTATGTTTTATATCGCTGTTTCAATTATACCACTGTTGTCAATACACCTATACAGGCTGTGGAATCACGTGCCTAATGTTTACGATATTATGTCCGAACAAGATGGCCACGCAAATGACGGAAAAGGTAGTTTTGCTTTTTTTCACCTACTTTTGACAATGGTAGCCACATTGTGTACCCCTCATGGGTTGACCATCGACATTCAGGTTCTGGTGGTATATGATAACCCATGCTTTATGACGTCTAACACTCGGCAGAAATCGCAGTCGATGGGCGATATTCTAGGTCATTCGCGCCCGTCGACTGCGATATTTCTAACTAGCGTAAGACGTTACGCCGTTATTAAGCATGGATTTTCATATACCACCAAAACCGAAAATTTGATCCTCAACTATTGCAAGGTACACAATGTGGCTATCATTTGCAAAATGAGGGGAAAAAAGCAAAAATACCTGTAGCGCGGCAATCTTGTTCGGACATAATATCGTAACCTTTCGTCACATGATTCCCTGCCTGCTAAGATATATACCCGGGTATTATCCAAACGATACAATTATATTCCGTTATGCTTTTAATGCCATTTGCTGCTTCCCCACATGAACATGATTGATCAATGGTGAGACACAAAATAAAGTCGTTTCGCACTGACTTCGTTAAAAGCGGTAAGGATGATTGGCCTCGATGGCCCTCGAACTCACGACACCTGTATTATAGAAAGGACACGCTTTCTAGTACTGCTGTTTTAGTATGTGGAAAACTGGATCAGGGAATTAATCTAACGTAGCATATCAAGGGACTATAGAAACGCCAGATATCACACAAACAAAAGTTTTATGCGATACAACTGTATACCGTTGCTGGTACTGTATACTGTTTTATTACATCGCAAATGCAACATTTTCAATGTAGACACACATCATCAACCAATTATTTCTGTGTTGACACCGCTCAGCAGAAACCCAGAAAAAGTGGTGAACGCAGAACCATAAATAGATTCATCCGCCCCACCGCTCTGCACGGACACATCGTCACCTTGAGCCAAGGTCACAATGATCATCTGACTTCCGGAATCATGGCGGTTGTCTGTACCACGTGCGTAGAAATGTGCTTCGGTTCTTCCGTTTACTGCAAAATGCACCCATACTTCAGCGTTGTTATCGGCTAGAATGGTGGAGAAGAATACATACGTGCCCGATACTGGAGCTATGAATACACCATGGTGGGAATTGAACCCGTTGCCTAGATTGGTTGTTACTGTCTCGAAGATCAAGTTTTGGTTTGGGCCAAGATGAAGGTTTTTGGCGCCGGCTCTGGCAAAGAACGCGATGGGAGCTCCCTCTATCTGACGAATGCGTGGATGTGCCTTTCCTAAAATAAGGAAACGAGATTGTTTGAAAATGAAAAAAGCATATAAGCTCTTTATCTATCTCTGTTTCTTTTTCGAATCAATCTTATATGGATTACTCCGATTGTTTTATGCCTCGTCTTTGTGAAGCGAGAGCCAATGCCATTCTTCGTACGGGACTTTGTGACAAAGCTCAATAATAAATGATAAGTAATTATTCGGAAACCATTTTGACAGAAGGATGGATTGCTCATATGTAACCGCTAATTCATCTTTTTGTCGCATTGGTTTCTGAGGACGTCTGCAGAGATAGCTTAAAATGAGACGAATAAATGGGTAAGGGTTTTACAACATTTTTTGTCTGCCATTTTCAGTACTTTGCATGACCTTTCAAATTACATCAAATAAAGAAATGAGTCTGCCATCAATTATGTTATAGTGCTAAATACAGTTTACTGTTTCGTTGGCTGACTTTCTTGGGACAGCTAATGGACCAGAGGAAACGTTTCTGGCTTGAAACAATAGTCTGGAACTGAAGCATGAGTATTTCAGAGTGTCGTGATAGGAAGTCTTCTATTTGACGTAAGAAGTGTCCATTGTTTAAAAAGCATGCTTATTTTAGCCCCATACATCATCAACACGCTTGACTTTGAAAGCGATTTATATATAAATGTAGAATTAACACTGTAATATGTTCTGCCATTTGATTTAAATTATGTCAACCCACAAATTCATGGAAAGATATAATCGTACGTAGATTTAACGTAGAATATGAAGGTTTTTCCAACTATCAACACACCAATCAACTTAACGATTACGCTTATCTAATATATCAATTATGGTATTTACAGTTTAGTTTGTTATACAAATAAAAGAAATATTTACCTTCGTCCCTTTGTTCACTACCTCCATTGTCCTGCTCTGTTAGGGGTATGCTTGGGCCAGTAACGTTAGCATTCACCCCCTCATACTCGGTGTATGAAACATGCGTTGATGTTGTATCCGTTGTTGACGTTTCCGCCGGTTTAACGTTTAGTTCCGTCTTGTACTCGTTTAGTTCGGCCTGAAGCTGTCTGATCAGTTCCGAGTCCATTCGGTCCTTCTCTTCCAGGTAGTTAACACGAGCCACCAACTGTTTTATGATTGGATGATTGGCTATAAGATCGGTGACGTCATCCGAGTTAACAGCATATTGCTGAACGTCAGAGCTTGCCGTTTGGTGAACCGTCGTGCAGAACAACAATATAAAAATCATTAACTCCATTTTGGATATTGTAGGTCTGTTCTAAAGATTACGATGTGTAAAACTTCTAGACGACCGATCCTATTCAATTATTTCATGAATAGTCACCTTATCTTGATAACCCAGATTTGTGACCCAGCGAGTCATTCATTTATTTGAACAAAGATGCTAGATTCTATAGAATAGCGTTGCTTTCGATTCGGACAAGTAAAATTCTCTAGTAAGGGAGAGTGGACCGCAATACAGTCCAGTATATCTGAAAAGAGTATAGTCTAAAAGGATACTAGTGCTCAGAAAAAAACCCTGCAAAACTAGGCAATATGAGTTATAGATTGTGATAGAATATGTTGAAACATAGCGAAAGACCACAGGATCATGACAGTATATCACCCAATCGGAACTACTCGGGTATTTCCGTGAGCTGTGCAATACACCTCGGATATAAATGTAGGGTTACAATTTTTCGGGTAAATCGGCATCCGCCAATTTACACATTTTCTAAGCGTGCACGTTAAGTAGTTCAATGTGTATGGAAGTGTTGGACATCCTTTTTAATCGTTTTTTATCAGTAACTCATACCAAATGGCGAAATTGTTGTTGTGACATGTATAGTTGTTTCCTAAATCAAATTTAACGACTTTTTCGATTTCACACATAAGATCTATTTTTAAACACGAAAGTGAAGTGACGTCATTCCGCTGGGAACCAATATGGCGTCATCCCTATTATTTCAGAGGTGTTTTCATTTGATAAACCCGATGTGTTCAGATTGTATATCACCTGCACTATTTATTATTTATTTTCAAAAGTGCTATTTTCACAATTTTAGTGCCCACCAATTTAACTTCATTGTTTATATTCGAGTAACATCTAAATAGCAAGGAGCCCTCGGATTAACGAGTGGCGATCACCTACAATCGGAACTACTCGGGTATTTTCGTAAGCTGTGAAATACACCTCGGATATAAGTGTAGGGTTACAATTTTTCGGGTAAATCGGCATCCGCCAATGAACACCTTTTCTAAGCGTGCATGTTAAGTAGTTCAATGTGTATGGAAGTGTTGGACATCCTTTTTAATCGCTTTTGATCAGTAACTCATACCAAATGGCGAACTTGTTGTTGTGACATGTATACTTGTTTCCTCAATCAAATTCAACGACTTTTTGGATTTTACATTCAATATCTATTTTTAGAAACGAAAGAAAGTGACGTCATTCTCGCGGGAAACAATATGGCGTCATTCCTATTATTTCAGAGGTGTTTTCTATTGGATAAACCCTATGTGTTCAGATTGGATCACCTGGTTAGACAAGTCACACAAAACACATAGAAATACTGGTATTTATCCGATTTTACCAACGTGAACATTCAAAATGGAAAATTTCTTGGGTTTTATTGGTTTCTTATGTTTCTCTACTGACCTTGTTTTGTCGCTTATTGTAAACAAACTTTATAATATTCTATCTTTTTAAAGCATCATGTGAACATGTTACAGTCTCAAGTCCTCTGTAAAATAGAATTTTAAGTACTTTTAAGTTAATTTTCAATTATTCTAGAACTATCACAATTTAAGTGTAAATGAGCCCAAGTACGGCTTTAAGCATTAAAAGTATCAATGTGATGAAGTCAACGTATTCTTAATCATTACATTTTGAGTTTTGTTTCCAGGCCGAGCATAAATAACACACTTCTAATCATACATGATAGGGGCTGTGTTGTAAGTCTAAACACGTGGTGTAAGTAATCAGGCGCGTTGCTGGGCTAAGCACGCGTGGACGAGCTACAATTATTTTGCGATTCCTTTTGCCGCGAAAACCTGACAACTGACAAGTCTTTGTTTGTACATAAAGGCCTTCGGTCCATCATACGACATATATTATACAAATCCTCGATATCGATGTCGGTATATTTGGTCTAAAACTTTGGACACTTTTGTTTTCATGAAATCGGGTTCAAACTGGTGAGAGAAAAGAGAGAAAGCATTGAAATATAATTATATTGAAGCAATATATGTCATAGCGTTTGATTTCATGAAAAAGTCACATCACAAATTCGCATACAAGGCTATCAAGTAAAAAGTAAATACGTACAGCATGTCCCGTAATCGGAACTGCTCGGGTATTTCCGTGAGCTGAGAAATACACCTCGGATATAAGTGTAGGGTTACAATTTTTCAGGTAAAACGGCCCCAGCGTATAACACCGTTTCTAAGTTTGCACGTTAAGTAGTTCAATGTGTATGAAAGTGGTGGACATTCTTTTAAATCATTTTTTATCGGTAACTCATACGAAATGGCGAAATTATAATTGTTGACTTATAAAGTTGTTTCCGTAATCAAATTAAACGACTTTTAAGTATTTACATTTAAGATCTATTTTTGAAACCGAAAGGAAAGTGACGTCGATCCGCGGGAACCAATATGGCGCCATTCCTATTATTTCAGCGGTGTTTTCAGTGGATGAATCCGATTTGTTCAGATCGCATGTCCCGGAACCTAGGTCGAGGTTGTGAACTTCAAATAGTCTCAGCTATCCGCCTGGTAATGGTTGAAAAGTGATAATTGTGACAGGGGCGTAGCTAGATAATTTAGTAAGTGTACGCAATTTTGTTCGGTCCCGGACTCAACAAGCGCCGAAACCTTTGGAAAACATCGTGGGAAAAAGGAGAAACTGCTCTTAACGAGCAATATATCCTTTTCCCACAATGTTCTCTGCCCTATTGCTTTTAGATTTCATCACATTTTGAAATGTCGTCTGCAAACTCTTTCATTTTGGGACAGTCGATAATGTGACGTTTGGTAAAGGGTTTAGGCAAATTGTATGTGGCATTTCTGTATTATATGGTTTACTTAAAACAAATCTGACAATTCAATGGAAATATTTGGTCTATATAGTGTGCTTGGTTACCGCTACGCTCCCACACCAGTATCCGTGAGGTACGAACGATAACTCTGCATGGGAGTTTTGGGGTCGCCTTGAAAAATTTTGAAATTCAGAGGCCAAATCATGGCATGGGGGAAGGGCAGATTTGCGGTGAAAAGAATATATGTTCAATCTCACACATTTTACTTTGACTGGCGATTGATGATCATAGTATTCGAATTTCAACAAATGACTGTAATATCATTCGAATAGATTGTCATTTTCCTTGACAATATGTACCCAAAAGCGTTTCTTGCATATAGGTAGCTATGCGCCTGGATGTACATTATATAATGGACCACTTGAACGGGCTGAGCAAAGACCAAATAAACATGTTTATTAGGTCTTTGGGCTGGGCTGCGATAATGGTTCAAAGTCTAAATCATTTATACCGGAAGCTATATCCTTCGGAATGTCAAGCGTAACTTATAAAGTCTGTGTTTTACTACATTGTGCAAACGCAGTCGGATTAGTAAACTGATATTCTCTTTTATAAATGGTCTTTCTTTCGTTCTTTGTGGTCATTCACTAAAGTTTGTCTGTGGGTGAAGACGCCGTTATCACAATCTACAAATAATAGACCCTAAACCTTGAAAAACAATTGATAGTTTTCCAAGCACTCACGTTGCGTCAGGCGTTACATCACGTATCTCATGTATGTTTGTGTAACGTTCGTTGAACGTTTATGCAACTTAGGACACCTAATGCATTGTTGTAGAGAACATGCTGTTATATAAATAGACAACACAACCGCTCAGTGAACGGCAGTGTTCTTCACTCATCGGATGTGTTTGTGTCTTTGAGAGACAAAGACAATTGACTTGTTAATGCTGTGTTTTATATCGCTGTTTCAATTATACCACTGTTGTCAGTACACCTATACAGGCTGTGGAATCACGTGACTAATGCTTACGATGTTATATCCGAACAAGATGGCCACGCCAATGACGGAACAGGTAGTTTTGCTTTTTTTCACCTACTTTTGACAATGGTAGCCACATTGTGTACCCCTCATTGGTTGACCATCAACATTCAGGTTCTGGTAGTATATGATAACCCATGCTTTATGACGTCTAACACTCGGCAGAAATCGCAGTCGATGGGCGATATTCTAGGTCATTCGCGCCCGTCGACTGCGCTATTTCTAACTAGTGTAAGACGTTACGCCGTTATTAAGCATGATTTTTAATATACCACCAAAACCGAAATTTGATCCTCAACTCATGCAAGGTACACAATGTGGCTATCATTTGCAAATGAGGTGAAAAAAGCAAAAATACCTGTAGCGCGGCCATCTTGTTCGGACCTAAGATCGTAAACTTTCGTCACATTAGTCCCTGCCTGCTAAAGATATATACCCGGGTATTTCCCAAACGATACAATTACATTCATACAGCTTTTAATGCAATTTGCTGCTTTCCCACATGAACATGATTGATCAATGGTGAGACACAAAATAAAATCGTTTCGCACTGACTAAAAGCGGTAACGATTATTGGCCTCGATGGCCCTCGAACTCACGACACCTGTATTATAGAAAGGAAACGCATCCTAGTACTACTGTTAGAAGTATGTGGAAAACTGGATCAGGGAATTAATCTAACGTAGCATATCAAGGGACAATAGAAACGCCAGATAACATAGAAACGCCAGATAACATAGAAACGCCAGATAACATAAAAACGCCAGATAACATAGAAAAAAGATTTTTATGCGATACAACTGTATACCGTTGCTGGTTCTGTATACTGTTTTATTAAATAGCATGCAACATTTTCAATGTAGACACACATCATCAACCAATAACTTCCGTGTTGGCACCGCTCAGCAGAAACCCAGAAAAAGTGGTGTATGCAGAACCAAAAATAGATTCATCAGCCCTATCGCTCTGCACGCACACATCGTCACCTTGAGCCAAGGTCACAATGATCATCTGACTTCCGGAATCATAGCGGTTGTCTGTACCACGTGCGTAGAAATGTGCATCGGGACTTCCGTTTACAGCAAAATGCACCCATACTTCAGCGTTGTGATCAGTTAGAATGGTGGAGAAGAACACATACGTGCCCGATACTGGAGCTATGAATACACCATGGTGGGAATTGAACCCGTTGCCTAGATTGGTGGTTACTGTCTCGAATATCACGTTTTGGTTTGGGCCAAGGTGAAGGTTGTTGGCGTCGGCTCTGGCAAAGAACGCGATGGGAGCTCCCTCTATCTGACGAATGCGTGGATGTGCCTTTCCTGAAAATAGTGAAGAAGGGGGTATTTGAAAACGGAGCCATTCTCTTTTTTTTATGAAGGACTTAGCTTGTATTACCCATCGACCTTGTGTATTTTTTACAGTTTATTCAAGGTCGTATTGAAGATTTCTTCATGGTATTGATTCTCTAAGACTTTAACAATGTCGACCTCATAAAAGTTTACCACTGCTTTGAAATCGGGCGACTCGGGAATTTCGTCATTATATAAACTTGATGCAATGCTTAGTAATCAGTTATTATCGAAATTCATTTCTCCACATTAACTATTGTAATAGTTCAGAGTCCTTTTTGATGAATAATAATTGACTTTTGGATTGTTGAGTTCGCCTAAGAGAGACCTAATGCCATTCTTCGCATTGAAAACTGTGACTGGCTCAATGAAAAAGGATAAATTACTCATTCGGAAACCATTTTGACAAAAGGATATATTGGTAATTTGCTACAATGAGTAACTTGTTCCTTTTGTCGCCTTGGTTTTTAAAAGCTTCTGCATGGAATACTTTAGAGAGAGGTATAAAGAGATGCGTTCGTTGGCCACTTTCAGTACGTCGGCATGACGTTACATATTAAGAAAGAAAAAGTCAGCAGCATATTATCTATGCTAGAGTGACAAATACCGCTCAATTGTCTATCGCCTTATTTTGTGTGTGGAACAGGTGTGGAAATGAGCTATAAGGGTTTCAGAGAGCCGGGATAGGAAGTCTCCTAGTTGACGCAAGAAATGTTAATTGGTCAAATTGCATCCTTAATTTAGCCGCATACACCATCAACACGCTGGACTTTGAAAGCGATTTATATATAAATGAAGAATTAGCACTGTAATATGTTCTGCCATTTGATTTAAATTGTGTCAACCCACAAATTCATGGAAAGATATAATCGTACCTAGATTTAACGTAGAATATGAAGACTTTTCCAACTATCCACACACCAATCAACTTATCGATTACGCTTATCTAATATATCAATTATGGTTTTTACAGTTAGGTTTGTTTTACAAATATAAGAGATATTTACCTTCGTTCCTTTGTTCACTACCTCCATTGTCCTGCTCTGTTAGGGGTATGCTTGGGCTAGTAACGTTAGCATTCACGACCTCAGACTCGGTGTATGAAACATGCGTTGACGTTGTATCCGTTGTTGACGTTTCCGCTGGTTTAACGTTCAGTTCCGTCTTGTACTCAGTTAGTTCGGCCTGAAGCTGTCTGATCAGTTCCGAGTCTATTCGGTCCTTCTCTTCCAGGTAGTTAACACGAGCCACCAACTCTTTTATGATTGGATGTTTGGCTATAAGATCGGTGACGTCATCCGAGTTAACAGCATGGTGCTGAACGTCAGAGCCTGCCGTTTGGTGAACCGTCGTGCAGAACAACAATATTAAAACCATAAACTCCATTTTGGAGAATGTAGGTCCGCTCTAAAGATGACGATGTGTAAAACCGCTAGACGACCAATCTTATTCAATTATTTCATAAATAGTAGCCTTATCTTGATAACCCAGATTTATGACCCATCGAATCCTTCATTTATATGAACAAAGATGTTATATTCAATTGAATAGCGTTGCTTTCGATTCGGATAAGTCAAATTTTCTAATAAGGGAGAGTGGACCGCAATACAGCCCAGTATATCTGAAAAGGGTATAGTCTAAAAGGATACGAGTGCTCAGAAAAAAAAACTGCAAAACTAGGCAATATGAGTTATAGATTGTGATAGATTATGTTGAAACATAGCGAAAGACCACAGGATTATGACAGTATAACACCTGCACTATTTATTGTCTATTTTATCCAAAGGGCTATTTTCATAATTTTGGTGCCCACTAATTTAACTTCATTGTTTACATTCGAGTGACATCTAAAGTAGCAAGGAGCACTCAGATTAACGAGTTGCGATCACCTGGTTAGAAAAGTCACACAAAACACATAAAAATACTGTCATTTATTCCATATCAACAACGTGAACATTCAAAATGGAGAATTTATTTCTTGGGTTTTATTGGTTCCTCATGTTTCTCTACTGACCTTGTTTTGTCGCTTATTGGAAACAAACTTTATAATATTCTTTCTTTTAAAAGCATCATGTGAACGTGTTATAGTCTCAAGTCCTCTGTAAAATAGAATTTTAAGTACTTTTAAGTTAATTTTCAATTATTCTAGAACTATCATAATTTATGTGTAAATGAGCCCAAGTACGGCTTTAAGCATTATAAGTATCAATGTAATGAAGTCAACGTATTCTTAATCATTACATTTTGAGTTTTGTTTCCAGGCCGAGCATAAATAACACACTTCTTATCATACATGATAGTGACTGTGTTGTAAGTCTAAACAAGTGGTGTAAGTAATCAGGCGCGTAGCTGGTCTAAGCACGCGTGGACGAGCTACAATTATTTTGCGATTCCTTTTGCCGCGAAACCTGACAACTGACAAGTCTTTTATTGTACATAAAGGACTCCGGCCCATCATACCACATATATTATACAAATCCTCGATATGTATGTAGGTATATTTTGTCTAAAACTTTGGACACATTTTTTTTTATGAAATCCGGTTCAAACTGGTGAAAACGAGAGAAAGTATTGAAATATGATTATGTGAAAGCAAAATATGTCATGGCTTTTGAATTCATGAAATAGTCATATACAGCACCAATTCGCATCCAAGGCTATCAAGTAAAAAGTAAATACTTACAGCATGTCCCGCAATCGGAACTGCTCGGGTATGTCCGTGAGCTGAGAAACACACTTCGGATATAGGTGTAGGGTTACAATTTTTCAGGTAAATCGGCCCCGGCGTATTACACCTTTTCTTAGCATGCACGTTAAGTGGTTCAATGTGTATGGAAGTGTTTGACATTATTTCAAATCATTTTCTTTATCGGTAACTCATACGAAATGGTGAAATTATAAGTGTTGACTTATAAAGTTGTTTCCGTTATTAAATTAAACGACTTTTAAGATTTCACATTTAAGATCTATTTTTGAAAACGAAAGTGAAGTGACGTCCATCTACGTGAACCAATTTGGCGTCATCCCTATTATTTCAAAGGTGTTTTCATTGGATGAACCCGAAGTGTTCAGATCGCTTTTCCCGGAACCTCTAGGTCAAGGTTGTGAACTTCAAATAGTCTTAGCTACCCGCCTGGGAATGGTTGAAAAGTGATAATTGTGTAATTTAGATAATTTAGTAAGTGTACCCAATTTTGTTCGGTCATGGACTCAACAAGCGCCGAAATCTCTGGAAAACATCGTCGGAAAAGGAGAAACTGCTCTTAACAAGCAATATCTCCTTTTCCAACAATGTTCTCTGCCCTATCAGAAGATTGTTTTTAAATTTCATCACATTTTGGAGTGTCGTCTGCAAACTCTTTCATTTTGGGACAGTCCAAAATGTGGCGTTTGGTAAAGGGTTAAGGCAAATTGTATATGGCATTTCTGTATTATATCGTTTACTTAAAACGAATCTGACAACTCAATGGAAAGATTTGCTTTATATATTTCGCTTGGTTACCGCTGCGCTCCCACATCAGTATCCGTAAGGTACGAACGATAACTCTGAATGGGAGATTTCAGAGGCCAAATCATGGCATAGGTAAGAGCAGATTTGCGGTGAAAAAAGTATATGTTTAACCTCACATATTTTACTTTGACCGGTGATTGATGATTATAGTATTCGAATTTCAACAAATTACTGTAATATCATTCGAACATTTTTTCATTTTCCTTGACAATATGTATGCAATTGCGTTTCTTGCGTATAGGTAGCTATGCGCCTGGATGTACATTATATAATGGACCACTTGAACGGGCTGAACAAAGACCAAATAAACATGTTTATTAGGTCTTTGGGCTGAGCTGCGATAATGGATCAATGTCTAAATCATTTATACCGGAAGCTATATCCTACGGAAAGTCAATCGTAACTTATATATAAAGTCTGTTTTTTATTACGGTATGAAAACGCAGTCTTTCTTTCGTTCTTTGTGGTCATTCACTAAAGTTTGTCTGTGGGTGAAGACGCCGTTAACACAATCTACTAATAATAAGCCCTAAACCTTGAAAAACAATTGATAATTTCCCAGACACTCACGTTGCGTCCAGCGTTACGTCACGTCTCTGATGTATGTTTGTGTAACGTTTGTTGAACGTTCATGCTAATTAGGGAACCAAATGCATTGTTGTAGAGAACATGCTGGTATATAAATAGACAACACAGTGTACGACAGTGTTTTTCACTGATCGGATGTGTTTGTGTCTTTGAGAGTTTCATTTGCTCGGTTCGTTACATTTGTAATCTTCGAACCTACGATAGGCTACAGTCAGGACGGGTAGGCCTATTAATTCTTTTGCAGATGTCGTTTTCAGGTGTTCAAAAGCCACATGTTAATCGAACCCTTCAAAATACGTAGCATGGCCTACATGCATTTACTACGGAATTCCATAAACGACAGTCTACTGCCAACTGCCCACTCATTCTCCTACGCAGTGATCTCCCTTTCATTTTGGTAAGGTACTGTGTTGCAGAAATCGCTCTCTGCCATATTGTTGGTTCAAATTACCTCCCTTTATCTAACCTTATACAACGTTTCACAAAGATAAGTATAGCACACTGATTAGGGGAGTGATAATGCTGTTACCGAGGCCTTAAATGGTAGATCTTAACCTTATTGTTGTCTTTGTTACAGTGATCACTTACTTATTCATCTCATTGGTCACATATAGAGTCTAATCATTTTGTATTGCTTTTGTACTTATTATGGTCATGTAGTCCTTTTGTATTGAATATCATTAACAATTTATTTTATCTCCTTTTGTATTATCTCCCGTTGTCCGTTTTCTACTTCTAAACAGAAACATTTCCGCTTGATCTGATAACCGGTCCTGTTACAACTGTACTGAAGTGTAGCAAAGGGAAGTATTCCTATGCGGAGTTTGCTGCCTATTGCCTTACCAAGATTGATAGGCAGCAAATAACTCTGAGGCATTCCAAATGCAACTGTTGACAGTAGACAGTTGGCATCATCCAGTTAGCAGTTAACAGTAAGGAGTTAACAGTAAGCAGTATGCTGTCGTTTGAGAAACTCGTCATTTGTAGTCATTTGTAGTCTGTAACAGCAGCTTTACCATAGAAAAGTTACATTTACTTATATGTAGGCCTATACGCGTCCGAGACGTCAACTGCCATTTACATCATATACGTTAACACAAATACCAGCTAATCTCGTGGACTAATCGGAGCGTCATGACCAGCATGCTTTGGCATACTGCCAACTTATTACTGTTAGCTGTCTGATGCGAACTGTCTACTACCAACTATTTCATTCGGAATACCTCAGAGTTATTTGCTGCTAATCAACACTTGTCTGCCAGTAGGCAGTTGACAGTAGGCTGTCTTTTATGGAATAAGAATTCCATAAACGACAGCCTACTGCCAACTGCCTTACCAAAGATTGATTGGCAGCGAATAACTCTAAGGCATTCTGAATGCAACAGTTGGCTGATTCTAGTGACTTCTAGTCCATTCTCCTACGCAGTGATCTCCCGTTTCGTTTCTTAAAGGCACATCAAAGGAGATAAGTACAAATAAATATCTGAAAAAATATACGGAGTTCTTTTATTATGTTCATAAAAGTCATGAGAATTATTTTACAAATGTATTTAGACCCTATTAAAAAGATTCCTTTAAAATAAGTTATTTTGTACTTGAAATGTAGTTGTCTCCAATTCAATCATGTTTATCAACAACCTGTTTGTTTACATATTCAAAATAAAGCATTCTGATTGGTCGATTCAAATGTTTGTGTATCAACTGTCAAGGTCAGAGGTGAAGAATGAGGCAATCTGACTTATTAAACTTGCTTATCTAGGTTATTTCTAGTTGACTTTCACGATCAAGTTTTGCTGATGGTTTTTTTTTGTGAAAACTAACTTAATCTGATTAAAAGTTTACCAAATAAAATAGTTTGATAAAGCATTAATCTCCTTTTATGTGCCTTTAACAAGAAATATCTGTTTCACAGAAAAAATCTAAATATAGCATTTTTTTCAATTTAAGAAATCGGAATTCTTTGGCCCAATCATTTAAAAAAGGGAATGGCAAAATGTATCTATGTGTAAAAAAAGCTGATATAATTTGCTAAAGTCGTTATCAAACTAGTTCGTAACCTTATCTTTCATGGTGGTTCTTAACAAGACTCGTAACGGTCAACACAAGAAAGGTTTATTCGAGATAATGAAGCAATAAAGTTCATAGCGTCACACTCTCAAAATAACGGACATCAAAGGTGTACTTTTGTTATAAAAAGGATCGTCTCGAGAGAGATTCTATAATACACATTTTGAAAGCACATTACATAGTTGTGACAGGCGAAATTGTCAAAGTAGTGCACAAATTTGATTCATCATTCGTTTTCAAATCAATGCGAGTTTAATTAAGCCATAGAGAACCTTTCCCCGACGGCCTCAGCTTAATTGTTTGGGTCACATGACTGTATCTATCGTAACGTGATTTTTATGAAGGCAGTGGTACTGTTGTAAAGTGTAGCGAAGGGAAGTAATCCTGGGCGGAGTTTGCTTCTTGTCACATAATATCTGAGATAAATGACGTCCTTACACGAAGCAAGTGAAAAAAGCAAAACGTCTGTGGCGCGGCCATCTTGTTTGGACCTAAGATCGTAAACATTCGTCACATGATACAAACGATACAACTACTTCCCGATATGCTTTTATTGCCGTTTGCTGTTTTCCCACATGAACATGATTGATCAATAGTGAGACATAAAATAAAACCATTTCGCACTTACTTCGTTAAAAGCGGGGAAGATGATTGGCGTCGATGACCCTCCAACTCATGACACCTGTATTATAGGAAGGATACGCTTCCTAGTACTGCTGTTACTAGTACGTAGTTAACTGGATCAGAGATTTAACCTAACGTAGCTGCCGAGGGACGATATAGAAACAAGATTTTTATGCGATGAAACTGTATACCGTTGATGGTACTGCATACTGTTTTATTAAATAGCATGCAACATTTTCAATGTAGACACACATCATCAACCAATAACTTCCGTGTTGGCACCGCTCAGCAGAAACCCAGAAAAAGTGGTGTATGCAGAACCAAAAATAGATTCATCAGCCCTATCGCTCTGCACGGACACATCGTCACCTTGAGTCAAGGTCACAATGATCATCTGACTTCCGGAATCATGGCGGCCGTCTGTACCACGTGCGTAGAAATGTGCATCGGGACTTCCGTTCACTGCAAAATGCACCAAAACTTCAGCGTTGTTATCGGCTAGAATGGTGGAGAAGAATACATACGTGCCCGATACTGGAGCTATGAATACACCATGGTGGGAATTGAACCCGTTGCCTAGATTAGTGGTTACTGTCTCGAACATCACGTTTTGGTTTGGGCCAAGATGAAGGTTTTTGGCGTCGGCTCTGGCAAAGAACGCGATGGGAGCTCCCTCTATCTGACGAATGCGTGGATGTGCCTTTCCTGAAATTGTTGAAAAAAGGGGTATTTGAAAACGGAGTCAACAAGTAAAACAATGCTAAGTAATCAGTTATTACCGATATTCACTAATTCACATTAACTATTGTACTTGGTCAGAGTCCTATTTGATGAATAATTGACTTTTGGATTGTTGAGTTCGCCTAAGAGAGACCTTACGCTATTCTTCGCATTGAAGATTGTGACTTGCTCACCGGATTATGATCAATTGCACATTCGGAAACCATCTTGAAAAAAGAATATACATGTATTGGTGATTTGTAGCTATGAGTTATTCGTCTTTTTGTCGCATTGATTTTTCAAAGACTTCTGCCGGGAATACTTATCAGAGAGGTATACAGGGATTGAGGGATTAACAACAGTGTTCTTTTCCACTTTCAGTACCTCGGCATGACGTTACATATTAAGAAAGAAAACGTCAGCAGCATATTATCTATGTTAGAGTGACAAATACAGCTCATTTGTCCATCGCCTTATTTTGTCGGGGCAGTCAATGGCCTAGAAGTAACGTTTTTGGCTTGTTTTGAAACACAGGTGTGGAAATGAGCTATAAGGGTTTCAGAGAGCCGGGATAGGAAGTCTCCTAGTTGACGTAAGAAATGTTATTTGGTCAAATCGCATGCTTAATTTAGCCCCATACACCATCAACACGCTGACCTTTAAATGCGATTTATATATAAATGTAAAATTCGTACTGTCTTTAGTCATACCATTTGATACATGTGTTGTCGACCCACAATTTCATTGAAAGATATGATCGTACGTATATTTAACGTAGAGTATGAAGACTTTTCCAACTATACCCACACAAACCAACTCAACGCTTATCTAATATATCAATTATGGTTTTTACAGTTATGTGTGTTTTACAAATATAATAAATATTTACCTTCGTTCCTTTGTTCACTACCTCCATTGTCCTGCTCTGTTAGGGGTTTGCTGGGGTCAGTAACGTTAGCATTCACGACCTCAGACTCGGTGTATGAAACATGCGTTGACGTTGTATCCGTTGTTGACGTTTCCGCTGGTTTAACGTTCAGTCCCGTCTTGCACTTGTTTAATTTGGCCTGAAGCTGTCTGATCAGTTCCGAGTCTATTCGGTCCTTCTCTTCCAGGTAGTTAACACGAGCAACCAACTGTTTTATGATTGGATGATTGGCTATAAGATCAGTGACGTCATCCGAGTTAACAGCATGTTGCTGAACGTCAGAGCCTGCCGTTTGGTGAACCATCGTGCAGAACAACAGTATAAAAATCATAAACTCCATTTTGGAGAATGTAGGTCCGTTCTAAAGATGACGATGTGTAAAACCGCTAGACGACCGATCTTATTCAAATATTTCATAAATAGTCGCCTTATCCTGATAACCCATTTTTGTGACCCATCGAATCCTTCATATGGGATTCCTATTATTTCAGCGGTGTTTTCAGTGGATGAACCCGATTTGTTCAGATCGCATGTCCCGGAACCTCTAGGTCGAGGTTGTGAACTTCAAATAGTCTCAGCTATCCGCCTGGTAATGGTTGAAAAGTGATAATTGTGACAGGGGCGTAGCTAGATAATTTAGTAAGTGTACGCAATTTTGTTCGGTCCCGGACTCAATAAGCGCCGAAACCTTTGGAAAACATCGTGGGAAAAGGAGAAACTGCTCTTAACGAGCAATATATCCTTTTCCCACAATGTTCTCTGCCCTATTGTTTTTAGATTTCATCACGTTTGAAATGTCGTCTGTAAACTCTTTCATTTTGGGACAGTCGATAATGTGACGTTTGGTAAAGGGTTTAGGCAAATTGTATGTGGCATTTCTGTATTATATGGTTTACTTAAAACAAATCTGACAATTCAATGGAAAGATTTGGTCTATATAGTGTGCTTGGTTACCGCTACGCTCCCACACCAGTATCCGTGAGGTACGAACGATAACTCTGTATGGAAGTTTGGGGGTCGCCTGGAACAATTTTGAAATTCAGAGGCCAAATCATGGCATGGGGGAAGGGCAGATTTGCGGTGAAAAGAATATATGTTCAATCTCACACATTTTACTTTGACTGGCGATTGATGATCATAGTATTCGAATTTCAACAAATGACTGTAATATCATTCGAATAGATTGTCATTTTCCTTGACAATATGTACCCAAATGCGTTTCTTGCGTATAGGTAGCTATGCGCCTTGATGTACATTATATAATGGACCACTTGAACGGGCTGAGCAAAGACCAAATAAACATGTTTATTAGGTCTTTGGGCTGGGCTGCGATAATGGATCAATGTTTAAATCATTTATACCGGAAGCTATATCCTTCGGAATGTCAAGCGTAACTTATAAAGTCTGTGTTTTATTACGTTGTGCAAACGCAGTCAGATTAGTAAACTGATATTCTCTTTTATAAATGGTCTTTCTTTCGTTCTTTGTGGTCATTCCCTCAAGTTTGTCTGTGGGTGAAGACGCCGTTATCACAATCTACAAATAATAGGCCCTAAACCTTGAAAAACAATTGATAGTTTTCCAGGCACTCACGTTGCGTCAGGCGTTACATCACGTCTCTCATGTATGTTTGTGTAACGTTCGTTGAACGTTTATGCAACTTAGGACACCTAATGCATTGTTGTAGAGAACATGCTGTTATATAAATAGACAACACAGCCGCCCAGTGAACGGCAGTGTTCTTCACTGATCGGATGTGTTTGTGTCTTTGAGAGACAAAGACAATTGACTTGTTAATGCTGTGTTTTATATCGCTGTTTCAATTATACCACTGTTGTCAGTACACCTATACAGGCTGTGGAATCACGTGACTAATGCTTACGATGTTATATCCGAACAAGATGGCCACGCCAATGACGGAACAGGTAGTTTTGCTTTTTTTCACCTACTTTTGACAATGGTTGCCACATTGTGTACCCCTCATTGGTTGACCATCAACATTCAGGTTCTGGTGGTATATGATAACCCATGCTTTATGACGTCTAACACTCGGCAGAAATCGCAGTCGATGGGCGATATTCTAGGTCATTCGCGCCCGTCGACAGCGCTATTTCTAACTAGTGTAAGACGTCACGCCGTTATTAAGCATGGATTTTAATATACCACCAAAACCGAAATTTGATCCTCAACTCATGCGAGGTACACAATGTGGCTATCATTTGCAAATGAGGTGAAAAAAGCAAAAATACCTGTAGCGCGGCCATCTTGTTCGGACCTAAGATCGTAAACTTTCGTCACATTAGTCCCTGCCTGCTAAAGATATATACCCGGGTATTTCCCAAACGATACAATTACATTCATATATGCTTTTAATGCCATTTGCTGCTTTCCCCCATGAACATGATTGATCAATGGTGAGACACAAAATAAAATCGTTTCGCACTGACTTCGTTAAAAGCGGTAAGGATGATTGGCCTTGATGGCCCTCGAACTCACGACACCTCTATTGTAGAAAGGAAACGCATCCTAGTACTACTGTTAGAAGTATGTGGAAAACTGGATCAGAGAATTAATATAACGTAGCATATCAAGGGACTATAGAATCGCCAGATATCACACAAACAAAATTTTTATGCGATACAACTGTATACCGTTGCTGGTACTGTATACTGTTTTATTACATCGCAAATGCAACATTTTCAATGTAGACACACATCATCAACCAATTATTTCTGTGTTGACACCGCTCAGCAGAAACCCAGAAAAAGTGGTGTACGCAGAACCATAAATAGATTCATCCGCCCTATCGCTCTGCACGGACACGTCGTCACCTTGAGCCAAGGTCACAATGATCATCTGACTTCCGGAATCATGGCGGCCGTCTGTACCACGTGCGTAGAAATGTGCATAGGGACTTCCGTTTACTGCAAAATGCGCCCATACTTCAGCGTTGTTATCGCTTAGAATGGTTGAGGAGAACACATACGTGCCCGATACTGGCGCTATGAATACACCATGGTGGGAATTGAACCCGTTGCCTAGATTGGTGGTTACTGTCTCGAACATCACGTTTTGGTTTTGGCCAAGGTGAAGGTTGTTGGCGTCGGCTCTGGCAAAGAACGCGATGGGAGCTCCCTCTATCTGACGAATTCGTGGATGTGCCTTTCCTGAAATTGTCGAAAAAAGGGGTGTTTGAAAACGTAGCCAACAAGGGAAACATATAAGCCCTTATATATTTTTTCATACTCAATCTTTTATGAAGGACCTAGCTTGTATTTTTCGTCGACCTTGTGTATCTTTTACAATTTATTCAAGGTTTTATTGAATATTTAATTGTGGTATTGATCCTCTAAGACTTTAACAATGACGTTCTTATGAAATGTTATCACTGCTTTGTAATCAGAAAACTCGGAAATATCGTCATCTTATGAACTTGATGCAATGCTAAGTAATCAGTTTTTTTATCGATATTCACTACTCAACATTAGCTATTGTACTAGCTTTTTTTTGTCGCATTGATTTTTTAAAGCCTTCTGCCGGGAATACTTATCAGAGAGGTATACAGGGATTGAGGGATTAACAACAGTGTTCTTTTCCACTTTCAGTACCTCGGCATGACGTTACATATTAAGAAGGAAAACGTCAGCAGCATATTATCTATGTTAGAGTGACAAATACAGCTCAATTGTCCATCGCCTTGTTTTGTCGGGGCAGTCGATGGCCTAGAAGTAACGTTTTTGGCTGGGCCTGAAACATAGGTGTGGAAATGAGCTACACGGGTTTCAGAGCATTTATATAAATGTAAAATTAGTACTGTCTTTAGTCATGCCATTTGATACATATGTTTTCAACCTACAAATTCATTGAAAGATATAATCGTACGTATATTTAACGTAGAATATGAAGACTTTTCCAACTATACACACACCAACCAACTTAACGATTACGCTTATGTAATATATCAATTATGGTTTTTACAATTAGGTTTGTTTTACAAATATAATAAATATTTACCTTCGTTACTTTGTTCACTACCCCCATTGTCCTGCTCTGTTAGGGGTATGCTGGGGTCAGTAACGTTAGCATTCACGACCTCAGACTCGGTGCATGAAACATGCGTTGACGTTGTATCCGTTGCTGACGTTTTCGCTGGTTTAACGTTTCGTCCCGTCTTGCACTTGTTTAGTTCGGCCTGAAGCTGTCTGATCAGTTCCGACTCTATTCGGTCCTTCTCTTCCAGGTAGTTAACACGAGCCACCAACTGTTTTATGATTGGATGATTGGCTATAAGATCGGTGACGTCATCCGAGTTAACAGCATGTTGCTGAACGTCAGAGCCTGCCGTTTGGTGAACCGTCGTGCAGAAAAACAATATAAAAATCATAAACTCCATTTTGGAGAATGTAGCTCTGTTCTAAAGATGACGATGCGTAAAACTGCTAGACGACCGATCTTATTCGATTATTTCATAAATAGTCGCCTTATCTTGACAACCCAGATTTGTGACCCATCGTATCCTTCATTTATATGAACAAAGATGCTAGATTCTATTGAATAGCGTTGCTTTCGATTCGGACAAGTCAAATTTTCTAATAAGGGAGAGTGGACCTCAATACAGTCCGGTATATCTGAAAAGAGTATAGTCTAAAAGCATACTAGTGCCCAGAAAAAAACTGCAAAACTGAGTTATAGATTGTGATAGAATATGTTGAAACATAGCGAAAGACCACAGGATCATGACAGCATAACACCTGCCCTATTTATTATATATTTTCCAAAGTGCTATTTTCACAATGTTGGTGCCCACCAATTTAACTTCATTGTTTACATTCGAGTACATGTATTTTCAATTTTTCAGGTAAATTTGCCCCGGCGTATAACACCTTTTCTAAGCGTGCACATTAAGTAGTTCAATGTGAATGGAAGTGTTGGACATTCTTTTAAATCATTTTTTTTATCTGTAACTCATACGAAATGGCGAAATTATAAGTGTTGACTTATAAAGTTGTTTCCGTAATCAAATTAAACGATTTTTAAGATTTCACATTTAAGATCTATTTTTGAAAACGAAAGTGAAGTGACGTCGACCCGCGGGAACCAATATGGCGTCATCCCTATTATTTCAGAGGTGGTTTCATTGGATGAACCCGATGTGTTCAGATCGCATGTCCCGGAACCTCTAGGTCAAGGTCGTGAACTTCAAATAGTCTCAGCTACCCGCATTTGAATGGTTGAAAAGTGATAATTGTGACAGGGGCGTAGCTAGATAATTTAGTATGTGAACGCAATTTTGTTCGGTCATGGGCTCAACAAGTGCCGAAATCTCTGGAAAACATCGTGGGAAAAGGAGAAAATGCTCTCATCGTGCAATATCTCCTTTTCCCACAATGTTCTCTGTCCTATCAGAAAATTGTTTTTAAATTGCATCACATTTGGAAATGTCGTCTGCAAACTCTTTCTATTTGGGACAGTCGAAAGTGTGGCGTTTGGTAAAGGGTTAAGGCAAATTTTATATGGCATTTCTGTATAACATAGTTCACTTAAAACGAATCTGACAACTCAATGGAAAGACTTGCTCTGTATATTTTGCTAGGAAGTCGCCAATCTCTACCCGATAACTGTTATCTATGTCTCTGGTGATATGTTCTTACCGTGCTCTTACATTTTCATATATTGTAGTTTTGCTTATAGTGATAAATATAATAAGATTTAATTGTTATTACGTGGTCTCCGCCCACAGGTAAACTTTAGTGAATGACCACAAAGAACAAAAAAAAGACCGGTTAATAGAAGAGGATATCAGTTTACTAATCCGACCGTGTTTGAACAAGGGATTTATGTCTCTGATATCACTATATAAAAGTTTTTTGGAAGTGGTTTTTTTCTTCTGGCAAATCGACAAAGGGGCTTTTTTCCGCTCTGGCCAGTCGACAAAAAGGCTTTTTTCCGCTCCGGCAAATCGACAAACGGGCTTTTTTCCGCACTGGCAAATCGACAAAAGGGCTTTTTCTCCGCACTGACAAATAGGCTTTTTTCTGCACTGGCAAATCGACAAAGGGGCTTTTTTCTGCACTGCCAAATCGACAATGGGGCTTTTTTTTTCAATCCGGCAAATCGACAAAGGGGCTTTTTTCCGCCCTGGCAACTCGACAGAGGGGCTTTTTTTCCGCTCTGGCAAATCGACAAAGGGGCTTTTTTTCGCATTGGCAAATCGACATAGGTTTTTTTTTCTGCACTGGCAATAACGATGGAAGGGTTTTTTTTCCGCACTGGCAAGAACGGTGGAAGGGGCTTTTTTCCGCACTGGCAAGAGCGGCGGAAGGGGCTTTTTTCCGCACTGGCAATAATGGGGGAAGGGACTTTTTTCCGCACTGACAGGAACGGTGGAAGGGGCTTTTTTCCGCACTGGCAATAACGGTGGAAGGAGCTTTTTTTCGGATATCTAGCGAGACACGTGTGTGACAAATCATCGACGTAGATGTTCGTTGCACATGTTATTCAAACCCTTTGAAATACGTAGCATGGTCTACATGTATTTAAAGATTATTTCCGCTAATTCTAGTTTTGATATTTGAGATGAATGACGTCATATACACGGAACTAGTATAAAGCAGTGTTTTATCATAACCTTAATTCTATATACAAATATGTTATGTATACAGCATTTCCTTGAAATTATTTTATAGAGTAATTTAAAGTACTTACACGATATACAAATAAACTTCTAGAAATATTTTGGAAATGTAATTAACAGTAACATTGATTCCGTTGCATACCTGTAGCCTACAGGATGTGAAAAAGTGCACATGGCCCTTCGCTTTACGCTCACTCGTTTCTAAAAACCGAATCACGCTTGTTTATTATTCCGCCCTTGTCATAAATGCACTACTAAGGAAGTAATGTATACTCTTGTTCATTAATTGATAGATATAGATTAAACCTTTACTTATATAGATCTATTCACAGTAGGCTATATTGAAATTTCAATTTATAGTGATATTCTTTTATATAAAAGTTGCCTCCCTTGAGTTATTTTCCGCCATTTATTAAGTACCAAAACAACAACAAAATAAGAACGAATTGTAATTTCCTTCTTTGATTGGTTATTGACAGATAAGTTGACAGGTCTTCTCGTTGTTTTTACGTATTTTCTCATTTTATTTTATTTTATTTCACAGTATAATTCACCTAAGATGGTTTAAACGTTAGGTCAACATCTCAAACAAATTACCTCACCGCTTCCTTATTTTAACACTGGTTAGACCTTGGTTTGATTTCTGGTCCAGGGCTTTTTTCTCCCGTAAATGGGGAAGAGTCCAAGGAAATTTTGGGAAATTTTATTGATGAATTTGGAAACCCCAAAAGCTGATGTGACTTTGAATATTTTGGACAACTGTAGCATGATTTTAAAGGGATTTCCAGTTGGGAAGGTACATTTTATGGGCCACTGTTATATAATGAGAAAACTCCCTATGGTCTCGAAGACTATTGCTATGTTTACTGATGCCGGATGAATGTCAAAATGTTGAAAAAAGCTCAGTTCACGTCTCATCATTGAGACTAAACACTGGTCTGCACACCGCAGCCAAATTTTCTAACATTTGATAAACTACTATTTTCTTCTGTCTACTTGGGATATGTTGATTTTAACATGGCATAATGATCAAATGTTGTCGGGTTTTGTTTGTGCGGTAATAACAAGGTCACATTCACTCACTAAAAGTAATGTTATTGTTACTGCCTTGTGTCTTTGTAGAAGTTGCATACCTGTAACCTCCCAATTCCCTCTATGTATTCTATATAAAATAATGTATATACATAAGGTATGCATTGATTCAAGCCCCTGTGGTAGAAGCTATGTTACTGTCTTATGACTTTGATGCCCTCTGTTTACCAAATATCGGCTGTTTCAACATTGTAACTTTGCTTAATCAAGTCTTATCAGTAGCTGCACAGAATGTATGATCGAACAGTGGTACTGGCTTAGGCCTCACAGGTGTTCAGTTTTTTTTTGACAGAACTGAACTTTTTTTCATGACTTGAACACTTAAAGTTCATCGTCATTACAACATATACACACAGTGTTCTCAATAAGAATTGGTTGAACAGGACAAAACAAAATCTGAACAGGCCACTTGGAGGGGTGTCCATTGGGGTTCTTAACATCTCCGCAAATTAGAACCGGCAAAAACATAATTTTAAACAGTTCATTTTGGCCTGTTGCCTAATCTTATTGAGAAAACTGTACACGTACAATGAAAATAAGATATAAATAAAGATCTTAAAATCAACTAGGTCCATTCACATATTAGCAAACAGCAACTGTGATTCGTAATTCAGCACTGTCATAATTTTGATTAAAGTTAATGCATGATGTATTTTCTTAATGATTGTATAATTCATCTTTTAGACAAATATGTCACAAATCTGTCTAATATTGAATACTATCATATTTAATTCACTGTATTTAATTATACTCAAGTATGTTGTGTGACTGTAAATGTTTTTGTGTGGCAACAACATGTTAATGTTAAGCTGATAAATTGCATAGACTTGATATCGAAAAGGTAAATGCAAGGCTTACAGGAGCTTTTTTTCATTATATAACAGTGGCCCATAAAAAGCATCTTTTATATTCAAAATTTTCTTTAAAATTATGGAGATTTCTCAAAAATTCAAAGTCACCCCAGCTATTTTGGTTTCCCAATTAAGCTATTTCATTGATACAATTCCCCAAAATCAACATTTCCAGAACTCTTCCAAATTTAAAGAAGAAAGGCCCTTATGTCAAAGATCTTGTCGTTTCTAGACCATCAATTTTCAATCAGGAAAATTTGACATTTCCTTCCAAGATAGGAGGATGACCAATGTACAGCTAAATAGATCAGAAATACTGAACTTACCTGATGAGACCCTCCTGTATATATGCAGCCATATTCACTATAAAGAGCTCATAAGGTGAGTGTTGCCAAGCCCAGCATCTTTTATTAACCTATTTCCCATATATGGGAATTTGTGACTGGTCGAAATTGAAAGCAACAGTAGTAGCATTAATAGATCAACAGAAACTTATAAATAAAGGTTTATTTGTACAGTGATAACATGTAACATTCATTAAGACAAAATGATTTATTTCTCATTTATATGACCAATTTCTCCTTCTGTCATAGTGGTTTCTAAATCCTTTAGGTATGGCAAATTCAGGTATCATCGACTTAGAGTAATCCATTGAAGTGAAAATCGTCATAGTCAATTCATTTTTCCTATACTGCAGGTACTAACTTGATTGGTAGTAACTTAAGATTGGAGTTGAATTAATTTATTTTTTATTGCAGGCCCAGATACTTTTCTTTATATGTACCAGGGCTTTTTCACGTTTAAATATCAGGGGCTCAATAAAGGCACCTACCTTCCCCATTAGAATTTTATTTAAAATCATACAAGTTTCCTCAAAAAACCAGAGTGACATCAGCTTTTTGGTTTCCCAATTCAGCAGTTTTCATCAATACAACTTTCCAAAATTAGCAGGCCTAGTTTTTTTCCACAATTAAACTCTTATAGGGCTGGAACCGGCTTCATGTGAATGCAAAAGGGGTATATTAAAGCCAGCTGCCAAATGAATTGGTGGCTGGCCTGTGATCTTACTTGTTTGCTTCTCTTAGTATCCGTCCTTATCAAAATTAAGCAGATATTTAAGGTTTTGGAAAGTAGATGACACAAAAATCTATTTGTAGAAAATTACCCAGCATTCTAAGGGTTAAAGAAAAAACACCCTGTGCATGACTGCTGTGGCACCAAGGTAAAGTGACCTCTTTTAAGTCGCAGATTGTAGGTTTGATCTGAGCCTGATCAGACAAAACATGTCAAGTTAAGGATTCCTTCTATGGCAATCTTAGGAAAAAAAGGCAAAGCATCCTAACTGGAAAGCGGTTGCCCTGGTTAGCTTAACCCTTTCCCAAACGCCAAATTTTCGACCGTCCCAAATTGAAAGAGTTTGCAAACGACAATTCAAAAGTGGATGAAATTGGAAAGTTATCTTTTAATAGGGCAGAAAACATTGTGGGAAAAGGAAAAATTACTTGTTACAAGCAATTTCTCCTTTTCCCACAATGTTTTCTAAAGTCGTCTGCAACAAAGCAGTCAAATGTCGTTATTGTTTGGGAAAGGGTTAAAGGACACACAGTTAGCTGGATATGTAAGCTGTATCTATATGTCAATCATTTTAACCCAAACATTACTGAAAATGATGCCAAGCTCTAATGATATGGACAAACCTGACTGTTTCTGCCTTCAATGCTATTTTTTAGCCTCTCAAAGACATGTAAGCGTTTACACAGACTCTGTGGGGATGACGACTTATGGCGAAGGCACTGCAAGCTTCACTTACTCGATAATGTGTAAGTTACTTTCTAAACCTCTTTCATGCATTCTTTTGTCACACAGTCTCATTGTATTTAACTCTTTTACTGCTGCTCTTGTGGTTTGGCGAGCGCTTCGAAGAATGGCAAACTTGCCTATTAGCGATTTGTTACCCTTGATGGATTTTCCTTTACAAAGTGTTTATATGATAATCACAATATAAAAGTAGCAGTAAGTAGTAAGTTCTGTGAGCAAATCGGCAACTTAAGAGTGTTTGCTATCAGTAATTAATTGTAGAATTCAGAAAGATATTTTTTATTAACCAGAAATTTGTTTGATGAGATCAATTTTTCTATCACACTGAAACTTTCTAATGAAATCCTTTATTCTAGCTTATTTTGAATTCCTATTTGAAGCTTTATTCGGGTATTTGAAGCTTTATTCAGGTATTTGAAGCTTTATTCAGGTATTTGAAGCTTTATTCAGGTATTTGAAGCTTTATTCAGGTATTTGAAGCTTTATTCAGGTAACTACATTTGGATTTTCATTAGAGGTAGTCTCTCTACTGACTTGCAGAATGCTGATGGTTGACCAGTACTTATATGGGCATTTGAGCTTGGGGTCTTCCTACATCATTTAGAGTAGAGAATTGCAGCATATTAACTGAAATAATACTGACACGATGTAAATCCCATATGAATAAAATTATCAAATTCAAACTACCAAGCTATAAAACTTACCTTTCCATTAAACATTAAGCTCATTACCTTTGTAGTAGAGCAGCCATGCATGGTCGAGTGATTAAGCTGGTGGTCTCAGAAATTGGGGGTCCTGGGTTCAAGTCCCACAGGTTCCACTTGTTTCTTTGGAGTGTCCTTTGACATTCAGAAAGAAGCCCTAATACTGGTGAATCTAGGAAATTCGCGACATACATGTAACTGAAAAATGGTTAACCTTGCATTAAACCAGACATAAACACTTTTTCAGTAGACAAAATTTAAAACTTTGTTGAAATGATAAAACCTGCAATTTGATTTTGTTAGAAAAGTACAGTTGTCAATTGGTCTTTGTTTTAATTTTAGTGTATTTGTCTACTAAAGCAAGTTGCTTAGAACATGATGAGTCAGAGAAAATGATTACATGAGAGTGAGTGTGTATTACATTCAATCCTTAGCAACTTGACTGACACTAAAATTAATTGACTTTTCAGATGCACTGAAGGATTCTCCTGGAAAGAACACTTTGTGAAACTATTTATAGACATTGGGAAATACCCGAACTATAAGGAGTTTAAAGTTGCCTGGGACAAAATCAAGAGGTTCTTGAAAGCAAATTGTCCATCTGTATTTTCCTCGTTACAAGGTATTTACTTTTTATCTCTTTCCCATGCATATTGTCATTGTTGTTATGAATCTTAACAACTCATTCATTTTGACTTTGTAGAGTAAGTATGTATGTTTGTAATGAGGAGAAACTTTGTAAGTTTATGTCTGAATAAAGTATTCAAATTCGTACTTTGATGAATTAAGATTCAAAAGATAAATGGTTACAACATGTTACAGAACATGCTTCTAATGAATATTTTGTTCTCCTAGTGTGTTTTCTATAGTGCACTTTGGTCCATCCATTTATTTCTATTATCCAGTACATTAGATTGGTATTCATTTGTAATCCATTGGATTAATCCCCTATATCAGCCTAGTACATTAGATTGGTATTCATTTGTAATCCATTGGATTAATCCCCTATATCAGCCTAGTACATTAGATTGGTATTCATTTGTAATCCATTGGATTAATCCCCTATATCAGCCTAGTACATTAGATTGGTATTCATTTGTAATCCATTGGATTAATCCCCTATATCAGCCTATTTTGGAGTTAACTACTGGTCCCAATTAAAAGCATCATCAGGTAAAAATTACAAAGTTTAATACATGTATATAGCGTATTCCTATGTGATATTTGGAAGATATAATTGGGACAAATGGTGAAATGCTCATCATTAACAATTCATCCTTTGGCAAATATTTGCTCTCAAGACTCTTCCCACAGGTATATTAACACATTACCAAACAATAACGACGTGACCATTTTTTGGCAGAACTCTGGGAAACCTTGTGCGAAAAGGAGAACTTACTCTTAACAAGCAATTTCTCCTTTTTCCACAATGTTTTCTGCCATTTCAGAAGATTATTTTTCAATTTCATCACATTTTGAAATGTCGTCTGCACACTCTTTCAATTTGAGACAGTTGAAAATTTGGCATCTGGTATGGGTCAATAAATAATTCTGATTTTGTTGATTATTTCATATTTGTATAGAAGGGGTGTCGGACACAGATTTAGACACACTTGAAGAGAAACTTGGTCATAAACTTCCGGCAGACTTTCGAGTTTCACACCGCCTCTGCGATGGACAAACTACCTTTAGCGTTCCAGGGTTTGTAGAAATCTATAGTTTTATTTGTTTGTTTGTATGTTTTATTTGTTTTACATCTATTGTGAAGGAGGCCTGATCATGCTTATTCAGAGTCACTCTCGAGGACTGCTTCCTGGCTACTACACCAGTAATCCCGCCGTTTTGTGTGTTAGTCCCAGCAATTTTGACATTGCCAAACATGTATATACACCAGGGACCCTAGGTACCATGGGCCGGCGCTCTACCACTTTACCATTGTCGCCCACTTGGCCTTGCCATTTGTCAGGAGAAGTCATTGGGAAAAGCGACTTGAGGGTTGATGCAGAAGAAGAATTACCCTCTTGTGGTACCGGGTTTTGTTATTTGGGTGGTTTCATACCGAGAGGACAAAACCAAAATGGCAGTAAAGGCTTCCATCCATGATTTCCAAAGAGGTCCTACTTGGTTCACTGGTTAACCCTTAACCAAATGCCAAATTTTCGACAATCCCAAATTGAAAGAGTTTGTAGACGACATTTCAAAATGTGATGAAATTTGATAAAAATCTTCTAGTAGGGCTGAAAACAAGTTACAAGCAATTTCTCCTTTTCCCAAAATGTTTTCCAGAGTGTTTGCAACAAAGTGGTTGCATGTTGTTATTGTTTGGTAATGGGTTCAAGTGGCAAACTTGGTGGTCCTTGGTTCGAGCCCCTTCTGTACCTGGTTTTGTTGTGGAGTGTTCTTTGGCTAGAAACTTCAGAGCCTTAGCCTAGTGTTGGTGAATTCAAGCAAAAAACATAACATAGCTGAAAAATGGTGTCAAAATCAATACAAATTATGAGACCATGACTATGGGAATAATTTGGGAAAATATATCTCAAAAAGTATTGGTTTTGATCCAAGGAACTCCACAAAAAAGTAAAGAACTGTTGAAAGCACCAAAACAAATGAAAATGAAAAGAAAATGAAGAACAAATATTATCCTATCTCTATGTATATATATAGGAACCAGTCAATAAGTCACTTTGACTCTATCAAAGTTAATGATGCAAAGATGATGCAGTCTTAGTTGCGTTTTCTTTGACAGATTTTATTTATCTTTAACCCATCACCAAACAATAATGACATTAACCACTTTGTTGCAGACGACTCAGGAAAATGTTTTGGCAAAATTGTTTGTAATGAGCAAGTTCCTTTTTCCACAAGGTCTTCTGCCCTATCAGAAGATATCTTAACTAATTTCATCACATTTTGAGATGTCGTCTGCAAACTCTTTCAATTTGGGATTGTCGAAAATTTGGCATTTAGTAAAGGGTTGATTGGGGTTTACCACCATTTTTAATTTTTTTCAATTTTATATGGCTTCCTGACTTGTCTATCAGTACAAGGCTAGGAAAAATATCTTGCACCTGGACATCTTAGTAACGGGTATGTTAAAACATGGGGCTATTGAGATTTGCCTTTCCTTATAGAAAATTAACATTTGGTCACTATTGTTTTTGGTTAATGCTCTTTTGTCATCTGCTGTTGCTTTCAATTTAGCTCTCTCATTAAATTCTGTATGAAGGAATCAGATTGGTTATTTGTGAAGGGTTATAAGCTGTGAAAATAATCAATGCTTTTTTTTTCAGGTTATTTGGAGGCTCTGCCATCCACAATTACTCTGCGACTTTTACGATGTTTTCTGTCAAAACCATTGCTTCTCAAGGGGTAAGGACTGAAATAAATCTACTTTTGTTGGAGGTTGTTTTGTTTTGAGTTTTTCAAACAAGAAAAAAAGAAAAGCATTATTTTTAACAAGTTTGGTGAATTGATAAGCGGTGTCTCAATAGCTTAAAGGTGCTAGCTCATAGAAGAGAAAATGTGAAAGTCAAAACAAGATGTCCAAGCAATACAGTTTTTGTATTGTTGTTTGATATATAATTCAAATTACCTGGTATCTACTGAAAGCATAGTTAATTCAGAAATAGTCAATTTATCTTAGTATGTACAGTTCATATCCAAAAGATCTCAAAAGTGATGTCACACTTTTTAATTAAAATAGATGCTAATTCACTTTATTTACACTTTAAAGAACAAAAATAAACTTAATTTGCTTCCAATGACTGTTCTTCATTGCGAATCATATAACTGTATAGCTGGCAGTTTTAAATAAAAAAATGTTTAACTTCTTATTTCCTCACATCTGTGAACAAGCACCTTAGTTTGTTTAACCCTTTACCAAACGCCAAATGTTCGACTGTCCCAAATTGAAAGTTTGCAAAATGGTCATCACATTTTGAAATATCATCTGCAAACTTTTTCAATTTGGGGCAGTCGAAAATTTGGCATTTGGTAAAGGGATAAGGGACTGGCAGATAGCTGTTCATGCATGATTATTGATCTTGGAATGGAAACTATGGTGGTCCTTGCAAAGCAGCTAAACCATTTTATTCCTAAGTTGTGGACTTTGATAATTCAAAATTGGTTGGTTTGACCCTTTACCAAACGCCAGTTTTCAATTGTTTTGGACTGTCTCAAATTGAAAGAGTGTCCAGACGACATTTCAAAATGTGATGAAATTGAAAAGTTACCTTCCGAAACGGCAGAAAACAGTGAGGGAAAAGGAAAATTGCTTGTTAAGAGCAATCTCTCCTTTTCCCACAAGGTTTTCCATAGTCATTTGCAACAAACTTGTCAAATGTCCTTATCGTTTGGTAATGGGTTAACTTATTTATTTTACATCTATTGTGAAACAAGTTCTTACAACTTAGATAAATCACTCTCGATTCTGCTTCCTGGATCATGACCAGTGCTGTCGCCTAGTGTGGATTAATGAAAGGTCGCAAGGCGGAACCAGCTTCTCACGGGATACGAACCTCAACCTTCATGTCCGGACTATGATATTTATTTTCTATTTCTCTATTTCAGACAGAGCTAATGGACTGTTGGAAACTAGGGCTGTATCCACTTGCATGTCTGAGAAATCGTAGCGAAGTGGCGATATTTTACGCCTTAAATGACCTTGCAGGATTCATCCCAGGCTGCATTTATAGCGTATTCAAATCAGACTATCAAACAAATGATCTCAACCAGAAGGATGATTACTTTTGTTATGGTAAATTCAATTTTCAAGTTATGTGGTACTAAAGTAACATTATTAACATCATATTTTTCAGATTTGGATGGCATTGCAAGAGTGAAAAAGCTTTATTAGTATCTTTTCTAATTCTTGCTGTTTAAAAGCAAACTAGCACTCAGAAAAACTGCAAAACTGGGTATAATGAGTTATAAATTGTGACCTTGTTTTATAGCTAATTGAAAACAAACCTAATAGTATTCACTCATTTAAAAGCATCATGTGAACATGTTACAGTCTCAATTCCTCTGTAAAGGGGGATTTAAAGTACTTTTAAGTTAATTTTCAATTATTTTAGAACTTTCACAATTTAAGTGTAATTGAGTGCTAGTATGGCTTTAACTAAAGATAATAGTCTACAGCTGCAATTTTTTTCTCTTCACTTTAATACTCAAAGAATAAGCAACTGTATGATGGTTACTATCCTTGTTATAAAATTGGCATTTGTTTAATTCCCAACTTTAGACAAAACAAACCTTATTTGCCATTTTATTTTTGAAAGTAGATATACTTATATAGAAATTTTGCTGCTAGACTAGGGTGTAATTGACTCTACTTTAGTTTCCATCTTTTTACCTTATTGAACATCAATATAAGTATATATCAGGGTTTTCTTTTAGAAGATTGTACATAAAGTTAACTTCTGTAGTGTAAACAACTAAAGCATCAAAGAGAAAGCTTCACTTTGTGTTGGTTGGAACTGGGTTTAACACTGTTTCAACAATATTTTAGTAAAAACACAGTGATCACCAAACCTTTTCATGCTGTTGGTATTTGCTAACCATTTTATCACAATATTCTCCCTAAACTGCTTTGTCATACAAATACTAAAGATCAATGGTGAAAACAAATAAATCATGTCATATTGACTTCATTTAAACTTGAAAAGAGTATTTGCCAAGCCAGGGGCTTTTCATCAAAAGTTCTAAGTGCTTTTAGGTATAAAAAGTGTTTGAAACCAACTCCAAGGTACAGTTTTACAAAACAAATTAATGAAAAATTTGCGTCAAAAGTCAAAACGGATAAATATTGATAATATCTCGAATGAAAACACACTATTGTCATGTGACTAGTGTCTAGGAGACAACTCCAATGATGCGATACTATAAGAGGAAATGTTGTTTTGAACTTACACACATTTTTAGCATAAATTGTTTAGTAAAATAGTTCCCTGGTTTCAAACTCAGGACCCTTGTATTCCAAGTCGGACACAGTACCAATTAAACAAACAATTCCCAGCACTTTACTTTTTTGTCGATGATTTTAATGTCATTTTAGCGCTCATTTACACTAAAATGGTGTAAGTTCCAGAAGAATTGACAATTAACATGAAAATGATTTAAATTCCCTTTTAAAAAGTAACTGAGAAGGGATCATGTTCATATGATGCTTTTAAAAGAACAAAGACAATAAGGTTTGTTTACAACAAAGACCTAATAAAGATGTTATTAGGTCTTTGTTCTCAATAAGCAGTAAATCGAGGTCAGCTGAGAATTATCACATGACTCCTCGTACCAGGGGCCTGTCAATCTTTTATATCAGTACTCATTGCTATTTTTAAACATAAATCAAATGTAAATAATTTAAATTCAATTCAAATATCTTTTGTTCGCTCATGTCTGAATTTGTCAGACATATGAGTATAGTAATACAATAATATTACATTCATTCACATAAACAATAGTAATGAAGTCAAATTGTGTGCTACACAATTTGTGAAAAAAGCACTTTCAAATATCGCTTATAAATAGGGCAGGTGTTATATTGTCATGATGTTGTGATGTTTTGATGTGTTTTAATACATTGTATATTAACCAATAACTCAATTTACCAAGTTTTGAATTTTCTTGGTGACATTCTGACTTTAAAAAACACTCCAATTACAAAAACGATCTCTGACACCCTTAACCTTATAACTCATTTCCTCATGGTATTATGGAATGTATTGAATGGTCAATTTGATTGAAACAATGGATGTTGATTAGGAAATTAAATTATGTGAACCAGTGAGATCAAAAGAGAAATTGCTTGTTCTGAATATTTTTTTCTCCTCTTTCATTGCAATGGTTCCATCATTTTTCTCTTCCACTTGAATTGAAATTAGAAACTATGTAGTATTGGGTGTGGTTTACCTGACACGAGTTTTACAGCATTCTTGTTTGGATATCAAAACCCATTTACAGTATTCTTGTTTGAATATCAAAACCCATTTACAGTATTCTTGTTTGAATATCAAATATATCATATATGAATATCTGTAAGAGTTGAAGCCATTGTAAGGAACAGGATCAATTGATTTTTCCATCTTCTCAAACTATATTTTGTTATTTTCTTCTTTCTCTTCTTGTTTTTTAGGAACCTTCAAAGAATGGCTAATGGATTATGCAGATAAACTTGATAAAAATGCCTTCTATGTACAGAATGAGCAGATTTTCAAGTAAGTTTCAAACTATGTATGAATTGAAGTTACATGTACAACACCTACCGGTATACTGTTAAAATTGAAATAGCCCTCGATATATTTAAATATTGAGTTAATTAGTTACTCCATAATACATGCTTTCATAAATTATGCCCCTTTTTGTACTTTGAAAATCTTGGTTAAAGTTTTGTGTGCAAGTGATTCTCAAGAACCACTGAAGGGAATTAATTGAAATTTTACACATGGATCCAGGTTCATAATGGCATATAATGTTACTTACCAAATGTCTGACCATAATTATTTTCTATATAACATATAATTACTCTGCTGTTGATTTAAAAAAATAAATGTATCAGTTTCTGTACTCAGAAAATAGTGAACAGCTTCATATTTCAGGAACAAATAACTTTTCACATGTTTATTGAATAGTCAAGCGCACTGTGTGGTTGACAGCTATTGTTCAACAATATTCCGGCAGACTTGGAACTTTGGGGCTCAGGGTTCGAGCCCCACTGACACCTCTAGTTTCATGGGAGTGACCTTTGGCAAGTTACTTCAGAGCCATAGCTTAGAACTGGTTAATCCATGAAAGCTGTTAACTAAATGAAAATTTGCTGATATGACATTAAACACCATACAAATCAAACCAACAATATTTTAGTTATACTGCACTCCTGAGCGCATCGGTATTATACAGTATTCTCTCCAAGCCATTGACCGCTTACCCATTTCAACATGTTTGACCAATGGTGAGGTAGAGATAGATGTGCATTCAAGGCTCTCTGTTTGATTCAACTATTTTCTCTATTACAGGTTTTATCATGAGCCAAGCTGCATTGCTACCACAGCTAGTATCACCGTTAGTCCTGCTGTGTGCTTCATTCATGAACTCAGTACCAGGGATTCTTACTATGGAGATCGGGAAGCAACTTTCTTTTTTGCCTACAGAATCACGTAAGTTATGATTGGGATACATACCTCACTACACTGCAATGTGAACGAAATCGTTAATAGTTTGATATGAAATCACAGAAAGTCATGTCAGCTTGTTTCATTTTCTTAATGAACATTTTTGTTTCAGTGACTTTAGAATCAAGAAATACAAAATTGCATTTTGTTTAGTGTGAAATAGTGTTTAAATCACCATTTTAACCTTAGTTGCTAACAGAACACATTTTTAATATAGTCCCTTTAACCCTTTACCAAACACCAAATCTTTCAAAATGCGATGAAATTGAAAAAAAAATTGTCCGACAGGGCAGAAATCATTGTGGGAAAAGGAGAAATTTCTAATTAAGAGCAATACCTCCTTTCCCACAATGTTTTCCAGAGTCATCTGCAACAAACTGGTTAAATGTCATTATTGTTTGGTAATGGGTTAAATCACCATTTTAACTTTAGTTGCTAAACACAATACACTCTTTGATATAGTCTGTTTAGTAACCCCGGCCTAATTCATTAATTGTTGATGCAATGTAAATTCTATCAAATTATCAATTCTTTTTGATATCTATAGCCTAAGCATGTCTGAGGATACACCAAAAGAGTTATCAAGCCAACTAGAGACCCGACACTGGATAATTACTAATGAAAACGGAGAAGAGGAGCATGTTGATGGACAAGGGGTTATAGGTATGAACTCAATATTTCTTTTTTTCTTTTCTCTTTTTTAATTTCGAAAAAGATGATTTCATTTTTGTCTAAACAGCATTGGTTAATAGTGGAATGAAAAAAAAAACCTCACATACAGACTACATGGGTGAAAGTGTTCAGGATTATTCCTGAATTTCAGGTTTTTGAGACTTTCGGTCCCTGTATAATGCTATAGCAAACATGCCTTTTCAGGATAATGAACTACTGATTTCAGGTTTTTTAAATTCTTCAACTTTCACCCATAAAGACAAATCTGAGGCATGCCTGCAGAAATTGAATAAAAGAATCTGTACAGAAGAATGAGTAGCCTCAATATTTCTAACTTGTTGCCTGTCAGTGGTGTAGCTAAGCAATTAAGTAATTGTACACATGGCTAATTGGTTCTGGAGACATGTTGTCCTGTTAATAATCTTTTTCATTTGTTCCATTGGGTGTACTCTAAGAGTGTTTTGAAAAATAGAAAAAAAAACATCAAACAATGGGAAAGAAAAATTGCATGCAGACCTGTTAACACTTTTTAACCCTCATATTGCTGGAACCTACTTCATGCTAATGCAAACAGGTTAGATCCAGGCCAGCCGCCAAGTAAATTGGTGTCTGGCCTGTGATCTTACCTGTTTGTCACTCTAAGTAATTTCCTTAACAATATCAAGCAGATATTTAAGGTTTTGGAAAACAGACGACACAAAAATCTCTTTTTAGAAAATTACCAAGCCTTCTAAAGGTTAAGTATAGAAAATGGTGTTTGTTTATATTTGAACCAAACCAATGTGACCAAATTAGAAGTAGGCAATATAAGAATTTACTAGGGAGTACATAACTATGTTCTAAAATTGTTTGGTACTGATCCAAATTACAAGCAGCAACCAATACAAATAACAAGTATGGAACCTTCACGGCCCAGTAGTTTTGTCTTAGGACCTATGACACAAGGGTCCTTGGTTCATTTGTTGTTGATAAATTGAATTAGATTCAACACAGACAGTTGGTGATGTTCTTTGTTTTTGCACTTTACATATACAATATATATAAATACACAATAAAGAATCAAAGATAAAATTCTCTTCCACATTTTTGGAGATGTTTCAAGATAAAAAATACATGGACTTTAAATTCATTAAATTCACTCTCTCTGACTGATTTCTGGATACTAATTCAGTAATTGCACGGATTGGTGGTTATGAATACCTACTTTAAAATTGTTTATCAAACTACAATCCAAAAACTGTATTGCTTCAAATAGGTTTATTTTTGTCTTTCAAATACTCTCATCTATGACAATGCAACTTTAAAGGGAAATCAGACAATTTATACAAATGTATGAACAAACAATTGAGACGAAAAGGAAAAGCAATCAAAATGGGAAATTCACATTTGATCATAGTGTTTCATTTAATTTTCTGTTACAACTGTGCCAAAGAGAATATGTTATATGAACAAATTTGTTTATAAAATCTATCTCAATTTCAATATGAATGACAATTGAGTTTCCTATTATGAAGCCTGGAGAGGTTTACAACTGGATCAGTTGTTCTACACGACTAGGCTATCTTTAATTGGTCAATTCCAATTTAATTGACAGGTGAGTTTCCTATTATGAAGCCTGGAGAGGTTTACAACTGGATCAGTTGTTCTACATAAACTAGGCTATCTTTAATTGGTCAATTCCAATTTAATTGACAGGTGAGTTTCCTATTATGAAGCCTGGAGAGGTTTACAACTGGATCAGTTGTTCTACATAAACTAGGCTATCTTTAATTGGTCAATTCCAATTTAATTGACAGGTGAGTTTCCTATTATGAAGCCTGGAGAGGTTTACAACTGGATCAGTTGTTCTACATAAACTAGGCTATCTTTAATTGGTCAATTCCAATTTAATTGACAGGTGAGTTTCCTATTATGAAGCCTGGAGAGGTTTACAACTGGATCAGTTGTTCTACTTCATGTACAAGGCTATCTTTAATTGGTCAATTCAAATTTGATTGACAGGTGAGTTTCCTGTTATGAAGCCTGGAGAGGTTTACAACTGGATCAGTTGTTCTACATAAACTAGGCTTTCTTTAATAGGTCAATTCCAATTTGATTGACAGGTGAGTTTCCTATTATGAAGCCTGGAGAGGTATACAGCTGGATCAGTTGTTGTACTTTAGCCACACCAACAGGGAACATGAAAGGCCATTTTAGATTTAGGAACCTTGTTACAGGTATGTTTTAATTTATGAATTATAGATTGAAACTATCATGCTGTAACATATTCTTTCCAAAACTAAGGGGAAAATAATGTGAAAACAAATACAAATGGATTATTAAATAATTGTCATTTGAAAATTTCCTTTTTTTTTTTGAAATGCTGATTTAGTAAAAAAGTATATGATTTTATTTAATTAGGGGGGACGACTGATGCAGAATGTATAATTCTATTAATATCTGGGGATAAGGCTGATGTATAGTGTATGATTCTACATGTATTTAATTTAGGGAAGACAACTGATGAAATATATAATTCTATTGATATCAAGGGAAATGACTAATAATATGTGAATGATTCTACATGTCTGTAATTCATGACTGATGTAGAATGTATTATTCTATATGTAAGGAAAATGACTAACAATAAGTGAATGATCCTACATGTATCTAATTCAGGGAAGATGACTGATGTTGAATGTATGTTTCTATTTAGTTCAGGGGAGATGACTGACGTTAAGTTTATTCAGGGGAGAATGACTGTTATTTAATTAATATTTGTATTTAATTCAGGGGAGATGACTGATGTTTAGTGTACAACTATATTTAATTCAGGGGAGATGACTGTTGTACAATGTATAACTCTATTAAATTCAGGGGAGATTACTGATGTTTAGTGTTTAACTCTATTTAATTCAGGGGAGCTAACTGATGTAGAATGTCCTTGCTATGAGATGGATGCCCCAGCTGTCTTAACTTACCAAGAGAGAGAAAGGCATATCAAATCACGTTTGCCGGAAGCAGCAGAAGTAAAGTGAAATTAACGCTGATTGGATTATCAATTGATATTAACATTGATCCATTGATTGGATTTTGTGTCAATTAGATTTAAGTTGATGGGATTTGATGTTGCTCTTTTAACTCAAAGCTACATATTTGTGTCTAACAAATGAGTTTAGTGTGTTATGATAGATATGGCATAGATTAAAAATGAACATTATTGTGCCTTGCTCATATCGTTCACTAAAATGCCACATCAGCACAAAAATATTAAGGGAAAACCCTTTCCAAAAGTATTGTTTGGGTTTCTCAGGGTGTTATCTGTTATATTGTTATATGAGTCCTTTGGGAGATTGGGATATCGTAAATATACATAATGAAAATATACAAAATAAATCGTAATTGTCTGTTAACTATTTTATAGCTAATTGAATTATAATTATGTTTGTATTATTTTTGTAGACTTTGCAATCCCGAAAGTCCTTTGACTCACCACTGATCAATCGTTACAATATGTGAAAGCAGACATGCGGATGGATGAGGTGACCAACGTAATGTGTCTGAACCATGTTTGAAAACGGTGTCAAACCCCAATTCAATCCATGAAACAACCAGTTAATGTACTTGTAGCAGGCAAGGCAATTGTTTCATCTTCTGGTCCTGTGTGGTCCAGTGGTTAAGGTGAAGGACTTGAGACACATGGGTCCTGGGTCCTCACTGTCGGCAATGGAATTTATGGGGGTGTCGTTGAGTAAGCCACTGCAGAGCAATAGGTACCGTTTTACTTTACCCTTTTCCAAACAACAATTATTCGACTGTCCCAAATTAAAACAGTTTGCAGACGACATATCATAATGTGATAAAATTGGAAAATAATCTTCTGGTAGGGCAAAAAACATTGTGGGAAAAGGGGAAATTGCTCGTTACGAGCAATTTCTGCTATTGCAACAATCTTTTCTAAAGTCGTCTGCAATAAAGTGGTCAAATGTCGTTATTGTTTGGGAAAGGGTAAGCAGTTTTCGCTTAAGATTAACGTAAGTCTAAAACAACAATTCTTCTTATTTCAAAAATGGGTGAAGCAATATTACAAAGTAACACATCATTGGATTCGTCTCTCCGAGACGCTTCCAATGACGTGTCACATTGCAATATTGTACTTTCATTGAAGATAATATCCATTTATATTTGCTATCGAATACTTTTCTTAAGTTGTTTTGTAAAACGATATCCTTGGTACTGAACAAATCAAGGAAAGCCGTCAAATACTGAAATACCGTTAACGTGGCGTTTAAGCCCGTATATTATGAAAATATGGTAGTCTTCTTGATGATATATACTTCTGGAAGATTCCCGCATGCATCTGTTCTGTAGATATGTATTTTGGCATCCGTTACCTAGCGGTTTAAAAACAGAAATCACGTGGCCTCTCCGCGTAGATTCAAACCCCGATGACGGCATTTCGATTTTCACGAGAGGTAGTCTTATGACTGACTTAGGGAATGCTGATTGTTCTACCAGTCCTAATGTGCAGTTGAGTATGAGATTTTCCTCTATCATTAAGAGTTTGGCATCGCAACATAACTGAAGGCATGTAAAACCCATATAGGTACACAATAATTATGTACGAATATATCCGGACGAAGATTGGATAGATATTTTTTATCAGGTCAGCTTACCCTTCCCTTGAAATGAAGCTGACAACTTAAATAGCAAATTTCAGGAATAAAATGCTCGAGGTGAGCAATTTCTACTTTTGTCACAGTATTTGCTGTCGAAAAAGACGTGAACTGATCTCATGATTCCATAACATACAAAACATGTCTGCGGTTTAGTTCAAAAGAGCCTAGTTGCGTTATACCGAATGAGTAATTGGGTTGTACATATTTCCTCAAAGAGTTATTTTCGCATCCAGTTATCAATGTTTATTCTTCTTTAACCCTTTCCCAAACAATAAAGACATTTGACGACTTTGTTGCAGATGACTTTAGAAATCATTGTGGGAAAAGGAGAAATTGCTCGTAACGAGCAATTTTTCCTTTTCCCACAAGGTTTTCTGCTCTTTCTGAAGAATATTGTTCCATTTCATCCCATTTTGAAATGTCGTCCTCAAACTCTTTCAATTTGGGACAGTCGAAAATGTGTTGTTTAGTGCTTGTTCACATACTAGACGATTTGCGATGACAATGTCGATGAAACAATACATTTTTGAATTGCGGTATGGTATTTAATGAAAATAGGTGATGAAGGCAAAGTTGATTCAGAATGTGTCAGTATAGCTAAGTATGCCCATAAGGTATGCGAATTAATTAAAAAGCGTTGTAACGCTTTTAGACCTGTATTCGCATATGATAATTGTATACGGGTCCTACATACTTATACACGAACTCATTTTGCATCCAATGGCTTCTATACAGTTCGTCTTATACAACACTTCTGTACTGTTTTAAATAAGTATCATTCTAATATCAAACGTTCCTCTCATCTGTGAACAAGCACCTTTAATGCATATATGGGATATAGGATAAGATATATATGCCCGAATGAGAAATGTTCACGACAATTTTGCTTTTGTCGCAGTGTTTTCGACTCAACTATACAAGGAATATGTTGGTTTTTCATACTTTACGATACATCCGCTGCTATCAAAAATTCGGATAAAGTCACAACATATCAAACTTGAGCATGTCTTCGATTATATATCATGGGCATAAAGCAATTCAACACACTTTACAAGTTTTATATCCCTGCGTTACCTGTTTGTATATAGTTAAAGTATTTGTCAAAGTACAGTTTTTTTTCTCCCTAAAGACCAATATGCTGCATACGCGATAAACATACAGAGTCTTGCATAAATATCGGATAAACAACACCGTTGTCATATTTTCCATTCAGCCAAGTTGACATCAAAACTCGAGTTGCAAGTTCGTTCATATGACAACAACACGTTATCCATGAAAATGAGAGCCAGTGGAAAGGGTTTCTAGAATTTTGTTCCTAGGGTTATACGCCCTCTCAACAGGGTTTCATTTACATCGCACTGGCCAGTTCTCATATCCATGCTATACGTTCTATTATGTCCCCAACAGTGCTCACCTAGCAATTGGAAAATGTTACTCAGCATTATCATACATGTTTATTGTTTCTTATATGCATATCTGCCATGACACTTTGCCTTGAAGACATGGGCGTACTTTTGTATAACCACAATGTAATTCCGTCCTTAAAGACACACTCTGGCACGTCCATGAAAATATCATTTCTGGGTGTCGTAACCCTTTACCAAACGTCAAAGTTTTGACTGTCCCAAGTTGATAGAGTATGCAGACGACGTTTCGAAATGTGATGACATTAGAAAGGAATCTTCTGATAGGACAGAAAACATTGTGAGAAAAGGAGGTATTGCTCGTTAAGAGCAATTTCTCCTTTTCCAACAATGTTTTCCTCAGTCATCAGCAATAAACTGGTCAAATGTCGTTATTGTTTGGTAATGGGCTAATGCAATTATAAAAAGGCCGACGATTTGTGCACACGAGGTAGTTATCATTCGTCATATGAATTCGTGCGTATATCTGGTTAATATCAACTTATCCCCCTGGATCATTTTGTACAAATTTCTTCCTAAAGCGTATATTCCCAGTGCACCGGTAAGTAAGTATCAAACAGTCGTTGAAGTTCGTCTACTGAGGTTGATGCATCAGGCAGACATATTGTTGACTGCCGCGGAAAGAAAATAGTCCCACACATGTCGCCTGCCGATGTAAACTTCACAAATAGTTCCGTCACGCACAAACAATCAAACCCACACCACTGATAAAGGAGTTTAAGTAGGGACGGTTTTGGAAGCTTGTATAAATACTCCTCAAATTGCGCTCTCACGAACTTTGAACTCTCGCCCAAATCACTTTCGTCTGGATAAAGGTAGATAACTCGTTCAAGCAGCGTAGGAACATGTGGTGTTAGGATCTGGTACAAAAGTAGTACGTCATCAGCGTTTACGTCACTGAACACATTGTCACAAGACGCTTGAATTCCAGTTCGAATTTGTTCAAGCGCCCAGTAAGGCTGATGAATGAGGTATGACTTGGCAAGGCTGATCATAAACATATCTAAATCGTTAGGCTGTGGTGGCTTCCGACAGCCATATATACCAAGGACTACCTTGATACTGTTTTCGATAATTGGAGAAAACCTCTCCAGGCCCATTTTCACCTCTTCCATTGCGTTTTCGAGGACTTCCTTCTCCGAATCGGACATGATTCGATACAGTGACGTCAGCAATAGTCGATCGGAGCTAGTTCCAACAACAGTGTGCGTCAGGCAGGCGGGAGAGAATTTCAAAGGGAGGTAATTATGGAGCACAAGTCCGTGTAGTAGAATCTTGCCAATGATTTGAAAACAATCGTCCGGAGTACTTGGGTCTATGATCGGGACCATGTCTTGGTTCCCTGTGAACAACTTTCTTATCGCTTCCTCCCAGAACATAACGAACACGGAACCAGAGTCGAGATCGTCGTCATGTGTGACGTCACTGTTGCTATGGACAGTGTGGGTTTGGAAACAGAACGTTATCTCGTGACCAACGAGATTTCTCTCCGCCCGGTAAGCGTTTAACATATCGTTGAAGATGGACTCGGGTTTAACATGGATACGTATTTTCGTCTTTAATCTCTTGCGATGTCGTGATGCAGTCTTAAGTATCTTTACTGCGTCTGAAATGGAATCGAATTGAGCCTTCACTGAACCTTCTGTACTTTGAATGGGAGCCGTGTAGATAAATGAGGGTTTTTAAAAAAAAAAAAAAAATCATCACTATTGATGTTTTGTTAGTATAAATATCATATGTCCATTATGAATAAAACAATGTAGACTAGAAGTGTCACTGGTCAGTGTGATGGACATATTTTGTTACGATCCCAAACTACTTAGGTAAAAAAGAACTGATTCTGCTTCGTTTTTTTAGATGAATCATGCTTCAACCGTTCCCTTTTCGAATTTCCGTTTGAAGGTACTTTGTTATGCAATATATATACATACCAAACATTATTCTATTCAAGTGTCCATTGTACTTTGACAGATTAGCATACACACATAAACTCGTTATCGTTGTTCAGTGAAATAAGCGTAAAGTATAAAGATGGATTCGACGATAATAGTGACAAGTTAAAGTTTAACCCTTAAAATGCTGAGTAATTTTCTAAAAATAGATCTTTGTGTTGACTGCTTTCCAAACTTTTGCCGGGAAAAGATACTCAGAAAAGCAAACATGTTAGACCACAGGCCAGTCGCCAAGTAATTTGGTGGCGGGCCTGGATCTAATCTGTTTGCAAAAGCATGAAGTTAGCTCCAGCACTCTAAGGGTTAAAGAGCTCTTTATAGCTTTCCTAAAGTAATATTTTTTTCATGACTTGGCTACATTTTGATGTTTACATAACACAATAAAAATACAGTGATACTAGCAAACCACATTCAATTAGCCGATTGTTTAAATATTAAAAATTCTAATCAAAGACCAGAAGGAGGCTCCATAAAAATTTGAGCCGTTATGTCTTGCAAAATTATGATAACACAACAATGGTTTTACATCAACCAACACATGCTTTCTGAAAAAAAAACGTTTATTTTGATTCGAAACTTTTGTAAACACTACTCCTAGCAGTTATTGTACACCTGTAGTTTACATTTATATAGGTTATGTTATGTATCGTTTTGTGTTTGAGCCTCGATTACCTACCAAATAAACTTTCATTTAACTGGCCGTTACTCTTACAGACAGAGTCCTCAGAATCATACTCCATTTCTTCACAACTTGACCCACCGCTCGCAACAGCTTTCTGAAAACAAATATATTACTGGGTTTTAAACGTCGTGTTTATGTTGATTTTTAAGGTGATTTATCACAAAAGAAGGAACTTTGAAAGTCAGAATAAGATATCGTGAAAACAATTAAGTTTTTGTATTGTTTTTTGATAGACAATTAAAAGTAGCTATTGAAAACATATGTGATTCAGGAAGGGTCAGTTCATCTAAGTATGAACAGTTTGTATGCTATGGATCTCAAAAGCGATGTCACGCATTTGAATAAGAATACATGATACACACTTTCAAGAATCAAAACCGATCTGATTTGGCTTCCAATGGCTATTCGTCAGTGCGTATCTTATAACAGTACACCTTTTGTGTAGTTTTAATAAACACAGGGTCGCAATTATTTGGGCCACGTCACGCGAAAATGGGCACTCGGACAAAGCAAACAGTGTAGCCCCAGACCAGCCGCCACGTCACTGACGTGGCGGCTGGTCTGGGGCTACACTGTTTGCCATCTTAGAGGACATCCAGTTATACCTTTAAATAAATACAAATGATAACTTTCGTGACTAGATGCTGGAATAATAGCGCTAATATAGAGCTGAGTCAGCGCTTTTTTTATATGTCCGAGTGCCCCTTTTCGCGTGACGCGGCCCATTTATTTACTCGGGTCAGGGATCCAATGCTCATCATCCTGTACGTCTCAGGTACACCTTTATGTAAAATTGGATTCACTACGTACTGAGATACTGGGTCTTAAAGACAATATATCAACCATCTCACCTTGACCTTGTTTGTCAGCTCCAAGGGTTCGTCTGAGTAAACCGGAAGTTGTTTTCTCAGCTGCTCTTCGACTTTTTCCGTCGCCTCCGCCACGATTTCCGGTAGACTGGGTAGAGGTATCCGGAAGTTCTGGATGAGGTTTAACGGATTACCAAGCAGGTGTGATGGATTATTGCCGTTTGCGGTGTGATTGTGACTGTTACTATAGCAATCGTCGAAGTTTCTGTGGATGACAGGGGCTGGTCGGTCTTCGATGTCATTCTGCAAAACGAAAGTAACGACGCTTGAAACCTCCATTTTATCATACGGTTCATGATAAATCATGAGGTCACATATTACGTCATAGAATACTATAGCACATGCATCTCTTACTTAGTAACTATTGCTTGATATTGTTTCTTGTCTTTTCGTTTTTAGTTTTCGTTCTTTGCTGGTTTAATTCAACCAATAAAAGTTACAGGACATGTAGAATGCATAGCTTGTGTCTTTGAATGGGAAATATATCGTCCCAATTTCGCCTTCGGATCAATGGATAATTATATTACTACACATTGCCCTATCTTATTTCCGTTTCAAGACACTTATCAACTGTTTTCTACATTATTCTTCATACTCTATGTATCGCCGGCGAATGCTTCTATTCACGACAAGAGATAAAACCATCTATGAGTCAAATCATAGGCTAACCCTTAGAATGATGGTTATTTTTCTTAAAATAGATTTGTATGTCGTCCGCTTTCCAAAACCTTCAATATCTGCTTAATTTTGATGAGGAGAGATACTCAGAGTAGCAAACAGGTCAAAGCACAGGCCAGACGCCAATCTACTTGGCGGCTGGCCTGGATCTATCCTGTTTGAATTAGCATGACGTCGGTCCCAGCACTATAATGGTTAATGGTATCAGAACTTACGTATGGAATAACAATCACGCTTCCCTGATACTTCATATCCTTCAGTTGCCTTGGCGACTTGGCGTCGACCCGGATCAAGCGTCTGGTCTTGTCAATCCGGTACATGTCATAGAGACGACCTTCAAGCTTCGGAAAGAGCGAGATCATGAACGCATGGAACTTGTCCTCGCTGTACGTCAGGCACAACTGGGTCTTTCGTGGTATTCCGTTGATGTAATCCTGGGACGGGTAACCTTAAAGGCACATGAAAGGATATAAATACAAATAAATGGAAAATGTATGGAACTCTTTTAGTATGTTCATAAAAGTCATGAAAATCAATTTATAAATGCTGTGAGACCCTATTTGATAACTCCTTCAACATAGTTGTCTCCAATTTAATCAATATGAAACCCCCGTATGTACTGGTGATGTAACATGTTTTGCAGCCGATGAATAAATATGTGATTGGAACAGCGACCCGCCCTCGTACCAATACGATCGTACAATATGGCCCTTTACTGTTCCCGTAAACTTCTAATAGCGAATATATCCGCTACGTTTCACTAACCGATGCCTTTACGTAAAATGCCGAGCTGAATAAAAGCTCATTTCCGAACAAGCTCGAATCATCTTCAAGTTTTATCGAACTATATTATTTGTTCTTAATGAATTTAATTTAAATGTTTTTAATTAACTGTCTCGCAGTACATCTGTTTTAATTCGATACTTGATAAGATTAGGTTTGGTTAGTTTTTATACCGCTTTATGCAATCTTCTGATTTAACCCATTACCAAACTATAACGACATTTTTCCCACTTCGTTGCAGACGACTCTTTAATGTGTTAGCATCACAAGACACTTTATCAGATGAAATAAAGGCACATCCACTAGTTACTCTGTCTTGTTTCATGTTTGGAAAGAAATCAAGTTATCATTCTCGGTTTTTGCACCCAACGTGGCGATTCGCTTAGTATTCTATAATGTTATGTTGTCTAAATGATGGCAGCGATTAACCCATTACCAAAGAATAACGACATTTAACCACTTTGTTGCAGACGACTTTAGAAAACATTATGGGAAAAGGAGAAATTGGTATATCACTTTTCAATTTCATCACGTTTTGAAATGTCGTCTGCAAACTCTTTCAATTTGGGACAGTCGAAAATGTGGCGTTTGTAAAGGGTTAAAGTGCGGAAACGTGACGTTGAACAATGAGGAGGACTTTGCGGTTCATAGTTCTAAATACATGAACAGGAGGTACTGATGTCTCAACGGCAGCATGGTGGCATTCGTTGATTCAGATGTTTTGTTTTCTTACATATTCTTGTGACATGCAAGGCTGCAGAGTAATTTTGAAAATAGGAAAACAAAAGAAGCGATCTAAATACATCGAAACAACGCTTTTGCCTGCATTCATATTTACAAAGCGTTGTCATTTCTTTTTGTTTTCATTTTTGCAAACGCTCTTTGCTTCCAATGCTGAACAACACATCTTACATACATTCTTCTCATTAGCTTGGAATGGAGTAGACGAATTCCATACTTATACATGGTTTCATTTTAAATACAAACAATTATGAATTAAAACATAATAGCAATGGCTATCGTCAAAATGCCACTTGAATGGTAAAACTTTGTACAATTCCAGAAGTAGAAGAAAAGACATCACGAGAATCGATTTAGCCCATTACCAAACAATAACGCCATTTAACCACTTGGTTGCAGACGACTCTGGAAAACATTGTGGGGAAAGAAGAAATTGCTCGTGTTGAGCAATTTCTCCTTTCCCCACAATGTTTTCTTCACTATCAGAAGCTTGTTTTCGTATTTCATCACATTATGAAATGCCGTCTGCAAACTCTTTCAGTTTGGGACAGTCGTATATTTTGCGGTTGGTATAGGGTTAAGAGATGTGTCATACAATTTACTGGATATCCAGTCAATCAGTAATGTTATTTGACATGAAAGGGTCGGTGGTAATCAATACAAAACATTGCCTTTGTTACGAACGCTCGGGACAGAAAATATGCAGTCTGTGATATTCTGATTCTCTCATTAAGAAATCTTAATAGCGTTAGCATTACGCATTAACTCACAATGAATTAATTATATTTGTTTTAAAACATGCCGACATCAAGAGTAAACTAACCACTGGCCATCTGTTTAACTTAATTCCTAGAATCAGTAATCTAATCAATACAACATCGACTTATTCGTCACAAATTCCCCTGTCTTATCAGCATTAACTGTTTTGGATTGATTTGATTAATAATGTCGCTTGTGAAGTGTGCGTTACGAAAGAAGCTTTACAGTGACTAATCGATGTTCAAACCTCCTTAGGAAGCACGTATCGGCCTATGCTATTCACGATGACTTATCCGGCATCACACTTCTTCCTGTGTTTATTCCCGCTTAGTAAAATCCCACTGTCCGCCAAATCTGACATTCATCGCCATTTATTTTATAATCTTACAAAACATAAACACATGTTATAAGCTAATAAAAGTGGGAACGATATTAGCAAATATACATGTACTGTGAACCATGAGTCGAGGGTTCAGTACAATACCATAGTGAGTGCTTCACGTTTGTAAATGATTTACAATTCTCTTGTTTTGAACCCTCAACGCGTTTTATAGTGTATATAGAATTGTTTTCGGTAATTTCGATAGATCCCGATTTTGAACAAAATGATCAAATTGTTGTCCCAACTATTTGTGGAAATATGACTTAGAAACTTCGATTATACATAAAGCATAAAGCATGTGATTGTCAGTTATAGTCATAAAGAGTTATATTATGTTTTAGCATGTATTCTTTTGTATTTAACCCTAATCTACACAATTATACAGTTTTGGGGCGACTTTCTGGCTTAATGTACGCCCATTTTGAGCAATTCCTCCATTGGTACCTAAACCCCTGTGAAGTTACATGTAATACCTGAAACCAAGACAAACTTGTGTTTTCAAAATTTATCGTTCTCATATGCTATCGCTATTAACATGGACCAGTCGGTATTTTCCATATTAGGGTAATGAAAAGAAAAAAGGACTGAGTATTACTGAATAATTCAACTGGCATGCCAAATCCCCGCCTATCACAGACTGTGTCAACACTAATCGGGCTAGGATTAGGCATGTCAGTATCGTTTGAAACACGCTTCAAAATCCAAAGTGCACCTTCGCTCAGTTAACCTAAAACCCCTTATGGATGTTTGAGATAAGACCAATTTGAAACCAACAGCATAAGACAACAATAGCCCGTAACTTGTGGCCCTATCCCATTGCAACTATTTTTTTGCCTTTTCATGTCTTCTTTGAATACATATTTATTATTAATTATTGTATCTATGGATTGTAACTCATGTAGAAATAATGCAATAAAATATGACTTAACTACAGCCTGTAATATTTACATTTCTTTATGATATTGGGAATCAATCATTGTGAATAAAGAATAAATTGCGCATTATGAGCTCTTTATCCGCTTTTGCCGGTGATTTCTAAAGGTTTCTTTCGACAGATGCGATAAAGTGAATTTTTATAGAATAACTTATTGAAGTTTTGGTCCATTGCGTCGGTTCCAATGGGCATCTCTTTTTGAAATTGCAGGATGAAGAAAAGATTTGAGCATTTTATTCTGTTGATTTGTTAGTGCATGACGATGAACCTTAACTAACCTCTCTCAGGGGACCTATGAGAAAATGATGGACAATTTGTCCATTTGGCGTCACAAAACCAATATTACATTGGGAACATTACAAGACATTTTAGTCATTCTTTTTAACGGGCATAATGATACAGTGCTCGTTTACGCCAATGTTTTTGGAAACATTTATAAAATGCTGGGTGACAAACGTCAATTTGAAATCAAGTTTGAAGATTCGTTCGACAAACAAAGATGACCATACAGAAAGGGTGCCAATTTGGATTTCTTTAAATGTACATGTACAGTAATATCTCGTTAAACCAAACACGTCCGTTCCCAACATAACTTCCGGATTAACGAATAATCCGGACTTATGAAGCAGGGCGAGGTCTTATATATATTTAGACATAAACGGTCTATATACATGTGTATACTTATAAACCTTTACCAAAGCCAAACTTTCGACCGGCCCAAATTGAAAGAGTTTGCGGACGACATTTCAAAACGTGGTGAAATTAAAAATTAATCTTCTGATATGGCAGAAAACATTGTGGGTCCAGGAGAGCTTGTTCGTCACGAGCAATTTCTCTTTTACCCACAATGTTTATAAAAACAAGGCTTCACTGTACTAAATTGAAATTTGAATAGTCTTAGAGCATTGCTCCCATTACCGAAGGAGAGGCAACTCTTTTTTTTCCGTATTTAACTTGTCAAGTTATCAAATCTACAATATTGGCATTGCAAAATGAGCCGTTTAACAGAAACGTGTGAACTACTCATACATTTGTGTTTTGTTTTTAGTATATATCATGAGGGTTTATATATCGCACAATCCGTATTTCAATCGTTGCCCAGCTCGTGATGATAAAGAAAGACCCTAATTTTGGGCTGGTCAAGCCGAGGAGAACCATTGAGATACGTAAGTCAGCCTGGAGACAGAAATGCTTTTCCATGTTCCGTTTTATTTAACTACAAATTCTTTGTATATAAAGCTTACTGTAAAAGAACTCTTAATCGTTGAACCGAAGCCTTCGACAAAACATGACAATCTTAAATGATGGAAAGTTACGCGTCCATTGTGAGTATCATGAAGAAACCAATGGGACTTAAACCTTTACCAAATAGAACATTTTCGGCTGTCCCAAATTGAAAGAGTTTACAGGCTACATTTCAAAATGTGATGAAGTCGTTAATAGCAATTTCTCCTTTTCCTACAATGTTTTCAGAGTCATCTGCAACACACTGGTGAAATAACGTAATTGTTTGGAAATGGGTAATTGGTTTTCTTTTTAAATTCTTTCTTTGTTTCAATTGAAACTTGAGATGTCTACAGCAGCTGCACTATATTCGATTCATATGAATGAAAAAGTTAAAGATTGTCTTTTGCTTCTCATTTGCAGTAAACGACTCATGAAATTAGGGTTGGAATACGAGGAATTCCGCTATTGAGCAATTTGTTCTTTTCCCACAACGCTGTCTAATTTATATAATGAACTCCTCCTCTTAAATCTTTTATCATTATACATGATTTCGTCTGGAAGTCTTTCTTAATTTGGGACAATAGAAAGTAGTCATAGAGTACATGAATTAAAGTTTGTAGTGAAACGCGAGATTTCAGAACCATTCACTTCCAATACTGCTCTAAAGAATCGCGCTGTCATTTTTAATCGATTTTCCTAGTATAAAATCTCATTTCGATTGATTATTCCTTCATGTTTCTTGTAATAAATAGATTTTTTATTGATTCGCCCCACGTTACGTCAATGGACGTCCATTTGTTCTGCAGCGTAAGATGGTGTGACTACGAGTTACTTTGTGTTAAACGACCAGCGCATATCAGATCGGTCTACACGCACGTGCTGCTCGAAGACGAAATAGTCTGTCTTCTTTGTATTTTGTATACAGTTAGTTTGTTTGATTGGTTGCCCTATTCATTGATTTATAAACGTTTCACAACACAAACGTTTTAAAACTTATGTCAACACGACCAGTTCAGCTATTTACGAAACCTTGGATGTCATAATCAGTACACTGCAGTCATTGCACCATTACTCACATTTCTCACACAGTTACGTTATGTGTAACCAAGGTGAGAGAAACATGCAGCCAGACCAGGACTCGAACCCGGGACCTCTGCAAACCGTTCGAATGTTTTCCCGACTGAGCTATCCGGCCCGCTTACACATTTAACTCAACCTTCTAAATCGAGACCCCTGATACTACATGTATATGGTTACTATAATACTCGTTTTTTCATGTAGAAAGACATGCCTCGCAATCAGGCTACACTGGTTAAGTCCCCAGAATTTTTGACTTGGAAAACAATGTTTCCTGCATTCGGGACCCTGCTTGGCTTATAACTTTTCCAACATGAAATGATATGATTTAAATACTGTTGAAAACGTTGTAAAACCGAAAGTAACACCATGTCAATGAAGCAGAACGTGTAGTCACGGATTAACTAACGTGTATGGACTGTAACTAGTCTGGATCGCCGTTTCTCTTAGACGTTCGAAATTTTGTTATGCTAGTTTTATACGCGGCGCTTGTTTCGAAAGCGTTTGCGAAAACGTTTAAGGGTGACAGCCATTTGCAGACATGATTTGAAAATTCATTTATCGGGACACGTAATTCCGTTCTCCGATAATGGGAAAACATGAATATGGTGAATAATATTATTGACAGAATCGGGGAAAAACCCTTTGCCTACTTACCAGCTTGTCCTCGGCTATTGGGAAACGATTTTATCCAACGGCTCCGTAGTTGGTTTGCAATGTAGCAGATACTATTACGTAGCACTTGTGTGAAGGCCTATGCGTAGTTTTGCACTAAGCAATCCATTTTTTGTTGTGAAAAAAGGGCGTGTCCATTACATCACAAAATTGAAAAGATGGTAATTTGGTTGTAAACAATTACTCCCCTTTCCATATGAAGGCTTTCCAAATGCTGCATTCTTCAAGTGTCAGTTAGTGTATCGTGGATAAAACAAAACGCTTTAGTAAGTCACTCGAGGACTGTAAAGACCGAACTGTGTTGTTCTTTCTCATTCCAGTTTCTCTCATATTATACAGAACAGGGCCGACAGGTTCAGAGAAAGTATTTTCACAACCGTTAAAAGGAACAAACACACACTTCCTTCACACTTCCTTCATCTAAATGTTTGTTTTTCAAAGGAGCAAAGTCCTAGAACGTTATAGTTTTCCAATAGAGTAAGCCACTTACAAAATATTAAATTCGGTCAAGAAACTGCACAGATTTATTAAAGGGTCTTTATCCTTTTCCCAAACAGTAACGACATTTGACCACTTTGTTGCAGACGACTTTAGAAAACATTGTGGGAAAAGGAGAAATTGCTCGTGATGAGCAATTTTTCCTTTTTCTCACAATGTTTTCTGCCCCATCAGAAGAATATTTTCCAATTTTATCACATATTGAAATGTCGCCTGCAAACTCTTTCAATTTGGGACAGTCGAAAATGTGTTGTTTGGGCAAGAATTAAATCAGCAAGTGTCAGGTGAGATTGGTAGCTAAATGGTTGATCACCTGGCCAAGTCAACTACTATCTTTGTCGGTTCGATATACGAAAATGGCTATTATTTTCATCGTACATCGTCCATGAGCAAGATCGTTAAAGGCATACTAGCGCTAAAAGAAACTGCAAAACTGGGCTAAATGAGTTTTATACTATAAAGCAATATGTTAAACATAGCGAAAAACCACATTATTATAGCAATATAACGCCTGTTTATTTTATTATCGATGCTTCAAAGTGCTAATTTCACAAATGGTTTAGGCAACAATTTCTCTTCGTTGTATACATTCAAGTGGTCTCTAAAATTAGTGCGATAAGTGCTCGGCTTCATAAAAAGTGGTGGTCACCTAGGATTGGAAAGTAACGTGATACACATAAAATACTGTTATTTGTCCATCACAAACAAAGCGAATATTCAAAACGGAGAACTTCTCAGATTACTTTGGTTCCCTATGTTTCTCGGCTGACCTTGCTTAATCGTTAATTGTAAACAAACCTTATCATATTCACTCTTTTAAAAGCATCATGAGAATGTGTTAACGTCTCAGTTCCTCTGTAAAGGGAATTTAATGTAATTTCCAAGTTGATAGTCAATTATTCTCGAACTTACACAAGTTTAGTGTATATGGTCGCTAGTGTAGCTTAACCCATTACCAAACAATAACAACATTTAACCACTTTATTATAGACAACTCTGGAAAACATTGTGAGAAAAGGAATTTTCCTACAATGTTCTCTACACAATTAGAAGATCACTTGCCAATGTTATCACATTTTGAAATGTCGTCAGCAAACTCTTAATTTGGGACAGTTAAAAATGTGTCATTCGGTAAAGGGTTAAAATTTAACATGTACTTACCATAGCCTTCTTGTTGCTGTTGATCAACGAGACTCCGCTCTATCGGGTCGAGAGACGAGAATTTCGGCAGTTTTGAATTCTTGTCAGGTAGACAGTAAATAAACACGGAAAACACCTCCTTCTCCTTCGGCCCCCTTTTCTTCTTATCCTTTTGCCGGAGCAATTCCATCGCGTGCATGATAAGGCCTGGATTAGCAACGGCCTCGAACCTACCAAAGTTGTCGATACCCGGTCGCAGTACTCTCCCCTGTCTGTTTCTGAACGGAGCAGACAGGTTACGCCGCTGGGAGCGCTGTGCACCAAATCGCCTTCCATTTCCGATAGATGGCGTTGGAAGTACTTCCTGTTTGATGTCTGTAGTGCCGCGATTTGTAATACCGTTACAAGCAGGTGAGGCTGACACTGGTTCTTGTTTGACAACGATGCCGCCATTTTGCGTGACAACATCTTCTGCAGGGTTATTATTATACACGAATATCTTCCCTTCGCTCGACTGCTTAGCGGTAGTTATTAAAGCGTTTTGAGACTGAATCAGCTGCGCAATAGTTGCTGGTTTTTCGGGAGGTCCGGATTTGTTTACAAACGTTCCGGTTTGTCTACCCGATAGCAAAGAACCTTTGCTCCCGTTCATCAAAATTTGTGTCGCGAACTCCGTCATCAATTTCGGGTCCATGCCTATGAAAGGGTTCCCAACATGCATAGTTGCCAACTTCGGTGGGTCTTCCTGTTTACTAACAGGGACGCCTGTACCGTTTACGGTTACATTTTCAGGTGTCGATGTCGCCTCTTCTTGATCGTCAGATCCTAGCTCCTTCTGGACTTCTTTGATCTCTTTCTCGTTCTGCATCATCATGGATGCGAGTTGTATCATCATCCGGGTGTTTTCATCCATGTCATAAAACGCTTTACAGCCTGAAATACATATATATGATTTCTGAACAATCTGATATTTTCTTCTCAAACATGTTGTATTAAGGCCTCTAAGGCGTTTTAGTAATTAATCTTTTGAACACAAATCGACAATGGGTAAGGTTTTTTTGCCTCTTAAGAAGTGTCTATTCTACAAGCGGATCATTCTATCATTCATGTTACTACATGTGATACCAAACCACGCAACTTATGAGCTAACACCTGCTTGGTAACAATGATTCACTTCAACGAGCATGTTTATTAATGGTTTATAATGACAGTTGCTGTCAATGTTTTAAGTAATTTTCGTAAAATATACGTCTGATATTTATGCCGCACCTCTAGTGGAAGATTTAAGAAACCTTTGCAACCAAAGTATGAATTGATCATAGCGAGTCGGAAAGCTTCAATAAGGGTTCAATGAAAGACTATGGCAAGGATTGATTGAGTTACGTTAAAATTGCATTGGATTCTTAATAATTAATGGCAAAGCGTTAACAGATTTCAGTCCATAACAAAATTTACCTTGAAAATTTAATTGCGATATTTTTTTCCTAGACTTGGTAAAACTAAATATATTTATATCTCTTATAAACAATTTTAATATGTTTATCACATTTGCCGTGATATCCGTTATCGACTAAACGAGGTTACTTTTGTTCTTTAGTGTTATCAATTACCCAGCAGAAAAGCAAAACAAAAACAATAAAGGTATAAATAAAACCGTTTTAATTATAGCCAGACGATATATACTGAGTGTTTATATGACGTCAGTAACGCAGCATAAAGTGAATTCATTCATCGATCGATAGAATGCGCTGTTCACTCATCTGTTATCAATTAGATAACAAGGATGTTTATGATATCAAATCGAAGGGATATGCGCCAATGTATTGAACACGGCTTTCAACTATGATTCGGTTATACAGTTGCGTTCAATGCATCTGAAAAACCATTTCGAGTTTTTTTTTATTCAACATTCACATGAAGATAAACGAAAGCAAGTGATTCTTATCACAAATAAACAATATGTTTTAAAGGCACATGGCGCGACGATTATTGTAGAGATTACAGACCTTTACTAACGAAGCCCTTTAGACAAGCGAATGGTACTAGTTCCAGATAAAGAGGCATGGTGAAAAGTAAACATGACATCATTGGTTTTAACTAACGGACCGACGGACAAACAGACGGACAAAGAAAGACAGAAATACAATCGAACATACACATGCTTCAGCAAATAGACCAAACCTTCACCCAAATAAAAACACAGACCCATAGACCGTGAGACGATAGGGAAACACGTGTACAGGCAAGCACATGTACCTTTAAATACAGAGACAGACATACTTTTATAGGGAGACCTACTCATGTACAGACTAATTCGCCTATACGTAGGCATGTAGCATACATATGTCAAAGAAAAATATAAAACTTAACGCATGTAGTGCTTGAACCGAACTCATGCTCATGCAAACAGGTTTGGTCCAGGCCAGCCGCCAAGTGAATTGGCAGCTGGCCTGTGATCTAACCTGTTTGCGGCTCTGAGTATCTCTCCTCATCAAAATTAAGTAGATATTTAAGGTTTCGGAAAACAGACGACGTAAGAATTTATTTTAAGAAAATTATTCGGCATTATAAGGGTAAGAAGGAAAAGACACATATACGTATGTATACGATAAACAGACGTTCAAACGCGCGGACAGACACAGAACAAGCAGACACATTCAAGGGACTTTCTGACATATTGAGTATTTAATGTTTTTAAAATGAAGTGTTTCCAATGAATAAACCGACATTACAGAAGAATAGAGTAACATAAACTAGATTAATGATAGATTTAACATTCCCTCATCAAATGACATGGTGAAGAAATAGAACATTTATGTTGCAAATAGTGTTAACCTTATATGCGGTTTATATATAAGAAAAAGCAACAACAACAACAACAACAACAACAACAACAACAACAACAACAACAACAAACAACAACAACAACAACAACACTTATTTAAATTGGAATAACCAATAGGCAAGCTATGTTATTTTACCATACCATCATCATGTGGGTCTGAGAAATGTTTGAATTAACATGTGTTGACCTTATTTCCGTCGTGCGAAATTATAATAATTGGTACGAGATTGTAATCAAAGTACTGAAAGGCTAGAAAAACTTGCTTTACTTTTTATGCAATGTTAGATGTTCAGCAACTTCAAAATAAAGAAATTAAGTATGGGTTTTGTTAAGGGACGATGATTTATAAAAAACACCATTTAAAAGTATGTTACCTACGTAGCACAATTTTTGAGATAGTCATTTTAAAACCCCCACAATATTCACCCCTACATACACGGCTTATACCGAAAAAACCCATAAAGATGGTCTGTTAGAATATAGACAAAAGGGTTGCTATTCTAGAAGGATAAAATGTATTGGAGTAAACGACTGATAAGGAAAGTATATTTATCAACAATGAAAATTGAAATGAATTGAGAGAAATATCTTACTTAAACACAGCTGGTATTGCGTTTATTTACTTTATTTCGCTGATAAGCATAACCGCTAGCTAGTCTCTTGGAAACGAGAACATAGGATTCCGAAGTCTATTTAAGTTTAAGCGGGCTGGCTATGAGCGACAAAAAAGTTCGTGAAAACCGATCATCCATATGATTTCGCAAAGCCGACGAACAATTATTTACAATGGTAATGCTCATTTCATCAATGTATAGGGCTCATTCTCGAGCGTAAATATTATATGTTCCCTGCATGACCTACCCAAACTACGCTTTGAAATGTGTCTAGTAATGGAAAACAAATATGTTATCAAAGAACACTCCATGATGAAATAAGTTGTCGCATTCGAAAAACGAACAAAGGTTGTACGGTTTCTAGTCCCCGATTCAAACCACTACTCCGCCACATATCCTTCACAAAGCATAGATAAAGAATAACATTAACCCTTTCCCAAACAAAAATTTTTCGACTGTTCCAAACTGAAAGAGTTTGCAGACGATATTTCAAAATGTGATGAAATTGGAAAATAATCTTCTGATATAGCAGAAAACATTATAGGAAAAGGAAAAATTGCTCGTCACGAGCAATTTTTACTTTTCCCACAATGTTTTCTTAAGTTGTCTGCAACAAAGTGGTCAAATGTCGTTATTGTTTGGGAATGGGCTTAGAGGATAAGCCTAAGCTGGGTATCGCAACTGTAACGTTGCATTTCTCCACAGATGTCCAACGTTTTATTTTATGTCAGTTTGAGTCTATTTACTATGTAACAGGTGGTGTGTGTCCCCTTTTTGCATTCATTGTTTCAATTATTCGTAACTATAGACCGGATTTCCGTTTGGTTTACTAATTCATTTTGGCTTCTCTAGTTAGCATGACCCCATAAGCGCGACATAGCGTTGAGATATATCAGTAGTAACTGTAGAATCGAGTTTATCTTTCTTATGGAAGGGTCTTTGAGTACCCACTTAACCATGTCTAATATATTTTATAACCAGTCTCGATCTACAAACCGCCATGTAATACATGTATATAGTCAGTTTTTCACGTTTGTGATTTTAACTCTTTACCAAACAATTACAAACATTTGATCACTTTGTTGCAGACGTCTCTTGGAAACATTGTGGTAAAAGGAAAAATTGCTCGTGACGAGCAATTTCCCCTTTTCCCACAATATTTTCTGCCCTATCAGAAGATTATTGTCCAATTTCATTATATTTTGAAATGCCGTCTGCAAAATCCTTCAATTTAAGACAGTCGAAAATTTGGTGTTTGGTAAAGGGTTAACCAAGTTTATTACCATTGTTGATTTGACAGCAATGACACAATTTAATGTCTACTCTATTGATTTTGGATACAAATCTTTCACATTTTTATTTTAAAAAAAAAAAAAAAATCCATGGAAAAACATTGAGTAATCAATGGAGGAATTTCTCGTCTCGAGTAACTCCTCGTTCTATCACGACGATTTTCTTAACGATCTTTCTAAACCATTTCTGCAGGTAAAATGAAATAAATGAGTTGTTATAGAGTAAGCTGTTAATTTGAGAATACGATAGAGTCGACGTTTTGTCTTAGTACTCTCCATTCCGTTTATAGCGTCAATATTTTGCAACAGAATAACTTTACCACGATTTTAATTAGGCGTCAAGTTTCAAGTGAATTAACCCTTTACCAAACACACAATTTTCCACTGTCCCAAAATGAAAAAGTTTTCAGACGACATTTTAAAATGTAATGGAATTGAAAAATAATCTTCAGATAGGGCAGAAAACGTTGTTGGAAAAGAAGAAATTGCTCGTTAAGAGCAAATTATCATTTTCCCACAATGTTTTCCAGAGTCGTCTGCAACAAACTGGTCAAATGTCGTTATTGTTTAGTATTGGGTTAAGCGTTTTGGAATAAAGGTGGAATTATTATATTCCCTGTTTTTACATTTCTTTTTTAATTTACATAATGTTTGTTATAACCATGATGAAACTTAAATAAAGATTTATATATTTACATGATCTGAAAAGAAAGCTTTAGAAGTATTCAGCACCGATACTACTACACACCATTCTATCCATGAGACTGGCTTGATTTCCCACATATCACACATGAACATAACTAATGAATGGTATAAGAAACATAAACAATAACCACTTGACTTTAACCAATTTACCAAACAATATCGACATTGTACTACTTTGTTGAAGACTACCACCGCGCAATTTCTCCTTTTCCCACAATGTTTTCTACTACCAGACATTTCTTCACTTTGGAACAGTAAAAAATTTGGCGTTTCGTAAAGGGGATTAAAACGTTTCTCTAGTCTTTTTAAAATACTGGATTTGTCAAACAGATGTCCATTCGTCGTTATCTACTCTTTATTGAAAACTTCATTAAATCATATCTCCGATTTCTATGATTTATGAGTGTTCAAATAATCGTAAATGGTATAACAAGCGTTCATAATATTAATCCTCATTTTTCTTAATTTAGAACATCCACCAGACCCGGGGTAAACTACTTAGTAAAACCCAACAAATACAATATACGTTTAACTCGGAATTAATACCAGACGCCATTGATCGTACAAATGCACATATAACTCGTTGATGTATTTATCATGGGTCACTGAAAGTTGAAGAATTTAAAAAAACCTGAAACCTGTAGTTCATTATCCTGAAAAGGCTTGTTTACTATAGCAGTATAAAGAGACAAAAAAGTCTTAAAAACCTGAAATTCAGGAATAATCCTGAACACTTTCACCAATGCATTGTTGAAGGTACTTGTTCACAGATGAAGGGACACTTGGAAGCTAGAAATTAACTTATTCTAATCTACAAAACAGCTGTTCTCCTTTATGATGCGCACTGAAAAGTAATGATTGGAAGAACAATTAGATCGGGTTTCTTTTTTTTTATTCTTTAAAGTGTGTATACAGTGTCTTAACAAGTATTTTAACCCAAAAGCGTTATGTCGCTTTTGAGATTTACCACATATAAACTATACATGCTTAGATGAATTTTACGCTACCGGATTTATTAATGTTTTCAATATATACTTTGAATTGTATATCAAACAACAATACAAAAACTGCACTGTTTCAATTAAATTTTATATTGACTTTCTATTTTTTTATTTTATGACCAAGCACCTTTAACATGTTTTCTCATGTGTAATATAAATTATTGTGAAAAGTTCTACACATTACATTTTCAAATAATTATGTAAAATTTGAAAAGTATGTCATTGTTTGTGATATATACACAGGTAAAGACCACTGTGAGAAAAAGAGAACTTGATTGCTAGAGACGAGCAATTTCTCCTATTTGTCATAGTCTCTCTCTAAGTTTTGTAATTGTTAATGTAAAGGTTTACCAATTAATCGTACTTTGAATTTCAAAGGCTATACTGGATCTTATATACATGTATCTAAATAAAGTACCAACCCTGTTCAGGAGAGCCGACGTTTCAACGATGATCCGCATGGTAACACTACTGCAAGTTATATAAGCTTATTTACCAAACACTTATACAACGATAGTAAATGTACATGTATGTTAGCAGGTGGTAAACTGGCGCATACGAGAAGATGTTTTCCGAAGATGTAAGCAAAAGAGTTCTATATGTATTAATTCCCCCAACAGTACGGAGTTAATGTGATTTATCCTGTCACTAGTGCCATTTTGGCACCGATAACTAGGTACCGTATAACATTTGTGATATCCGGCACTTACCATGTAACACATGCACGTGTCGAATCATGACGTCATAAGAACGAAATGACGTCATATTTACATCATTCTCTACTTATTTTTTTCTTTTTTTCTCGTGTTTTATTATTCCATCTTGTTTGTTTGAAATACATAAAGGTAACATGATAAATAGAATAGAAAGTTGGTGTCTTTGAATGGGAAAAGTTATCGGGCTCGGCTTCGGATTATTATCCGTTTCGCCTTCGGCTCACCGGATAATATTCCTAAGCCTTGTCCAATAACAATTCCGATTTACTAAGAATTCGTCATAGGCTTACTAATAAGTAAGACAAAATTGACAGTTTGCATAATTTACTATGAACATAGGCGTAGGAGCAGGGGGGGCCAGGGGGGGCCGGCGCCCCTAATATCCAGACTCAGAGTATGCTTTGGCCCCCCCCCCCAATATTCACAATGGCAAATGAAGATATTTGAAAATAAAAATTAAGAAACGAAATTTAACAGCAGAATAGAAATAAATATGTTTTGTTGTGCTTTATCTAATACCAATTCGCCTTTTGTTACGAACAATAACCAAAATCTTTTTGACGTCATCATCGCAAATGGCAATCTGAACACATCGGGTTAGCTAAAACTTATACAATAATTTTAATGTACCATTAGTTGAATCCGTGGCTGTGACAGCCTGGTCGCTGCTACTTTTTGTTTAGATCAATACATTTGATTTCCGCGTGAGATCGAGACCTGGCATATCCCTTTTTTTTTCTTTTTTTTTATTATTAAAGATACACATTTTCATACGCTTTTCTTTTAATTCTCATAATGTTATTGAATTTGTAAATGCATGAAGAGTCATCATCTGAAGTTGCCCCCCCCCCCCCAATGTTGAAAACGCTCCTACGCCTATGTATGAAATATAGTATGCCGCAAGCATTTACTGAATATAATGTCCGTTTTCAATATCAAATACGTTCTTATAAGGAAGCAAAAACCTCAAAACGAACGTACAAATCCTATAATCTTATATGCCTTGAGGGAATAGGATTTCGAAGAAAAATAGTTTCAACTGTTTAGTGGGTAAATTTTGCTAATGGTCTTAATTGCTGTTATTTTTAATGATAAATAAGGACGATCCATCCCTTTTTCTGAGTAATGAATTAAAATAAGTCGTCACAGGTTGAAAATACTACGTATCTAATATCTCACTTTGTGATAAGTGCCAAACAACCTATTTATGAGATATAATGACAACACAAGAAAAAATGATGATACTCTTTTCATAAACCAAGTATTATTTTTATCGAACTGAAGTGCTGTATCTAGTTCTCACAAATCGAAGAATTGCCTTTCAAATCAAAAATGGCGACAAACATAATCATATTTTAAGTATAATCATGAAGTTCATTAAGTGTATTTTATGTTTTCCCAAGATGTAAGCAAAATAGTTCTATATGTATTATTTCGCCCACCAGTACGGAGTTATGTGATTTGTCCTGTCATTAGTGCCATTTTGGGACCGATAACTAGGTACCCTATAACATTTGTGATATCCGGCACTAACCATGTAACACATGCCACATGCACTTGACGAATCATGACGTCATAAGAACGAAATGACGTCATATTTACATCATTCTCTACATATTTTTTTCTTTTTTTCTTACATCTTGTTTGTTTGAAATACGTAAAGGTAACAGGATAAATAGAATAGATGGTTGGTGTCTTTGAATGGGAAAAGTCATCGGACTCGGCTTCGGATTATTATCCGTTTCGCATTCGGCTCACCGGATAATATTTCTAAGCCTTGCCCGATAACATTTCCGATTCACGACACCGACCATCTATTCTCTATGTATCCAAATTGAAAGCAGCAGCAGACATCATCTAAAGATACTTGTACATTGATGTTAATTTATTCTGCACTGATATGAACCATCGTTCAATATTAAGAAATTCCTCATTGTGTTATATTTATCCTTAAGTCGCAATCATTTCTAAGGTCTTGATTCAACCATTTTTGATTCAGAAATATAGATAGACAACTTTAACAACATTAGAAAAAGACAGAAATCGGCATGGCGGCGGTGTATGTACGTACATCAGTAGTAATCTCTCTGTTGTGATATCTTAACCCTTTACCAAACGTCAATCTTTAGGACTAAATTGAAAGAGTTTGCATACGGCATTTCAAAATGTGATGAAATTGAAAAATAATCTTCTTGTAGGACAGAAAACATTGTGGGAAAAGGAAAAAATTCTCGTTAAGACCAGTTTCCCCGTTTCCCACAATGTTTTCCAGAGTCGTCCACATCGAACTGATCAAATGCTGTTATTGTTTGGTAATGGGTTTATCATTAACATACTTAAAAGTTATTTTCATGCCTCTTTATGTTTGTCCATCATCTATTTTTTTCTTTCAATTTGAGATGTTTCTCTCTTTTGCGTCATCCTCCCTATCGATGTTATTCTGGCATAGTTCATAACACACTCATCTGAATTTTAGTAATTTAATTCCATGTACTGCTTATATAAAATAGTTATTTCAAAATGTATGTGTTGTTATCTATTATCTTGCTGCTCAGTATTGAAATGAATCTACCTATCTCACTAATTACCAATTCCTTAAGCAGCACAAATGTAAAAAAGATTAGTTCACGTTACGTTTACACGCTTACTAAAAGATTACAAAGCCATGAACGTAAAAGGTGCAACACTTGGAATTTGGTGTAATGAGGCGAATATTGACCCAATAAAACCCAAACTATTTGATCTAGTCGAACCAAGCCAAAAGAACCAGAGGACCTTCATCTAAGCAAGAGTAACAACAGCAAACTATACTACAGGTTATGAAAAGAATCCGTCTGAATTTACAATTCCTTTGGTAATGACATAAGTCTGTATAAATGTGTCAATAAGACACGACGTGAGTTAAAACCATTCATTATTTCCTGTTTTGCGTGTATGTTCAGCCTTCATTAACCGATAGAATGCTGGGTAATTTTCTAAAGATAGATTTGTAAGTCGTCCGCTTTCCAAAACCTTAAATATCTGATTAATTTTTGAGGAGGAGAGATACTCAGAGTAGCAAACAGGTTAGATCACAGGCCAGCCGCCAATATACTTGGTGACTGGCCTGTGATTTAACCTGTTTACATAAGAATGAAGTCGGTTCCAGCAATGTAATGAGTTACACCACTGGCGCCGGATCCCATAATAATAACCTATATCTATAAATAAATAATAATGTTATTCATAGATATAGGTTATTATTATGGGGTCCGGCGCCAGTGTTAAACACAGCCAGTTGGTACACCGAACAATGTTTAGGGTAGTGTCCGCTTACAACATAGTTTTGCGTCCTTTCAATTGCCTACGAAATTAGCAGAGTTATCCAAATGTAAATTCAAAATAGCACTGGTCGGGAACGGGTAAACAACAAAAGTTCATACATTTAATAAATATATGTGCACCATAATGCACTTGCAGTTTATCTTTATAATAAATAGATTTAAAAGAAAAAAAGATAACATTGCCCGAGAATACGTATACACTGCACTGAGATTGGAATGTTTACACAAATGATTTAAATACAATGTATACTTTGGCATAAATAACGATTGGGCTAGGTTTTAATTTAGAATTTTTAAAACATATTTATACGTAATGGATAAGCAAAGACATTAACGATCACTCGGAGCGGTTTTACTATTATTTTCCCTTCATATATGACGCCAAGAACAGTCTGCAGAAAGTAGCGCGTTTTCGTGACATGACTCGTTTGCAAATAAGAAAGTATAAATGAGATAATTAATAGAATAATGTTCTTTGTGTTGCAATCAATGCGAATACTGATTTATACAAATTACTTTTCCAAGAAGTTTTGACATTAAGCCGCGCCAAGTGAAAATGGTGACCGAACACTTCACGAAAATAAGCCTAACAAAGGACTTTCCATTTGCTTCATTCAACTTTCATCGATACTTTGACTATTGAACAATCATTTGTTCGTAGTATATTCGTTTCATGTCATTTTGAATATCTAGATGATACCAACAACGAAATGTTGTCAAGGATATTACATTGTTATGATACAGGAAATAATCACACAGAAATAACCACGCATAAACGTTGACTTTGAATGTTGACTTTCGATGTGGTTTTTCTGGGAAAACTAGATGAAAGATAAGAAAGAAACAACATCAATTAATCGGTAACTTCCTCATATATGATTGTAAAGGCAATTATAAAGTTTTAACAGTGCTTTTCCAACATAAAGAAACAAACACCACTGTGACAACAGGTGAAATTGCTCGTTACCAGCAACAGCTAATTTTGCACAGTTGTTTCTCAGATTCTTATCTTTACATGCAAACAAATGTGCAGTTACATAAGCTACTGATAACTTTTATGTGATAAGTTTATATATAAACAAGAAAATAAAACAGAAAAAGGGAAATCAACAAGCAATTTGTCAACCTTTAAGTTCGAGCTTTGGATATGAAATAACCTAGATTAATCTATCTTAATTGTTCGTGGTCAGATTAAATATTCACAGATGATAATTCAACAATGAACTTCAAAATCACAAGTCCTCAGCCAAAGACCCAAGTACTGTTGCTAATTTCGTCACAAGTGACACTAGAAGAGAATGTCTGTTTTAAATGGGCGATACGTTAGATTTAAGGATCTATCTTACTGAAAGTGTTGTGAAAAAATGTTAATCCTTAAAATGCCGGGTAGTTTTCTGGAAATAGATTCTTGTGTCGTCTGCTTTCCAAAACATTAAAATATCAGCTTAATTTTGTTGAGGGAAGATACCCAGAGTAGCAAACAGGTTAGATCACAGGCCAGCCGCCAATTTACATAGCGGCGGGCCTGGATCAGTGGATCTAACCAGTCTGCATGAGCATGAAGGTTAAAAAGATTATTTAAACAGCCCCATCACTGACGACCAATTCCAATATCAAGAATTCTAGGAATGCTGAAAATCTGTGATTCATTGAATCATTGTGAATTGAGCATTATAGCCTTAAAAGCTCTAATCGAAATGCTCGGTTAATAAATAGGAGTTGGTTGCTTCCGGACGCGTCACGTGATAAAAGTGTATTTTCACAAAATAATCCGTTCAAACGGTTTACTTAAGCTGATACATACATGTTCTACAGTCAAACTTGTGTTCAGAGGCCAGCCTATGGGACTGGGAAGATTAACTGTTTAAGAAAGGTTGGCTGCTTAACACAAATGGATGTACACTATAAATCCAACAATGGGACTTTCTGAAGTGGTAGTTTAAGTCAGAATGGCTGCTTTAAAGGATGGTTGCTGAACACAAGTTGGACTGTATATGTCAACTACTCGGACTTGAGAGATGATGAAAATCGTTTCAATACTAGACATACAGTTCGCTGTAACCTGATTGATATGTCATATCATTTCATACGTAGACAACAATTTATTTAAAAAAAGATTTAACTCTCAATCTGTGAGGTAGCCGCTTTAAAAAGTCATGATAATGATTTTAAATACAGTCATATATATTTCAAAGCTATCGTTTTGAAATAGTAAAAGGCTAACCAATTCCCCTAAATTGGAAAATGTTACAGATCCAAATTGAAAACAATTCTAGGAGAAATAACAGCAATACAAATCAAGCATTTTCTTTAAATAGTTTGGTGGAAAACCATACCGAAAAAATGATTAAAATACTCATTTATATCTCTAAATCCTTGGTCTCTGAATCATTTGTGTATGGTAGGTATATTTATCAGCCAAGTTTAAATGAGTAAGACCTTTCACAAAAACAATCATCATATTTCAAACGCTTTGTGCTTCCGAATGATCACTTGGTCAGGATTTGGGATGGGGCAATGTCTCAAACGAGCAAATTCCCATTTTACATTGATATACTCTTCTTATCTATAACATGGCATGTTCAGTTGTAATCTTAACCCTTTGCCAAATACCATATTTTAGACGGTCCCAAATTGAAAGAATTTCCAGACGACATTTCAAAATGTGATGAAATTGGAAAGAAGTTTTCTGATAGAGGAGAAAACGCTGTGGGAAAAGGAGAAATTGCTCGTCACGAGCAATTTCTCCTTTTCCCACAGTGTTTTCCAGAGCTGTCTGCAACACCGTGGTATAAAGTCGTTATTGTTCGGTAATGGGTTAATTCATTTTAATCATTTGCAAATGAACGATTTTAGACTGGTCAATAGTAAAGGTAACTAACTATGTCCAATAAGTCTATTCATAGTTCAGTCCTAACACACACTCATATCTGTCTTAGTTTGACCTTTATCACTAAAGACCCAGTTTGGGGTCAGTCACAAACTTCCGTTTGAACTCTTGTAAAATCTCGCAATATACCACAATGACTACGAGAGTAAGAACGAACGTTTTGCACTTCATACAAGGGCCATAGGGACTGAGTTATCTTGCAGGTCATTCTCCAAAGACAGCTACTATATTTGGGATCCTTAAACATTTGACGAAACTGATAAACCGAATTCGACTGAGATGATATATCGAATAATACATGTACCGACATGATTTTCTACGTTCTATCAAACTGCCTTAAACATCTCCCAAACAATAACGACATTTGTCCACTTTGTTGCAGACGACTTTAGATAACATTGTGGGAAAAGGAGAAATTGCTCGTAACGAGCAATTTTTCCTGTTCCCTCCATGTTTTCTGCCATATCAAAAGATTATTTTTCAGTTTCATCACATTTTGAGATATCGCCTGCAAACTTTTTCAATTTGGGACAGTCGAAGATTTGTTGTTTGGGAAAGGGTTAATATTGCGCCCGTTCTATGGTACTGCAATATTTCGCACATACACTCGCACACAAAGTCATGAATTCATATCATACACCTCTTCGAAAGTCTTGAACGTATATTCGTCAAAAACACAGAGGAACAACAGCACGGATCGTACCTTAACCCATTACCAAACAATAACGACATTTTACCATTGTGTTGTAGACGACTCTGGAAAATTTTGTGAGAAAAGGAGAAATTACTCTTGACGAGCAATTTCTCCTTTTCCCACAATGTTTTCTGCCCTATCAGACGAATGTTTTTCAATTTCATCACATTTTGAATTCTTCTGCATCCTCTTTCAGTTTGGGATAGTAAATTTGGCGTTTGGTAAAGGGTTAAAATGAAAACGATGCGACATTTCAGCTTTGCGTATTGTTTAACTTGCTCTTTTTCAACGCTAGGTAATGTGTTCCGGTACGAATCTTTACACAAACTCCCATTTTATAACTTTACTGATATTGCTTGGTTGTTTTTATTTTGTCCAAGGTTTACATCTCGTCAACAGTATTTCAGTTATATAACGATGTCGACCTAATAACCGATAGCGGAAGTACTCAAGCCTATGCAAGCCAGTAAGAACCACCAGTATTCCGTTAATACAAATGGTTACGTAGCATACAATGTAGAAAATGTTGTGAAAAGAGAGAACAGACACAAACACGTGGGTGGAGGACATAAACCGTAAATCATGGACATTCAAAGTTGAAAACATGTTGATGGCATTTACTTCTGTTGGGTCAATTAACGAATCGTTTTACAAATAGCCAATGTTCATATGTGGCCTACAGTGGATAAGTTGGAAGATTTTTAACTCTAGAGTCCGTAGTTCGATCCTTATCTACACCGAGAGCTTTTTCGTGTGTCCTTTAGAAAGACTCTTCAGAGCCCAGGCCTATGTCTGATTAAAGCCGTGATATAACGGACAAACCGTTGACAATGCGCTAAACTATAATATACAAATAAATAGTTGGCCTGGCCTAGCATTACTCCTTGGTGTGATCGCACGCTAGTTGATAAAAGTCGTTATGTACTTATATATGCAACCGATTACCTCAAATAGTAGTACATGTATATGTATTTTCAAAATGGAGTTTAAAAATCTAGTGCAAAGGTTCACAGAATGACTTCAATTACCTAAACCAGAGGTTAATGTTGAAACAATGCGGCAAAAGTAAAATGGCGAATTCCTTCGGTCGCCATTATACATTCAACCCTAATAATATCAATAAGTTAACATCAAAGCAGTTATCTAATATTTTGTTTTAAATTCGGGGAAAAAGGCACTATCATATTATTTCATCAATTGTATATTTTGCTATCAATAATTCTTCCTAAATATATACAAGTTTCAGCTTCGTTAAATCAACGTGAATTTAAAACTCTCTCAACATAAGAATGACCAATAGATGTTTTACAATCACCCAAAATCAAACTAACAGATCGATTATCGAACCATACATTGTCTCAAAGCGGTCACAGCGAATAGTGAAAACATGGAAGATTGATTTCCACTATGGATGGTTTTATGAAGCGCACTATTCAATATTACTGAGATAGTATCAATAACTGCCACAAATGATTTAATATATTTTCAAAGTGAAATTTCATCAAAAGTTCTCGATATAATATTTATGTTCCTCATAATGTAAAATTATGTACTTGTCCTCAAAATAAAAAAGGAAACACGCAAAATGTCTTGTATGTGAAATTGTAACATCTTATTTTCATAAATGCGTTTTATGTCCCTAAAAAGCAATACATTCAGATCAATTACATTCTAATTATGTAGTTAAATTAGTGATATTTCATCAACACACAAAAACAGAAAATACGTCTAAACGTTTAAAAGTAATAAATACGTACTTGTCTATAACGTAACGCACAATATCCCCCGTCCAATTCCACATCATCTACTAAATAATTGTTTTTATCAACCCCCAATATAATTTGAAATCAAATCTCTCAGCGGACCGAGTATAAATAATCAATCCTTAACTCTATGCGCGCAGATTTGCGTTTATCCTTTCTTTCACATTGCTATCGATTTGGAGAACATTCGGGGCCTTTGTGGCTATTTGGATGGATCAAACGAATGTCAACATTAAACTGTCTTGGATCAGATCAGAAGCCACGTTAGTGGCGTCCGATCTGATTCCAAACAGTTTGAAAGATGTCGTGAATAAGTTTTAATAAACCTCGCTCAAGTGTCTGAAGAGTTAACATGGTCTTTATCAGTAACTTCGCCTATACAATTTATGCTACAACATAGAAATGGTATTACATGTTTATTACGGCCTATCACGTGACCCCGCATAAATGAAAACGCGATAATGTTATTTTTGTAACGATTACTGCGACAGGGATATTCATGTCGACTGTTTATGGGAACATTGATAACGGTTGCTCGCGAATGTCGCCCCCTTCTCTTTCGAGCTTCGAAGTATTCGCCCCCGACGATAGTTAACACTAAATAGTCTGAACGACATATCAAATCTTCAATCATTTGCATTTTCGTATAACAACTATTGAATCAGTTGTTAAAATTTTTGATACTGCTCAAAAAGCGCTTTTTTTAAAAAATATTTTTTCATGCTGATCTTAAATGTAATTCCGCTTTAAATATACGTAGGGCGTAAGGATAGAGGAGAGTGTTGAGTCTGAATTATACATTTGTTATGGCCCGGGAAAAATGTCACGGGCCTAGGAATTATGTACAAATACAATTACAACAAACTCTGTTTAGAGGCGATTTACATAGGAAGCGTGTTCGCTAAAGATTGTAACATTTGGGAACATATGTAAGAGAGAAACAACAACAATTTCGGGAGGGTCGTGGAAAAAAGTATTGCTTCACCCTTTTCCGTAAACAAAGCGTTGCGACATTCTTATTTCGAAAACAGATTTCTTTATCACAGTAAGCACAGTATAATTATTTGTGTGACTGTTCACATACCTTTGCTGTAAAATATGGATTGGTACTGTTCTAATTTTTGCACAATGTCGTATTTCTCCTTGTTTTTCTCTTTTTATTAAAAGTTAACTGCAGCAAATGCGTTCACAGGAGTATTTATATGAAGCAAATATGGTAAGGCCATTTCATAATCTTATTGTGTTTATATAGTTTCCCTACTTGTTCTGAGTTGACTTAGGCGTAATGCATGGGTAAATCTGTTTTACATCATGTCAACAGTATTTCAGTTATGATACGGTGCCTGGTTCATGACCTTAAGTTTGACAGCTCGTAAGAACTAGTCAAGCTAGAAGTAGTGGTCAAGATTGATAGACTCATTGGCATTCCGTCAGTCAACCGGCAAACGACATTATTATGGAATCAAAATCAGTTACCACACGATTTCAATCTATACAGAAGAGGGGGGTTGAGGGTCATGTGCAATCGGAACCACTCGGGTATTTCCGTGAGCTGTGAAATACACATCGGATATAAGTGTAGGGTTACAATTTTTCGGGTAAATCAGCATCCGCCAATTAATACATTTTCTAAGCGTGCATGTTAAGTAGTTCAATGTGTATGGAAGTGTTGGACATCCTTTTAAACTCATACCAAATGGCGAAATTGTTGTTGCGACATGTATAGTTCTTTCCTCAATCAAATTTAACGACTTTTAAGATTTCACATTTAAGATTTATTTTTAAAAACGAAATTAAAGTGACGTCATTCTCGCGGGAAACAATATGGCGTCATCGCTATTATTTCAGAGGTGTTTTCAAAGGTTGGTGCAATAAATTTGCTAATAAACGAAAACGGTACCTCAAAAAACAAAAAACAATTTTGTATACATAGACTTAAGTAAGAATCTATGTGAAACAGGTCACAGAGCTCCCCTTTGGTAGAAATGTAGAGTGGCACTTGTTGTGTTGAAGAGTCGATTCGGTACCTGGGCCAGTCAAACGACATACAGAAAAATAAACAACCAATGAATGTATGTTAAAGTTGCTTTTTCATGTATGAGAAATTCAAAATAAAAATTTCGTTAAAACAAAACATGCTTTTTGTTGATGCATAATATACAAAGGAAAGCAGCTTTTGAAAGCATAAATAAGCATTTAGTAGGATACGGTAGATACAGTATATATGCGGATTATCTCAAAACAATTACAACTCTTTCGTATTTGAATACACATTAATCCACTGAATATATGCTCTCAATACTTAACCCTTTCCCAGACAATAAAGACATTTGACCACTTTGTTGCAGACGACTTTAGAAAACATTGAGGGAAAAGGAGAAATTGCTCATGACGAGCAATTTCCCATTTTCTCACAATGTTTTCTGGCCTATCAGAAGATTATTGTCCAATTTCATCACATTTTGAAATGTCGTCTGCAAACTCTTTCAATTTGGGACAGTCGAAAATGTATTGTTTGGAAAGGGTTAAATACGAACTAACTTTGCTTCCAAAGGCTTTTCTTATGTTTATCATTCAACGATACAGCTGTTTTAAAGTTTTAAAGAAAATAAAATTTTATTTCGGGATGTCTACACATCTATGAACAAGACGCTTTAACATCCCCCTATGTTTGACATATTTGACAATTGCCTGTAATATTTCGTCGCAGGCACATATATTCTTAAATCATTTACGGGGTACTTGTCTCCCTTAAAAAAACAGACCAAATAAAATTACAACAAACGTCAAGCTTTGTCCAATTGCAAAGCGTTGTCCAATATAAAGCACTTTGTGACAAAATATATATAAAAAAATCCTCATTTTGAAACGTTTTCAAAGGGCACCTGGGATCAATTCAATTGAATTGGCTATATAAGGATAGGTCTTGGGTAGAAGTTTTCGAGGAGCTTTTCGCATGACATGGGACTGTTATTCTTATTATTTCTTTGTTTCACCCAGCTATATTATCATGAATTAATGTAAATCGGTGGTACGGCGGTTGGTTGGTTGAAAGTGGATTCTGATTCAAGTCGGTTTTAAGAGTAATTAGATTATACCGCTGCGGTTAGTTAAAGACCCATTAAAGGGAGATAAATGCTATATCAAACTATATTATTTGGTAATTTCTTAGACTGATTCAAATAGTAATCACCAGAAAACACCATCAGAACAACTGAAATGTGAAAGTAAACCAGAAATAACCCAGATAAGCATGTTTTATAATTCAGATTTCCTGATTCTTCACCTCTGACCTTGACAGTTGAAACACACATTTTTGAACCGACCAATCAGAATTCGTTATTTTGAATATGTAAACAAACAGGTTGTTGATAAACATGATTTAATTTGAGACAACTATATTTCAAGCACAAAATAACTTATTTTAAATGAGTCTATTTTATAGGGTCTCAATGCATTCGTAAATTAGTTCTCATGACTTTTATGAATATAATAAAATAACTCCATAAATCTTTTCACTATCTTATTTGTTCTCCTCTCCTTTGATGTGCCATCCATACCCATGTGTACTGTTTGACTAAAGCATTTACGCCTTGATTTTGCGTAAGTCTAAAACAACAATCTCTTTTATTTCAGTTTCGGGCTTAGCAATATTGCAAAGTAACACATTATTGGAATCGTCTCTCCGAGACGCTTCCAATGGCGTCACACGTTGCAATATGTCTATTTCATTTAGGAAAATATCTTTGCCAGTTTTGACTTACGCAAATATCTTGCGTAGATTGCTTATTGAAACGGTACCCAGCTGGAATATATTGACAGCAGCTGCTATGGAGAATTGGAGAAATCATTTTGACAAAATAAAAAAAGTCTACCAATAAGCAATTTATCATTCTGTTCAAATGATCTCTCCCAATGAGATATAGAGACCGTATTTTTCCATGATATATTCTGTCGTCTGCTTTTGCTGTCATCTTGGACCTTTCAGAAATTCCTAAACTGGAGGAATGGATTACTGCCTCCGATAGGCCATACTATGCGTTACTGTAATGCCAAACAACACCAAAGACATTAAAATGGGTTATTATCATTATTATACACCATATTTATATAGCACTCTTATATCAAAATTATACATGTTCAAAAGTGCTTTACAAGACAATGAAAGCACATACATGTACTTATGCATAGAAATAAAGACATGACCTAAGATACATAAAATGTAACATTTAAACCGGATATTCTAAAGTATAAAACCTAAAAAATAAACAAGTACAATGTTAAAACATGCATGGGCCTAAAAGTATCATCAGTTTGATTGTTCATGGATGTAGAAATCTTTGACACACAATGGTGTTTTACTGACTACTATACAAGTTGGGCAGTTTAGTGTTAAGTTTAAAGTGTACTTACATTTCCTTATGTTTACCTAGTCGACTTATAGCTGCAAGCGTCGGAAAACACACACAATTTTGTACGATGAAAATTCACTGATTCGAAATAGGATTTTTCCCAGCGACCACGTGGTCAGTAATGTATACATAGCCTTGGGTTATAGACATGCATGTCCGCTAAGGGCATGAACTTCTCGAATTCAATTTTCGAATTTTCGATGACTCATTCTTGAGTCAGTTCGAATTTGAAGCAATCATTAATAATAATAATAATAATAATAATAATAATAATAATAGTAATAATAATAATAATAATAATAATAATAATAATAATAATAATAATAATAATAATAATAATAATAATAATAATAATAATAATAATAATAATAATAATAATAATAATAATAATAATAATAATAATAATGATATAATAATAATAATAATAATAATAATAATAATAATAATAATAATATAATAATAATAATAATAATAATAATAATAATAATAATAATAATAATAATAATAATAATAATAATAATAATAATAATAATAATAATAATAATAATAATAATAATAATAATAATAATAATAATAATAATAATAATAATAATAATAATAATAACAATAATAATTAATAATAATAATAATAATAATGATAATAATGATAATAATAATAATGATAATTATAAAAATTATAATCAAAATAATAGGAACAAATTAGCATTTTGTTTTGTTTTTAAACTTCTTTTGCTCGTCTGTTGTTTCAAACGGATCAGTCTAAAATTCCGATGTGGAGAAACGGTTTGAGAGAAAAGGATCAGGGAAATCGATATTTCGCATAACATTAACATTATAACGTTTGCATTTTATCGCCCAGTTTCAGTTTCATTTAATATTTTATGAAATAATTATACGCCATTATACGAAGCCTCTGAACAATGGGTGTACTTTAGCTTTACAAATCAATATCTCATAATTAAATTCTCATTAATCGAATAACGCCGAGCATTACACTGTGTGATTTGATTATTACGGGTGTATAGAAAACAAGTGCGCCGTCGCCGGTTGTAGAAAAAGCCCATTATATAACATCCCCAGCACGTTACCTCTTTCCCAAACACCACATTTTATTTTAGACATTCCAAATTGAAAGAGTTCACAGACGACATTTTAAAATGTGACGAAATTGAAAGATAATCTTCTGATAGGGCAGAAAACATTGTAGGAAAAAGAAAAATTGCTCGTTAAGAGCAATTTTTCCTTTTCCCACAATGTTTTCAAGAGTCGCTTTTAACAAACTTTTAATCAAATATCGTTATTGTTTGGTAAGAGGTTAAACAGACTCGAACAGAATACGCGCTATACGTGATATTTCTTCACAAGGTTCGCCTATTCTGATGATTGGCGATGTATTTTCTGTAACTAGTCAAGAGCTCAGTAATGCACTGTTAAACCCCGAAAACTTATTACATATGTGACGAAAAACTTTTGATGATAACAAAGTTTGTATGTAGTGATCCTTATATTTATCAATCAACTACCGAAATTGCTTAGTTAGCTTTTATCAGTTTTAGTATCTGATGCAAAGCATTCTTTCCAGCTTTGGGTTTAAAGAAGTGAAGTGGTAAGATAAAGTGATTCTTCTTCTTCGTCTCATATTATTCTAGATTCAGAAATGTGTTTCAATACAAACTGTTTATTCCAATTTTAACTTACAATGTATGTATTTTCCATCGATTATGAAAACCTTTTTTTGCTTATTTTCAACACATTCGATTCGTCTTCTTCGATACATCACCAGAGCTATGACGTTGATTGTTGCCGATTCTGCAAATAAGTATTTAAACTGAATTGATGAAACATCGAAATATAAATCGCGGTACCCACGGGATTGAACCCACGCCCCGCTTGCTCAAAGCCGACGCTCTCTCAAAGGACTTTAATCCTCTTCACAAAAGTTGTTCTATTCCGATGACCTGCTGAAATGCGATGAAAAAAGACCCGGGCACCGTTTTACTAAACAGTTTACGCTTAAGATTTGCGTATGTCTAAAACAACAATTCCTCCTATTTCAATATTGGACGAAGCAATATTGCAAAGTGACACATCAATGGAATCGTCTCTCCGAGACGCTTCCAATGAAGTGCCACATTGCAACATTGTACTGTCATTGAAGATACTATCCATGTTTATCAAATATGACTTACGCGCATATTTTCCGTAAGTTGTTTAGTAAAACGGGCCCCCGTAGAACAACTTTTCCTTCAGACTAGTCATGAAAGGAGTAACCATTAGCAATTCAATATATGCATGCCAGCTACCTCCTCCCATTAGGCTACAAAGGGGAAACACCGTCACCAATGTTTGAAAAGAGTCTTGAAATATCCCGTCCTGTACCCGAACTATGATACCAAACAGGCCACTCGAATACTAAGACCCAGCGAAAACGTTCAACAAGCCTGGCCAACAATTTCATTACAAACCAAACGCTCTATTACTTGTGTGGTGGCTGAACAAAACAAATACTTGTCTAGTGGTTCCTTTACTGCCCATAATAAAATTTGGAATTTCATTAAAAAGTAATATAAGCTTAATTGCATAAACTCATTTTCCGCATCGGAATAAGTATTTTGAACAGTCCCACCTTTGTTGATCAATTATTAATTCGGTCAAAATGTAAATTTCTCTGATTCAATCCTCTCAACAAGCATTCACAGTATTCAACATTGAAAACATTGTGGCATCAATTCATGACAATTCGATCGTGATGAGCACTGTCGTCTTGCCTGCAGTCGTCTTATTCAGTATTAAGATTTATTCAGCTTTTTATGGAATCACTTTTAGGGATTGATGAATTTCGATTATGAGACCATTTCAAAGCAAGGAAATCAGGCAAAGCTAGCAGCCTCGTTGTTCTTCTCGCATTCGATTCATGTTTAACGATGTTTTTGACAAGTTCACAGTTATCCACAACTTCTTGAACACTATTCCAACAGAGAGGCTTGGAACAGAATCTTGCCCAAGAACACACCACAATTTAATACATACCAACTAACGTCACAGTTTTGCGTATTACAATATTACAGCGGACGAAATTTGTGACAAGCAATTTCTTCTATTGCCACAATGCTTTTGTAATCTATTCTCATATTACAACAGCAGAACTGAAAGGATTTCACATGTTTTACAAAGCTTTTCTAAAGTCGTCTGCTACAAATAGAAAATGTCGTCTGAATGTGGTAAAGAGTTGACGTTTGACCATTTTCGGATATCGAACGCTGGTGTTCCGGTCTAAATTTCCTGGCGCTGTAAAACTCAAAAGTCATACTTCCTAAGTCATAACATATTACTTTCATCACAATGTATTTATTTCATACGCTTGAGAAGCAACTTTAGCAACCGTTATGTCATGAGAAACACATTTGCTTGCTGACCAAATTCTCTTACCTCTACAAAATTGTCTTACCTACTGAAGAGATTATCAAATTGATAATCTATCAATTGTCTATTTGCTGTTAGTTTTATTTTCGCCTTTTAATTCTTTGTTTAAGGACGATATTGTCTCTATATTTGCTTTTGATAAACTCTTCAGCAGCCTTTATGGACAAGGAAGGGCAATCCGGATCAAATATAGAGGTCATATTTTCAAGGACCGGCTTGGCACTGCGACACTGCAACTAAGTAGAGAAAAACATGCAGCCAAACCGGGACTCGAACCCAAAACCTCCGTAAAACGTGCAAACGCTCTCCCGACAGAGATATCCTGCCCGCTTTCACATTTAAGTCTTCCTTCTAAATTGAGACCCCCTACTACATACTCCCCCACACAAATGAAATTCGTCTCGAACTTCTTGGGGACAGCGTTCGTTTGTGGAACGAACCTGGAGTGCTGTAGCTCCTTTACGTTGGGTCTCAATGAAACCAATGTGAGAAAAAACATGCAGCCATACGGGGACTCGAACCCGGGACCTCCGCAAACTGTACACATGTTCTCCCGACTGAGCTATCCGACCCACTTACACATTTAACTTGATCTTCTAAATGGAGAACCATACTACAACACCATCATTTATTGATCAATCATATCCATATTGGAAAGCAATCAACGGATTGGGGAAATGTTGCCTAGTATTCGTGGAGAATCATGGGGAACAAGAACTGATGTGCTGACCAACGTGGTTTGACCGAATTATTGTTGAAAGCGATCCAAAACAACAAACGATTTTAAAGGGTAAAAGCTGTGTACGAGATAAGGAACGAGCTAGTGTCTTTTACAATCAATATTGGTGCTTGCATAGGGATAAGGAAATTAAAAGAATACAGGATATAATTTCTTTAAAACTGTACAACAGCTGAAATAATCGATAATCTTTTTGGGGATACTCCTGAGACTCATATCAATAAGCCGATTCCAAAAAGGAACCACACCATAGGATTTATAGAAGCAATACAGAAATGAGCCAATGGTATACGCCTCTTTTCTTGACCTCACTCTGGCTTATTTGTATCATGTTCGTATGAGATTTAACGCCTTGTCAACACTTTCTCAGTAATGTAACGACCTTCCTTGGTGTCACCAGTATAGGTCCAACGCAGTATATGGCCGAGTTCAAAACATGTAAACAGATATGATTAAATGCAACAGTAGGTAACTCTGATCAGAACCCCCTATCTCAGGTATGGTATCGTTCGATTGTAACATAAACATCGCATGAGAACGCGGTGGACCTTTAATCTGCTTGGGCTCTGAATTATTTTGCAAAAGTCGTGTTGTCTATATGTCTATCCAGCTTGACATCGGACCATTTGGCAGCAAAGCATAATAATGACATGTGGTGGCGATTTTAACGCAAAACTCTCAGTGAACCAATCCAATCGAAACGACAAATCCTCTATTTTATCTGAATTTACAAGGAGACAAATTTAGTGTCATTACAAGCGGCCGTAGGAATGTCTTCAAAATACACGTTCATTCCCAAGAAAACCTCTATAGACCATATTATGATAGAAAAAGAATCTGTCAAGCACTACTCGAAATTTCGCATATTAGATGAGTGCGACATTTTAACATCATATCATCTACCAATTATTTTCTCCGTTTTTTCCTTGCCATTTTCCGAGCCATCCATCAGCTCAAGACGATGCATCGCATGGAACAAGTGTACCGAAAGCCACATATCTGCGTACCAATCAGAACTGTCTACTGGCGTGAATAAGATAATGATAAAGCATTATGAGGCTAAGGAAGACGTCATTGATTGGTTAAATGATAAGATCGTTGATATAATTATGCAAGCCTCGGCTCATCTGCCCACGAGCCACTTTAACAAATATGCTAAACCACATTGGTCTACAGATGTAAAAGATTCCTACGCAGAGGCAAGGAACTCACGCAAAATTTGGTTCGGTGAAGGTAAACCTAGAGGAATGTCGCCTTCCTTTTTAGCGTACAAGAAGAAAATTTAGAAAAACATGAAAATGCGATTTACGATGAGCTCAATCAGGCGGCAGAGCTCGATTACCGAGTATTCTGGAAATTGTTACGAAAAACAAGCGGACGAAACTTTGAAACCTGTTCAAAACTCATGGTTGAAAATAATATCTACGATCATAGTCAAGTCCCAAATGGCTTTAAAGAATATTTTATGAAAGTGTTTGACAACCCTTGCCATGATGATACGCTTAAACCATCATTACTTAACGAGCTGTCAGAGTACCTAAACGCCCACGAGAAACCCATATTAGGAACGATAACCCGCGGTTTTGACGCAAACGAAGTAGAAAAAGTCATTTTAACTTTTCCCAAACGCAAATCCCCAGGTAATGATGGTATTCTTAACGAACACATACTAACAGCAGGTCAAAGCGTAGTTGAAGCAATGGTATTATTGTTCAATACCATCGTTAAAACCGAGCAGATTCCAAAGAAATGGCAAACGAGTATTCTCATACCTATCTACAAGGGTAAAGGAAAAGATAAGTCTGATCCATCTAGCTATCGCCCAGTGTCTTTAATACCTTGCTTTAGCAAGATTTTTGAAAAATGTCTCCTCAATCGCATTTACACTTATATAGCATTAGCAAAGGTTGACTTTCCTTGTCCCCAACAGCATGGTTTCCAAAGAGGTCTAAGCTGCATTACAACTGCGTTCAACGTACAGGAGACTATCCTTTTTAATACCGAACGTCACAGTGACGTTTACGTCGCATCACTTGATCAAAAGGGTGCTTTTGACTCTGAAAGGCACAAATCAATGTTATTAAAACTGGGACGCCTGGGACTAGTAGGTAAACTTCTCCGAATCATGCAGGCTTCTTAATCTCAGTTGAAATGTGCAATACGCTATGCACACCAGACTACAGAACGATTTGATGTAGTGCGTAGTGTACGTCAGGGAGGCGTTCTGTCCACATTTTACTATCTCGTGTACATCAATGAACTAGTAACTGAATTACATAATAGTAAACTTGGAACTAAAGTCATGTCAATAAACGTCAGTAACCCAACATTCGCTGATGATATATCGATCCTTGCTTTATCTCCTTTCAATTTACAGAAAATGGTCGACCTAGTCTACATATACTGTCAAACGTGGAGACTTGATATTAACGTCAGAAAATCAAACACTATCGTTTTTAGCCGAAAACGACATGAACCCCAAATTGGTATTATGTTTGGTGAACTGTTTCTCGAACAATTCAAATCAGTCACACACTTAGGAATCACACATAGTTCGAATCTGAAACAGGGCGTCCGAATAGATAGCCGCATCCAGAAGGCGCGAAACTCACTATTTTCATTGATTGGTCAAGGTATTCATCCTCTCGGTGTTAACCCGCTAGTATCGGTAGGTTTATATAAAAAGATCGTACTTCCTACCCTACTTTATGGGTCTGAACTTTGGAATGATATGCTCTCGTCTGATATCAAACATCTCAATAAATTTCAGCATTTTGTTTCCAAGAAACTTCAAGGCTTTCCTATGAGAACCCGATCTGACATAGCGGAATCAATGATTGGCCTATATAGAATTATTACAGAGATTGACAAAAGAAAGCTGTTGTTTTTACACAAGATTCTTGGTCTTCCCACCACTTGTTTAACTAAAGAAATCTTTGTGACCAAATACGTCATGTTTCTTATCGATGAGACATCTATTACCACAGGATTCATTCCAGATATATGTCGCATCGTAAAGAAATATAAACTCTCATCTATTCTAAATGACTTTTTCTGCAATCAGGTTGTTCCATCAAGATCAATTTGGAAGAAAACTATAAAGAATGTCATTCATGCAAGCGAACAGCGCTTGTGGATCGAACGTATATCCAACGATACGGACTTTACGTTCTTTCAACTGCTGCAGCCTAGTATTCAGCCATCTATTGTTTACGAAGTGTCTTCGGCAAGCTCATTTCGTAAAACGATGCATATGATTTCAATGATATGGTCTCGTCGTGTCACTCTTTTAAACGAAAAATGTGAGAAATGCGGCAACTTTTACACTGATGAAATGATACACAAGGTTTGTGAGTGTATATATATTGTTCCTGCCAAGAATGACTTGTACAATGGGCTCTTCTCGACGTTTACCCAAACGTTTGTGGAGGAGCTCATTGCACAAGGCTCTCTCTCTTGGACACTACGCATATTGGGAGCGCCTCTTCCGCCCCTACTGGAATCTAAGGATAACAAAACCTTCCTTATTCATACATTCAAATACATAGGTATATGTCTACAATGATAATTGCCACATTACATTATATACTATGTGTATCAGTTTATGCCTTCTTTGGACTATAGCTGTGCATTAGGCCTGAATCAGTACCACTAATCATGCGATAAGACACTTATTTATTTGCATAATTATGTCACTTTGTCATTCCTTTACAATTATTTTCATTTTCACTCATTTAAGTCATGCCCATGTTTCTTGCCAATGGGTAAAAGGTCTTGTGCTTATATATGTCCTATGCTTACATAATATGTCATTGTATTTGTGGCAACGCGCAGGGGCAAAGCGTATGTTTGTGTGCGTATGCGGGTGATGGGGTATCTGTGTGTGTACGTGTGGGTGTGGGGGTGTGCGTGCGTATGTGCTACGAGGAATCATTTCTTGTGGGTTTTCTTTTCCTACTTGGTTTTCATATTTTCATGTTTATATATACTTCTCATTTATATTTATGTTTTGTAAAAGAAATCTTTGTACTTTGATTTATCTTCTGTAAAGGAGGCAATAAAGAGATTGAATTGAATTGAATTCTCGACATAAAAGTATAGATAATAAAAAAAAAGAATGAAACACACACACACAAAGAAAAAACCACACACATAAAAAACAAGAATAATAACGATGTAAAACAAACGCTCGTGACAGTTTGCCGTGAGATACGTGCACATTTTAAAAGTGAACTATTACAATTATCTCTCTCGAAATTCCCCACAAATGTTAAAGTGTAATTACAAACCATTGATTATGATATAAATGTCAGATTGTGTGGTTATAAACCAATGAAACGTAAACACCCTTCTGTTGAAAAGTTGTTAACAGAGATGTTCAAAAGTTC